>JAKSZU010000003.1:126333523-126659080 GCA_026018925.1 Tupaia tana
AGGCAGGACTGAGAAGTTGTTTTTAACATCTAGAGAGGGAGTGGTGTGGACCAATGTGTAGCACTCCCAAATGCAGAGGTTCAAACGCTCTTCTGTTTTGTTGTATAACTTTTAGTGTTTTGTATTTGAAAATTTAAGAGTATGGACTATTCTGAGTTTTTTTTTTTTTCTTTTTTCTTTTTTGTCAGCAACAAAGTTGACCATGGTCCCTTTTTTTAGAGAGATTTTTGCTATAGGGCATGTGTGTTCACTGGAGAGACAGAGACAGAAAGCAAGAAATCACCCCCCCAGGGGTGATGGTCTTGCTGCAATCCCTTCTTGTTCATTCTCCTTGGGATTTTTGGGTACACATGTGTATGCACCCAGCGTGAGTTTCAAGCTACCAGGTCTTGTATTTAAACTGCAGTTGTCCACATGGGATTCCAGTGCTTTAACCACTATGTCTCCCGTATGCTTCCCTTATCTGTACAGGTACCTATTCTGTTCCCATTTGTGGAAGTGTATATTGGCTATATATACAATACATTGGTCTATTTTGGAGCTCTATTCTGTCCAATTATGTATTCATCTATTTCTTCACTAATATACTCTCATTATTACTGCAGCTTTATGCTAAATGTTCAGATCTGGATATATCACTTCTTTATTTTTAGTTTTCTTCAGTCTTATGTAACATGTTCTAGGTTTAAAAATAATTTGATACCTTTGCTGGAAAATTCATTGGGATTCTTTTGAGTCTGTAGGTCAATTTAGAAAAGGCATTTTTCTTGCTATAGAGTGCTTACACTTGCCAGAGAGAGATCAAAAGTGAGAAATCACCCCCCAGGGTGGATGGTCATGCTGCAATCCCTTTTCCATTCTCCTCTCAGGATTTTGGTCATGCATACAGTTGAGCCTGGCATGTTTCTTAAGCAGCAGGGTCTGGGATTTGAACCACGTGGAATCTATCCACCTTAACTACCACACCACTGGCTTGCCCATTGTACAATAATGAGTATATTACTTTTGAATAAGGACTTTCTCTGTATTTATTTCTGTTTCTTTTTATTTCTTTCAACTGTTTCAAGATTTGCTAAATGCGTATTTGCATAAATTTTGTTAGATTTATACTTACTGACTTCATTTTGGGGGTATTATTGTAACTGGATTTTCATTTCATTTTAAATATCAAGTGTTCTGTACTGCTGATATGTATGAAATCCATTGATTTTTGTTTATTGTCTGTCCATTTTGCTTCTTGTTATCTCTGTTCTGTTAATCGGCTTAGGAGATCTTTGGCTTTATTTGGTTTGAATCTCTGTGCGTTTGCTGAGTTAGGTGACTCCTGGTTGGTGAGCACTGAGCTTGCTGCCTCCTCCAGGTGATCAGCAGGTGACTCCCTAACAGCCTTTCCCACCACATTAGGTCCCAGCGTTCCCTGCCCACTTCTGTTTTCTGTGCTGCACATAGCCAGTGCTTGAGTGTGCTCACCAGAACTCCCTCTGGAGAGGCACCATAGCTTCAGGGCTCATTGGGGCCATGTCTCTGGGAGGAAGACAGCTTCCTTCTCCTTAGGGACAACCCCAGATAGTTGCTGCTGCAGCTTTGAGATAACTCAGTGGGATGAGGAGAAGTGAGGTGGAAGCCTCCCATTGCTTAGCGCTGAGGTGGGAGCTCTAGTTTTCACTTTCTCAGTTATGTTTTGTGAAACTGTTTATAAAAATACGGCTCAGGAAGGTTAGACTGCTCATTGTGGTAGCTGCCCAGATAGTTTTTACAGATTTAAGTGTGTTTCTAAGGGCATTTTATACCTAGAAAGAAGAAAGGTGGAGATGCTACTCAGGCAGCTGTGCGCCAAGACTTCCATGGAGGGAAGCTCCACTCCATGACTTCTGCTGTTTGTATTTTCTGTTCATTTTTCTCAACATCAAAGCTACTGACACAGTATTGGAAAACTAGGTTTATCAAAATCCACAATATCGTTTATGTTTAAATGTATTATTTATGTCCAAGCCAGACTTCAATAAACATGTATTTTATAATATACGTACTAACATTTTTTCTCTTGTTGAGAAAATTGATTTGGTTGGCAATATGTGGATAATGGCACAGAAAATAATGTTTGTTTTTTACACATTAATATTTATTTATTTATTTATTTATTTATTTTGCTATAGGGTGTGTGCACTCACCAGAAAGACACAATCCCTTCTCTGAATGGATCTTGGGTATACACACACATATGCCCAACATTTTAATCTGCTGGGTCTGGGACTCAAACCACAGTCTATTACATGGGAGTTCAGTGATGTAACCATTATGCCATCTGCTGGTCCCCAGACGTTGATATTCTATGTTAGATACACTGCACCCTAAAAAGAACTCAAGGACACCACCTCACTTTCTTCTCTAGACCTTGATCGTTTAAAATAAAATCAGGATTTGTTAAAGGTCAGTTAACACTCACCAGTGTCAGTGTGTTCAAATGGGAAATTCAAATCATCATTTCAAGCTTTTCTATGCTGATTGTTTTACTTTTTTGAGCCTATTTTGTTAATGTATATTACTAGAAAATTGCCCATTTTTTCTAGGTTCTCTTTGCAATAATTTTCTCTTATTCCATTTAATTTTTATTTTTCTAATTGTCCACAGAATTTTAATTTTATGTATAACTTATTTTTAGTTATCAGTATTTTAATAATGTATTACTTAGCTCATTTCTGTTTCAACTGAGGTTATTGTAATATTTGACAATTTCTCATTTCCCCATAACAATCTTAAATATTTAAAAATTATTTTATGCTTACTTAGGTATCTTTGGGAAGAACCTAGTGTCAGTGGTTTTGTTTAAAAAAAAAAAATCTCAAACACACACAGCTGAAGACCTCTTCAAATTTGAATGAGATTGTTCTAAGCAAAATTTGAGAACCATTTTATAAGAGAAATTGAATGGTAATACTACTTAAATGTTAGTTATTGTTATTGCATAATGCCTAAAGCCATGTGAGATGAAATTTGTACAGAACATAAGTCATCGCAATCTATAAGAGTAAAGTCAGTGGCTATTTTTTGTAAAATGCATGTTTACTAAAAATATATATTCTTCTGTTAAAGAGATTAAATTTGGCATATTAGTCTCCATTTCATAGGTGAAGTTAGTATGATTGCAATCTTTAATTTTTATATGGCTTTGACCATTGCAATTGGAACTGTTTTTTATTGTAGAGAGATTTTTGCTATAGGGCATGTGCACTCATTGGTGAGACAGAGAGAGACAGAGAGACAGAAAATGAGAAACCACCCCCCCCTCACAGGGGTGATGGCCACAACACAATCCCTTCTCCTCCACTCTCCTCTCAGGATCTTGGGCACACATGCCTGGTGTGAGTGTTAAGCCACTGGGTCTGGGATTCGAACCATGGACAATTATGTGGGAGCCCAGCAATGTAACCTTTATGCCATCCACTGGTCTGCAATGGAAACTTTAACCTGGTGATTCAAACCTTTCCAATTTCTTTTCTTTTTTTTGTCAGAATTGGAAAGTATACTTGTATTTATTATTAATGTCTTACATTTATCAAAAAGTTTTTTTTCTCTCTTGCATTGGAAGCAAAGGATTGGACCTTTTAGCAAGTGTACTGATTTATATGTTGCCAGAATTTTTTGGAACCCTTAAATATCTGTTTCTGTTCAAAATAATTAAAAATTATCAAATGCATTGGATTTCAGCATTGTATAATCCTCTTTAAAAATGTATTATTACTATTATTTTATATATATTTAATCGCTATATATCATTTAACTTGGAAAGAGGATTTACCCAACATGAAATATCCCTTAGACCAGTCCAGTTGAGAATACTATACACATTATCATTAACAGTTAATAAAACATTTTCGTGTTCCACAAATGTCTTACCTCTTTATTTTTTTCTCCCTAATTTCCTTCTCTAAACTCTTCCCCTCTCCTACACTCCCTCCACATTGTCTCCAGTTCCATAATTATTTTCAGTGCTTTTATGTCCTTCAATTGTTCTGTCACTACCATAGAGTGCAGTCTATATATTTTAAGTGGGGAGCACATCCATGCACAAGAGAGAAACAAAACAGAATCTTATCATGCCACAGTCCCTTTCTCCAGCCCTCTGCCCCTCTCCTCAGCCCACACCCCCACTCCACTCCTCAGGATATTGAGCATGCATGTGCCTGGTGTGTTTCCAGGTATGTCAAGACCTGCTAGGCAAAAGGAGGAAAGGAGTCCTCCCAGAGTGGGAGTGATGGTGGATTTTGAAAACAACAGTCACACAGACACAGAGACACACAAGTAGAAAAAAGCAGGGATCAGGCAGACCGGATGTCCCTGTGACCCTGAGCCTTTTCCAGGTTTATTCTTTTATAGGGCAATAGGGGTAGGGAGAAGTGGAAGAATCTATATGTCTTCTATTATCAACTGCAGCCATGGAGCATTTTGCATCCTTTGTTCCCACCTGGTCTTCTCTCACTGAAATATAGTTTCCTTCAACCTCCACCAGCTGTGCAGCATTGACTCAAGTGAGAAAGTCTGAGAGAGTTTGTGCTCTGCTCATCTTTAGCAGTCACTACTATTTAGATCAGATTTGACACTCCCTACATTAGTGGGCCTGGCATCTGGGTGACTGTCACCATGTGGCTTCTACCTGTGCAGTTCAATTTGCTACTGGTTGTGCCATGGACTGCGTCAGGTACTTTTTATTACCTCTGCTTGGAGAACTCAGAGGATATCAGGTTCAGACTTCTGGAATCCTCAAAGGAAACAGGAAAGTGGTGGAACAGGGGTAAAAGAAGGAGAGGGCAGAAGGGAAAGAAAAATCAAGGGACAATTCCCCCTAAGAATAGATTGAGTAGGGGTACAGGCTGAAGCTGGGGTCAGGGTGACCTGGAGATAGGGTATAGGGAGAGTCATCCTGAACCAGTTAGCTATTGCAGTGGTTTCCAACCTTCCTGGCACCAGGGACAGGCCTTGTGAAAGATAATCCCTCCACAGATGGGGTGTAGGGAGGTTTGTCTTGAGATGACCCAGTGCACCACATCCCCTGTGCACCACATTTCTACCACTAGCACATGCAGTATATAACAAAACCATCACACAATAGGGTGCCTACCCCATGGGAATTCCCATGGGAATTCTGTACTGGTAGATCTGACAGGAGGCAGAGCCCAGACAGTAATGTAAGTATGCAATGGGGAGTGGCTGCAAACACAGAGAAAGTTGGAGGAGTCCAACCCAGTGAGGCCCCAGGATCTGTTTTGAGCCTTTGACCTTTGAGCACAGCTTTGATAACGGCTCAGCACATTGGCAAGGCTGCTGCTGTATGCCACCCTACCTATGAGCTAAGCTTGGGTTGACTCAGCATGTTGGCAAGGCCGCTTGTTGTGTGCTCCAGAGACTGAGGTAGCCTTGCTGGGAAGCGACCCCCCTCTGACTCCCTGATATACTACTATAAAAGAATTACATAGTTCTCTCATACATCCTGAGTATATGATAAGATTTCCCAAAAGTCCCCTGACCGCTCCCCTTTGCCCTGACCACCTACTGCTAATTACAATGTTTCATCCCTGCGGTCACAATAGAGGGTGTGCTGAAGTTACATCTAGACAGAAATCTTCTTGACATTTGGAAGGCCCTTCAAGACACATTTAACATAAGCTTAAAAATAACCCTTTAGGCCAAAACTGGCCCAGGACACTCCCGCCCCACGGTAGCTAATGTTCTAACAAAATACATAAGAGTGGCGCCACAGGCACAATAGAATGCCTAGGTATACCACGAACCCACTTTAAAGTTTTTCATTAACTTGTTAGTCACTTTACCGCCAGTTGAAAAAGCTGTCCCCACCCTCACCAAGTGAACAATAGCTTCACCCTTTTAAAATAGATAAGTATATTAGATGTCCCTGAATTAAGTTTTAGATCCCTATAAAATTATATAAGTATCATTCTTTATTGAGATCCATAAGAACTAATACCTATACTTTTTTTTTTAGAGAGGTTTTCGCTATAGGGTGCGTGCGCTCGCCAGACAGACAGAGACATAGAGACAGAAAGCGAGAAATCCCCCCCCCGAGGGGGGATGGTCACGCCACAATCCTTTCTCCTCTATTCTCCTCTCGGGATCTTGGGCACGCATGCACATGTGCCCGGCATGAATTTTAAGCCACTGGGTCTGGGACGCGAACTGCGGTCAACTACGTGGGAGTCCAGCAACATAGCCATTATGCTAACTGCTGGTTCCCGAACTAATATCTATACTTGAGATTTTCTTTTCTCAGCATCGTGCTCAGTAATCACAAGATGACTGCCGCCGTATCAGCTGATAATTATCTCTGCTTGCTGGAGCTGCTTTCCCCAAACTGCATTCCATGAAGACCTGCCTACATCAAACAAACAATTTCTGAACTGTAATAGACCCACCCTTAATCCAACCTGAATGGAATCTATGTTCCCTATTGTTAAAACTTTATGAACTTATAATTAGAACACATAGCTCCTCACCCGTTTACTTGCATGTATCACATTTTCAATTAAAAGGAATGATGATTCCTGGCAGTTGTCACTCTACAGAGAGCAATCTCTGGGAGTGTCTGACTGAGGACATGCATGAAAAAGGCACCGAGGTCTCCATCTTTCCTTCCTGCATCACCTCCGACGAGATAACCCACCCCTGCCGAGGTTGGACCCCAGCAGAAAGCCTCACTTGCTGGTCCCCTGTAGGTCATGGACTAGCAGCAGTCCATGGTCTGGACCCCAGGTGAGAGGAACCCTGAGCTACAGGACTTTCTGTACAGATACCCAGAAGAACAGTGTTTGCTGGGAGTCAGGGGAGGGAGGGCCAGGCAGGGGGATTAAGGTTTTAGGGCAGGGAAGCTCCAGTCAGACCCTGGGGATAATTGTGTCTGAAGGATGTTTAGATAACAGGGATGTGCACAGCTCAGGTGTGAGAGACCAGCAACCTCTTCAGGGCCTGCTATGAGTGAAGACATAGGTGGGAGTGAGTGAACCAGTGCAGTTTGATAAGCTCGGCTCAGGGCCTCCAGCAGGGTGAGGGCACAAAGCAAGATGCTTCCCTTTACTCTCCATTCAAACAACTTTCACCCCAAACAGAGGTAGTGCCATCCATGGGGTCCTTCCCTGTACCCTGTGTAGGCAGGATGGGCCCTGGAAACTCCTTTCAAGCTGCTTGTTGCTCCATTCTTCCAGTCATTTGCAGGTGTTTCCAGCGGGGCACAGACAGTCCTGGTGTTGCTGGTGTGACAACCTGACTAAGGTGCAGTAGATCACAGCAGTAAGACCCTGTGATATTGCTGTTTCTCTCTCTCTCTATCTTACTCATGGAAGAAATAAATAGACATGAAGAACTTTAAAAACCTCCCAGAAGTTCATGTAAAAATGCATGTTACAAAAAGAGGTATGAATGGTCCAATCCTATTGCCTAGTGCTAAGGGAGCTGGATTCCACATGACTGGCCGTGGATAAAATCCCAGTCCCGGTGACTTGAAAAACACACTGGCCACTGGGCATGTGTGCCCCAAATCCCAACAGATTGGAGAAACGGAGAAGGGATTGCAGTGTGACTGCATCCCATTGTGGGTACTTTCTCCTTCTCCCTTTCTGTCTTCAACAAAAGCACTGCCAATTGGAAAAAAAAAGGGGGGGGGACCAGCAGTTAGTGTAATGGCTATGTCGCTGGGCTCCCATGTAGTCAACCGCAGTTCGAGTCCCAGACCCGGTGGCTTAAATTCACGTCGGGTGCGTGTGCGTGCGTGCCCAAGATCCCGAGAGGAGAATGGAGAAGGGATTGCGGCATGGCCATCCCCCCTGGGGTGTGATTTCTTGCTTTATCTCTCTGTGTCTCTCTTTGTCTTTCTGATGAGCACACGTGCCCTATAGCAAAAACCTCTCAAAGAAAAAGAAAAAAAAAGAGGGGCTAACATATTTCATAGTGATTATATTATTGTACTCCCACATGGCTGACCACAGTTTGAGTCCTACTGGGCATGTGTGTGTGTGAGTGTCCAAATTCCCAGGGAGAGAATGTAGGAGAAGGAACTACAGTGTGGTATTTCCCCCTCGGGGGTGATTTCTCACTTTCCCTCTCCTATCTCTGTCTCTCTCTGGTAAGTGCACACGTCCTAAGGGGGAAACCTCTAAAAATAAAACAAAGCAACAACAAAAAACAGAAACAAAACCAAATCATGCATGGATTTAAGATTTTTCTTGCTCTAGATAAACTCATGTTTAACTACATTTCTCCACAAACTTGTTGAAGTTCCCTCAGACTACAGTAAACAGCATGGTAATCAAAACGTGCAATAGCACAGGAGAACCAATCCTGACTCCCCACCCTTATCCTGTTTTTGGAAAGAAAATGTTAGAGTCCCCACTGGCACTTAACTTTA
Organism: Tupaia tana; assembly: GCA_026018925.1. Taxonomy (NCBI): domain Eukaryota; kingdom Metazoa; phylum Chordata; class Mammalia; order Scandentia; family Tupaiidae; genus Tupaia; species Tupaia tana. The sequence goes on from JAKSZU010000003.1 coordinate 126,341,937, forward strand.
TTTCCCAAGCTGATAATGGAGGACGGGAGCCCCATATGGCCTCTGTTCTCCTTTTCCATGAATGCGTGCAATGACATGTGTGCCTGAGGGCTGCTGGAGAGACCCAAATGCCACGTAACACACCTGGCAAGCATGAGGTGCATGAAATATTCACTAGGCAGGAAGGCCCTGAGCAGTGGACACAGACAGTGTGTCTGAGTGAATGCAGTCACACAAGTATCTCCAGCTCCATTCTCCCTCCTGTCCCCACAGGCCACCCCCACATGGCAACCATAGACCAGGTAAGTGGGAAGTTTCCCCTCAAGCTGCTCAGTGTTGCTATCACATGTGTACACATATACACATACACAGGGTGCAGATAACTGTATATATACCCTTGTGTGCATGTCTGTGTATGCACTGATGTACCTCTGTGTGTGTACCTATGTGCACATGTACATATACACACATATCCACACACAGAGAGCATATATGATGTCCTACTTCTTTCACATAAAATAGCATGCCTGGCTGCTATCTGGAGCACAGGCTCAGACCTGAATATACGTGTGTGTGTGTGTGTGTGTGTGTGTGTACACACGTTCACATGCTCACCTACCTGTGCCTATACATAAGTGCATGTGTGCATAGACACATGTAGGCACACATGGCAAACATATATGATGTCTCATTTCTTTCACATAAAGTGGAGAGCCTGGCTACTCTCTGGGGCACATGCCTGGGTACCTAAATATACACACTCCTGTGTGTCCATGTAAATGTGTGCTCGCATACATGTGTATATACACACATGTGCATACACACATGTATGCACACACAAAAAGCATGTACAATGTCCCAGTTCCCTCACAAAAGCAGAAGCCAGGACACAGAGCACCGGTTGACTGTGTGGGCTGGGTGTAGGGTGGGTATGGGTTGAGTGTGGGTGGGTGTAGGGTGGGTGTGGGGCAGGCATGGTACCTGGGCATCCATAGCTCTTCATGGGCTACATGTAGTGGGTGAGCTCCTCTGTCTTGGTCTTGTTACCCCACCAGTAGGGTGTAGGAAGCCACATGTACTAAAATGGCTGACATGACTTTTATACAAGAATTTTTAAGTATTTTTGTTTTGGGAGTAGACAATTTACCCTGATACTTTTTCATTTAGGCAGGTCCTCAGTCTGGTCCTTAGTCAGGTTCGCGACAATTCCCGCCCCCTTTTCCTATCCTGTATATAAGACTGTCCTCCGGCCCTCAATTAACGAGCGACTGCATACCATCTTGAGCTATGACACTGTGTCGTTCCCGTGCTGTGACGCTGCGCCGGTTCCAGACCTCCGCTCTCTCACTCAGGCACCCTGCCCATTCGTCCCGCGGGTCGGGATATTCTGGCACCCAGACAGAAACCTGAGTTTGACAAGCAGCGACAGGTTCCCAAAAATTCCAAAGAGGAATAAAAAAGCCCCCAGAGAGGAGCAAGTTGGAAGTCTGCAGCATAACTTCAGGGGACGCAGAAGAGGACGTCCCGGTGAGTACTTACTCAGGATAGATATCCGGGTTATAGCTAGACTATAATGGGGCAAGAGCTCAGCCAGCACGTATTGTTTGTTCAGGGGTTAGAGGAAGTCCTTAAGACTAGAGGAGTGAAAGTCAAAGTTAAACAACTGCTCACCTTTTCTGATTTCCCAAAGGAGATTTGTCTATGGTTTCTTCAAGAAGGAACCATTGACGAAAATAGGTGGAAAAGGGTAGGTGACGCTCTTAAAGATTACTACTCCACCTTTGGCCCAGAAAAGGTTCCCATAACCGTATTTTCCTATTGGAAGGACCTTCAAGTATCTTTGTTCCAGGAGTAGACAATTCACCCTGATACTTCCTCATTCAGGCAGGTCCTCAGTCTGGTCCTCAGGCAGGTCCGTGACAATTCCCGCCCCCTTTTCCTACCCTGTATATAAGAATGTCCTCTGGCCCTCAATAAACGAGCGACTGCATACCATCTTGAGCTGTGACACTGTGTCGCTCCCATGCTGTGACGCTGCGCCGGTTCCAGACCTCCGCTCTCTCACTCAGGCACCCTGCCCGTTCGTCCCGCGGGTCGGGACAGTAGGGGATGCCAGGCCATGGCTTGCTGTGCCAGCTCACAGTGCCCTCACCCTTGTAGGACAGCAGGACTTGCTGGTCCTCACCCACAGCTACTGTAGAGTGAGCAGTTCTTGGAAGGGAGTCAGACACAGGTGCAGGTGAGGAATCTGTGCCATGGGCAGAGGGGGACATTCACAGCAGCATGGCTGCCTCTGATTCCTACACAGCTGCTGGCATGGCATATTTGAAAGCCCATGAAGAGCCCCACCAGGTGTTGGGATCATGTTGGGATCACAGGGGGCCCCAGGCAGCAGCTTGAGCTTGAGAGTGACAACTGCCACCCCAGTGGAAGCAGAGTCACCGTATCTTTCCTGCTCATTCTGCAGGGGCATGGCATGTCCAGAAAGATTTTTTTTTTGAGAGGTTTTGTTATAGGGTGCATGCACTTGCCAGCCAGACAGAGAGAGACAGAGAGACAGAAAGCGAGAAATCACCCCCTAGGGGAGATGGCCACGCTGCGATCCCTTCTCCTCCATTCTCCTCTCGGGATCTTGGGCACGCACACACACATACCCAGCATGAGTTTAAGACACCGGGTCCGGGACTCAAACCGTGGTCGACTACGTGGGAGTCCAGCAACATAGCCATTATGCTAACTGCTGGTCCCCCACAAAGATGTTCTTGATGCAGGTGACCAAGTACTCATACAGGTCCTCTGTCATGCCCTTGAAGTTCCTGAAGGCCAGGATGAACACCTCCCACGGGTGCTGCTCCAGCCACTGAGATTTCTGTGAGCCTGTCCTGTGTGAGCTGACCCTGGGGACAGGTCTTCCCCACAGAGAAGGGGCTTGGCAGAGAAACTCACAGTCTGGGTCCTGAGCCAATGACCAATGGACATTTGTCTGGTGGGACACAGTCTCATGGAAGCCACAGTTGTGGACTTGCCTGTCAGTGCTCCAGAGGTGTGTGTGACCTGGGTGGTGGAGGCAGTACAACAGGGAGGGGCTGGTCACAGAGGGCAACCCAGCCAGAGGAAGGGACAGTTGAGGTCTGTGAGTAAAGAAGTGTGCATGTGTGCACATGTGTTAACACATGCATGTCTCAGTGTGCCCATATGTGTATGATTACACACACACACCTGTATCTTCTATGTATGTGCATGTATGTCTACATGTCAGTGTAGACATGTTCATGTATCTGCACATGCCTTGTGCATGTGTGTGTCCATGTGTATCTTCTGTGCATGTGTCTGCATGTATCTGTGTGCACATCTGTGTATATGTGCTCACACACATTCATTTCTCTGTGTGCCATCCATGTGCACATGTGTGTGCATTTCTACATGCCTGTGAGTACATGCCAGTGTGTCTGCTCATCTGTCTCTATGTATGTCTATGTGCACATGTGCCTGTATAGAGTGCATTTGTGTGCATTTACACTGGTGTGTGTGCACATGTCTGTATGTCCATGTGTCTGTGTGCACATGTGCATACAACCGCACACACATGTGCATGTGCACATAATACATATGTACACCTGTGTGCATGTCTGTGTCTGTGATAGCATGCTTGTGTGCCTGTGCATCTGTGTGCATGTATGTCTGGGTGCATGCATGTGTTCATGTCTGTCTTATGTGCATGTGTGTGTGTCTGAGCAAAGGAGCTCCCAAAACAGAAGGCCCTGCTCATGCAGGCATGTGAATAGGGCCACAGATGCTGATTGAGCACCAGGATGGCACCTCTAGGCCCCACGGCCCTGGAGCTGGCAGGGGGCACATGAGGCCACAGGCAGGGTCTGGGCAGGACAGGGAGTTGTCAGTTCAGACTCAAGATGCTCCCTGGAGCCAGGAAGGGGATGAACTGGGAACTCTTTAAAGCACAGGCATGGTGCACAGGGACCATCTTCACAGGGCTTCAGAGGGTCTCAGTGGGGCTGGAGCGCAGACAAGCTAAGGAAGATGTGAGCCCAGATGCCAAGACAGACTCAGAATGGACCCTGGACGAGACTCTGCACACTGTTGGCTGAGGCCTCCCTGCCCAAATCCTCATCCCTTCCCAGATCCTCACTTGCCAACCCTCATTCATGCCTGTCTTATATCTCAGCCCTCCCATCCCAGATCTCCAACCCTGCCCAGATTCTCACCTGCCCAGGTCCTCACCCCTGCTCATCCTATATCTCAGCACTCCATGTCCAGATCCTCACTCCTGCCAGTCCTAGGGCTCAACCCTCTTTGTCCATATCCTCATCCCTGCCCACACCTCTGTGTCCAGATCCTCATCTCTCACTAATCCTTGGAGGCCTGAGACCCCTCTCCCAGCCCCACTGGCCCTGCCTGCACCTCCATTGCATGGTCATGTACAGCATGTGACAAAGTTCAGGTTCTTCTCAGAGCCCTCCAGCATGTGGGCAACCCGCAGATCCAGGTACTGCACTCCCATGTCCAGCTGCTCTGTGACATTCAGTACCTGAGGACAAAGGCTGCAATCATCCCAGCTCAGGGATGCAGGCTACTCTCTCCTAGATAACCCCTAGGTTTGGGGTCTCAGGAGTGGGTGTGAGCCCTGCCCAGTGTGACTGCCTTATCTACCAGGACACAGGTGCCCCGCCCAGGGCCTTGCAGGCAGCACTAGGGCCTGGCACCTGGGAACCCACTACCCAGGGACCTCACCTCTTTGAGAGGTGGCTGCAAGACTGTCTGGAGGGGGCTTTCCTGTAAAGGTGCCCTCATCCCTGATGCTATATTAAGGTCAAAGGAAATGAAAGTGATATCAGTATTATCTAACCAAGTAAAAAAATGGTATTCTGAAAGAGCAAAGAGTTAATTAAATGAAGAAAAAGGGAATAAAAAGGACCAGCAAATGTAGTAGTGGTTATGTTGCTGGACTCTCATATGGCTGACTATGGTTAGAGCAGACCAAATGGCTTGAAAATCACACCCAGAATATGTATGTGTATGCCCCAAACCTCAGGAAGACAATGGAGGAGAAGGGATTGTGGTCTGTCCATCTGCACTGGGGAGTGATTTCTCACTTTCCCTCTCTCTGTCTCTCTCTTTCCAGCAAGCATATGTGGTCTAAGGCAAAATCCTCTAAAACAAACAATCAGACGAACAAACAAAAGTAAAATAAGAGCCAGCAGGTACTGTGATGGTTAAGGCAGCTAGATACAACATGGTTGACTCCCTGGCTTGACTACCAGACATGGGGCTTGGAAACAATGCTGAGTATGTGTGCGTGTGTGCCCAAAATCCTGTGGGGAGAATGGAAGAGAAGGGATTGTGGAGTGACCTTCACCCATCTCACTTCCCCTCTCTCTGTCTCTCTCTAGCAAGCACACTCTCCCTATGGCACAAACCTAAAAATGTTAAAAAAGTGACAGAAAATGGAACTGTGTCCTCAACACAAGACAATTGTGGAAAAGACATAAATTCATGTAAAAATGAAAGGAAGGAAAAGGAAATGGTGCTATCTTCCCTGCACCAAATAAGAGAACAGCAAATGAGAATGTCAAGAGGAAGAAACGGTGCCTATGGAGAAGAGGAAGACCCACCCCAAAGAGGGCTGAAGGGTACCCAAGCAGCTGCCCTGAGCAGGGGAGCAAGCCCTTCTCACCACAGGGCATTTGATGGGGACATGAGGCTCACAGGCCAGGCTGAGAGGGAGTCAGTCACACGGCCTCTAAGAATGTCCCTGCCCTGCCATCAGGATCCATTGGATTTGGCCCTGGGGTCAAGGTGGCGCAAGGCATTTATGGGTTTGGGTCCCCAGCCCAGTCATCCTGAATCATGTCAGACACCCACACATGTGCTCAATAATCTGATAAGCTAGAAGGTGTCTCTTCCCCCTGCATTCATGTGTGTGCACACGCATTCTCTAACAAAAATTAACTTTTTCTTTTAATTTTGCTACAGCCCACATGTGCTTACCAGAGACAGAGAGAGAAAGTGAGAAAGCACCCCCAGGGGTGTTGGCCACACCACATTCCCTTCTCCATTCACCTCTAGGGTTTTGGGCATGCATGCCCCCCTGCCCAGATCATTAGCCCTGCACACACACCCAATATGAGTTTCAAGCTGCTGGGTCTGGGACTTGAACCATGCAATTAGGCATGTAGGATCCAGCCACCTCAACCACTCTGCCAACTGCTGGCCCTGAATGTATTTTTATTCATAAATAAAGAAATATGGGCCAGCAGATGGCATAGTGGTTACATCACTGAACTACCACATGGCTGACCACGGTTTGAGTACCAGACCTGGCAGCTTGAAACTCACTCTGGGCACATGTGCATGTGTGACTAAGATCCTAAGAGGAGATTGTAGAAGAAGGGATTGTGCCATGGCCATTACTCCTGAAGTGTGATTGTTCACATTCCCTCTGTCAATTTCCTTCTCTCAGTGTTTCTTTTTCTCTCTTGTGAGCACATATGCCCTAAAGCCAAAAAAAAATATCACCTTTCCCTCCACAAAATGAAACAAAAATCTCCTTTCTATTTCACCTTCATGGAAGGTTTCCCTGTGGAGGAGCATTTTCTATTCTGTTGTACCCACTGGGACACCCACAATCCCCCATCAGGAGGGATCAGGGACCACCATTCTGCCTCTCAAGCCTGAGGACACTCTCCTGGTTGGGAAGCTCCTCACCTGGGTGATGGATCATTTCAGCACCACCTGGCATGTCACACAGGGCAGAAACTTGGTCAGAAGCTACAGCAGCTAGAGCTGGTCCTGGGTGATGGGGGTAATTCCTGTTCTGGCAGTAGGTCATAGTATTATGACTCCCTAGAAGAAAATCATGAGGTCACCTCTCACCTGCTCATCTGCCTCCTCAGTCTCCAGGCTGAGTGGTGCAGACGAACATGCAGAACACATGCATGGTATGTGGCATCCCACGGGTTGACTCTGCACCAAGGGCCCAGCATGGAAATTGCTCTACATGCTCTGGGTGGAGAAAGACTGCTCAACACAACATGAGGGATTTGGAGTCCTTCTAGGCAGAGGACAGATGACCAAGAGGAGTGTAGCCCCTGAAAGGCCTTGGTGTCCCCAAAGCTACACAATCTTGGGGATTCCCCAAGTCTTCCATGGTCATATCAGGGTGGAAGACATAGAGTATAGCTGTGTATGCATGCACATGTACGTGCGTATATCTGTGCACATGTGTGCGTCCACACGCATGTGCCTGCTGGGATGTCCCATGCCCAGGAGGGACGCCACAGCAGTATCTGCATCCCCAGAAGGCAGAGGTGATGCCTCCTCACCTGGGATGGAGAGCTGGTGCAGAGGCATGTCCCAGAGTGAGGGTGGGATAGGCGGTGGGGCATAGTTTTTGACATCAGCCCTGCAGTCTGGGCTCCAGAGTCCCTGGGACAGGGATCACTCACCGGGCTGCCCACTGGAGTGGCCAGGCACCTGAGGTGGAGGAGGGAGGGTCTGAATTAAAAGCATGCAGCTGTCTGGGACAGAAAGGCAGGGGGTGGTCGGCAGAGTGAGGAGACTTCCTAGGAGAGAGGAAGAGGAGGGACCAGGAGAGGAGCCCAAATACCACTGCAGAGTGGGATGTCTGAGCAAAGGTAGAGCAAAAACAGCTCATAGAGAAAAGGCTCCCTGCCTCCCCCAACTGTCCAAAAGCAGGACGTGAGTCTGACTAGGCACCTTCCCTCTCAGTCACCAAGGACAACTGCAGACACCATCAGCCCTAAGACTGCAGAACATGCTTGGCCCAATCGGCCTCACTTGGGGGAGGAAAGGCAGCTCAGAGAAGTGTGGAATTGAGTCCCTTTCGTTTCAATGACCCCAGAAAGTCAGGAGGTTAGGACACAGTCACACCTCAGGGTCAGGGCCCAAAGGAGCCTTTTAGTTTACATGGGACTGACTGTTGGATATACTGGACAAAGGGATCATCTACATCCCATATGGGAAAGAGCAGGATGGTGAGAGATTTCATCACTTTACACAGAATGGCACACAGCTTAAAAAAGTATGATTTGTTTCTGGAATTTTTCATTTAATATTTTCAAACTCTAGTTGACTGCAAGTAACTGAAACTGTATAATGGTCCTCAAAAGCTGAAGATAATGGGGGAACTACTGTATAATCAAACTGTCCAAAGACAGAATCTTGAAATGGTAATAAAAACCACAGTGAAATGCTACTGTACATCCATGAGAATGGCTCAAATAATACAGATAATGATGAGCTGATGAGCGTGTTGGGAAATGGGAACATTTGTACATTGCAGGTGACAACATTGCTTAGCTGCTGTGGCTTCTAAAAGAGTTAAACAATTTCCAAATGACCCAGCATTTGCATTCCTAGATGTTTACCCAAGAGAAACAAAAACATGCATCTACACAAAAATGTGTACAGAGGCCTGCAGGTGATGTGGTGACTAAGGCACTGGACTCCCACATGGATGACTATGGTCTGAATCCTGGACCTGGTGGATGCTCTCTTACTTTTCCTCTCTCATTCTCTTTCTGTCTCTCTTTGGTGAGCACATGAGCCATATAGCAAACTTTAAAAAATAATAATAAATAAAATAAATTGATTTTTAAAAATGTGTACACAGAGACCAGCAGGTGGCATGGTGGTTAAGGGTGCTATACTTCCACATGGCCAACTGTGGTTTGAGTCCTGGTCCTGGTAGCTTGTTTTCTCTTTCCCTCCCTCTCTCTCTCTCTCACTCTTTCCATATCTGGTCAAGTTAATTAATTGATTAATTAAGTTAAATAAAAAGTTTTTTTAAAGTGGACACAAATGCTCATAGTGATGAGTGATACACAGAACCCGAATGACCATCATTGTATGAATAGATAAAAATCTATACATATGATGGGCTACTCAGCCATAAAAGTAAAGTACTGATACTTGTTGCTAAGTAGATGAACCTCAAACAATGGACTAAGTAAAAGAAGTCAGACATAAGAGCTCTCATGTTGTATGATTCCATTTTCATCCAGAACAGATAAACTCATAGAAACATTTCACTGGCAGTTACCAAGTCTGGGGTGAAAGAGGAAATGGTGAATGACCAACTAATGGGTATGTAATTTTCTTTAGGGGTGTTAGAAATGCATTGGAAATGAGTAGAGGTTTTGGTTGTACAACATTGTGAATATTCTAAGTGCCACTGAATTATACGATCATTATTTTTTAGAGAGATTTTTGCTATAGGTCATGTTTGCTTGCCAGAGAGACAGAGAGACAGAGAGACAGAAAGCAAGAAATCACCTCCCAGAGGGGATGGCCATGTCACAGTCCCTTCTCCATTCTCCTCTTGGGATTTTGGGTATGCATGCACATGTGCCTAGCATGAGTTTGAAGCTGCCAGGTTTGGGACTCAAACCATAATCACCTACATGGGAGTCTGGTGATGGTCCTTGTATTATGTAATTATTTAAAATAATTGACTTTGCTTTGTGAATTTTTCCTACAAAAAATAAAAGCCATTGGGACCAGCAGATGGCATAGTGGTTACGTTGCTGAACTCCCACCCCAGACTTGGTAACCACCAGTCAAAGTCACGGTTCAAGTCATGGACCCAGCAGCTTAAAACTCACTCCAGGTATGTGTGTATGCATGCCCAAAGTCCCAAGGGGAGAATAGAGGAGAAGGGATTGTGGCATGGCCATCCCCCAGGGGATGGTTTTTCATTTTATGTCTCTGTGTCTCTCTATATATCTCCAGCAAGCACACGCACAGTAAAAATCTCTCTCTCAAAAAAAAAAAAAACATTTAAAATAAAGAGTCTTCTCTATTAATTAGAGTTATCAATATTATTAGGAAAATTAACTAGCAGATACTAAAAATTCTTTAAGACTTCAATTTAAATAATATTGTGTACATTGTATGCTTATGTTTACACTCCTTTAAAGAAGAGGAGGGCCAGCAGGTGATGTGGTTAAGGTGCTGGACTCTCACATGGCAACTGCAGCTTGAGATCCAGACTTAGAGACTAGCTTTCTCACTTTACCTCTCTCTCTTTCTCTCTCTGGTGAGCACATTTGCCCTATAGAAAATTAATAATAATAAATACAATTAAATAAATAATTCTTTTTAAAAAATAAAATGTAGTATACAAGGAGATGGACCTTAATGAAAACTGCAAGAGGGCCAGATGGTGGTGCAGCAGGAACAACATTCAGTGAGTGTCGGCGTCCACCCCGAGGCTCGGCGCTACTATGGAAGAAGCAGAAAAAGTGAGACAAAAGATAGAGTAGAAACGGACACAGGCAGCTTGGGCCTAGGTAGCCCATGCAACTTGTGCCGCCCAGATGAACTGGATGTCTTTATTTATAGAACAGGGAGACATTACACATGTATGTTTTACGACACTTCATACATTGGTTGCCAGGTTACAGACAATAAGAAGCAGTTAACAAATCTATGAGGGCTTAGTCACACCAGGCCAGGTGTATCCCCTGGTGATAATCCCATCAAGAGAAAATCTCATCTTCCTTTCTAATGCAGACAACTAGCTGTTAGGTGTGGGGAAGGAGCTAAAGATCTTCTTGCACCACCACACCCAGAGTAGGCTAAGGAACCTTTCAGATGCAGAGCAGGGATTGGATTTTACCAAGATGTTTCTTGAAGTCTATCACATGTGTCTGTTGGAACGCACAGACTCTCTCTCTTAAACGTGTCCCCACAAGTGAGGCTGAGTCACATAGGAAGGTTCTGGTCCATATTCAGAGACCTCCCTGAGCAGGCCAAGTGATAGGGGCTGAGAGAGGCTAGGGGTAGATTGTGGCATGAGGATCCTGTTGGGAATGCTGTCTCTATATCTCTTTAATTCTGGAAGAAATAAATAAGATTTTTTAAAAAGATAAAAGATATGTTTTTAAATCACAGAATTTACAACTAGGAGTTGCCAAGCAAGTTTTTTAATTGTCAAAAAAACATGTGTATGCTCTTCAGAGTGAGACAGAAAGAGAAAGAAAGCACCCCTCAATGAGTGTAGTCATGCTGCAGTCACTTGTCTATTTCTCTGTCCTGTCAGCATTTGGGGAACACACACATGCCCAGTGTACTTCTCAAGCTACTGGGGCTGGGACTTTAATGCAGTGAGCCATGTGAGATCCAGCTCCCTTAACCACCAGGCTACAAGACAAGCCAAACAAAAATTTTACAAGTAAATATTCAAAAAATGTAAAGAATGTGTTGGCCAAAAGCTGGAAATGATAAAAAAGAATATGATGGAACTTCTAGAATTAAAAATCCAGTAAAATATGAACACGTAGGGGTGGTTTTAAGTATTGAGTAGTCACAGTTAAAAAAGGAAAAAAAAATGCAGACAATAGATAAGAAAATACTTATACTATCACTCATGTGATTCAAATCCTGGTTCCACTGACTTTAAAAACACATTGAGATGGTGCCCCAAATCCCAACAGAATTGGAAAGGACTGCAGTATGACCATGCTTTATCCCTTTCTTTCTGTCTCTCTTTAGCAAGTACATGTATCCTCTGGAAATTGAAAAGAAAGAAAAAAGACAACAGTTATACTAAAGCAGGAGATAAAACAAAGGATGAGAAACATAAACAAGTTATGATGAAGAGGTCTAACACACACGTGATTGGAGTGACAAGAAAAAATAGAGAATGGGACTGAAACCCTATGACTTAGTCTCCTTGGGCTGCCATAACAAAATAGAGGCTTAAACAGAAATTCGTTTTCTCACAGTTTTGAAGGCTGCAAGTCTGAGATCAGGCCATTGTGGTTGGGTTCTGGTGGATGCTTTCTTCCTTACTTGGCAGGTGGTTCCTTCTTCCCATGTCCTCACATGACAGAGTAGGAGAAAGGAAGAGAATAGAGTGCTCTCTGGTGTCTTCCTAGGCATGAGTGCCTGGCATGAGTTTTAAGCCACTGGGTCTGAGATTCAAACCACAATCAGTTACATGGACTTTCATTAAATATGTGGATTAATTTGGGTAGAATCGTCATTTTTATTATATTAATTCATCCAATCCAGGAACATGGGATGTCTTTCCACTTTTTTGTGTCACTTTCAATTGCTTTTTTTTTAGCTTCTCATAGTTTTCCTTGACACTCTTGGATATTTATAGCCTCATTGCTGAGAATATTCAACACATTACTTCAAAGTGGCAAAATCAGGGCAATCTGAGGAAATTCCAAGTGGCAGCTACATTTGCTGAAAGATTCATGTGGGACACACATACGTGGAGCTCCTCCCCCCCTTTCTTTTCAGTGTATATGTCAAAGGGCCAAGATCCCTGATTATCAAAATAAGTTATTTGTACATTTCAGTGAACAGAACAATAGAAAGACATTTCCTTGGAGGGTGATTGAAAGGAATTTTTCATAAGGTCCATATCATTGAGGTAGAAAGACTGGAGCCTGGTGCCTTCCTGAACTTGACCCTTCTTCTTTGGATGCTGTGGTTTCAGTGGGAGTGGCTTCCCCTACATGTTCTTCTGGTTTCATCTTCTTGTTCTTCTCCTCCTGGAGATAGATGTCTGGGGTATTTTTGCATGCATTCCTGCATGGACCATAACTGTTCCACTCAATCTGAGCCCTTGACATCAACTGTGCTACAGTGGAAGCAGCAAAAGACTGACTTTATCTGTTCCCCACAGGGGCCCTGGACATTCCCCTCAAGGCACATATGGTTCCAGTTAATGTCTCCTTTTGGCAGGATCAATACTGGAACAAAGAGACAGGCAAGGAAAATGTGAGAGATGTTCTCTAAGGTTTCAGAAAATGCAAAACCAGTCCAGTCCTCCCAGGCCACTCTGGAGGTGCAGAAGTGGACTTCAGGAGCAGGAGGAACTGCTACCTGTGACTCTCCCTCTGGATTGGGATCAGGTTCAACCTCGTAGCACAAATCCATCACTTCTTGACTCGGCTGGAGAGAAGCCACCTTTCTCTGTGCAACACTAATCCTATTCTGACACTCCCAGTGCTATTGGTTGTGCTCCCAGAATTAGATACTGAAAGCCATTTGGCCCACAGGAGTGATCACCTGGTGGTTAGTGAGGAGCTTTCTGAAAGTCAAAACACTTTAAAGAGCTGAAGTATTGATCTCCTTCTAGCCCCTGCTTCTATTCGACAGAGATGATCAGTACTAAATGATCCCAAATGTTGCCTCTCCCTCATGTTTTTTGCCCTCACCTCAGCAGTCTGGAGGCTGGTAAAAATCAGGACATTAACCCTCATGCACTGATGTGGAAAAATGTCTGAGATGCTAGAGTAGTGTGACTGTATAAGCACTAAGTCCTTGTAAAAATGAAATGTTGAACCAGACTGTTGTGTGGTGGGTAGGGGGCTGGATTCACATTGCTGACTGCACTTACACTTCTTCCTTAAATGGGCTGGACTTAGAATCAAGTGAGTTCAGCAGCCCAAAGTCTTGGGAATGAGCCCTTGGTGACCAGAGACATACTCAGTTGTGACCTAAGGCGTGTGCACAAGTTCTGGTTCTGCCTGGGGTAGCTGAGTCCTGCTGATGGAAAACTGTCCATCTGTCCATCCAAGCTGAATGAAATTTTCACACGAAGTGCTGGCAGGGGTACATAGATGAGGAGCAGGGACCTTGCCAACCTCACAGAACAAGCTGCATGACTGATGCGTGTTTGCGTCTAAGGAAGCTAGGATATGTGGCAGGATTCAGTCTAGTAACTTGTCTGAGCAGGAAGATCCCTGTCACCTAGTTATATGTGAACTGCTAGAGCACACTGACACCTTCCACCAGACTTAATCATGCAACAAATCCAAGTGTTTCAGGCTAGTGCAAAGACTCCAAATAGAGAAGTATGTCAGTGAAGAGCAACTCTGTGTTAGTGGTCAAGGAGGAACATCAGAACCAGGGCTAGAAAGAGCTTTGTCCAGCCCCCTGCCATATTAGGGTACAGAACTCTCTGTTGTGGGAACTCAGTCTATGACTGAGACAGACACCTTAAAGCCAAGCCCTGACTAGAACAAAGTGAGATGGAATTATGAACATGGAGCTTCCGTCCCTGAGACATGTCTGTGGGTTCCTGGAAGGTCCCATGTGTGCTCCTTGTAGGGATCACTGGGGTCATCAGCCACAAGTTCTGCACTGCTTGGGGTTTCATGACATTCTTTGTCAACAAATATGATTCAATCCTTCCCTAGGGTTTGGAGAACAAAGGAAAGTTTCACCTGAGAACAGTGGGTCAGCCTCAAGTCCAAAGCAGTCACACAAAGTAAGTTTGAAGACTATCCCTGTGTAGTCCCTGGGCTGTACACTGCCTCTGGTGTGAGGTCTAGCAACCCCTCCTACTTATCGTGCAACTGGAACAGCTCCCCTGGGGTGGTGCATGCAGAGAAGTATCCTCCAAGTGGGAGGTGATGACCCATCTCAATCTAGTCATATGACTTGCATTCATAGGCTGGTGTCAATTTCTCAGCTCAGCTCTCTGACAGCTCTGTTTATGAAATCTCAGCTCTGCACAGCCCCAGGGTGAGACTTTGTCAACAGCAAACTCGTGCAACAACTTTTTATTATTTCTATTGAGAAAGAAACAGACATTCAAAAGCATCCTTGGGCAGGCCTTTGTGAGTGGCCCTGAGGGGGCTGGCTATTGGAGTACAGGGGCAGAGGCTTCGCCTGTAGATAAGTGGCTCTCTGGAAGCTGCTGGCATTCCTGATTATTCCATAGCACTTTTCGGTGTTTCCTTTCTGTTTAGGACAGTCCAGTAGCAAGGATCCTAAGGGCAAACAAGGAAAAAGGTCTGAACCACAGTTGGACTGGGGTCCTTAGGAAGAAGCTTGGGGAAGGCAGGAATGACAGCAAAAACTGAAGTAGTGCCTCCAGTGAGCAGAACTGCTGGGGAAAGAGAGAAGGCACCTTGGTGCTTTACACCCAACCCATAGCTGCACAGGGTCCCCTGCACCAGGTGACAGTAGGGAATGCTAACACTCGCAGACACAGGGCTGATCCATCAGAACACCTGAGGTTTCTGCTCTGGCCTCACAAATAACCTCAAGGAAGGTTGCTTTTCCCAAGTGTCCTGGGGGAGCAGGGCAGGCAGGGCATGCAAAAGCACCCAGTAATCTTGGTCATTCTGCCCTGCTTTCTAAACATGAAGACCATCTGTAAAAATGCTGAATACTGAGAAAAATAGGCTGGTGTCAATTTCTCAGCTCAGCTCTATGACAGCTCTGTTTATGAAATCTCAGCTCTGCACAGCCCCAGGGTGAGACCCAGCCACAGCCCAGAGGAAAAGTGTCCAAATCCGGTTGCGTATAGGAGGTGCTTGTGGGGCTGTCTTACCTAACACACGCCAAATCAAGCTTTCAGCCAGACAGTGATTCACAGGCTTCCCAAGAGGCAGTGCCACACGGCCAGGTTAGGTATTGCCAGTGCAGCACAACCCCACCTAGAGTGAAAAGGTCCCTCTAAGAGTACAGATGACACTAGACTGGAGGCAGAACAGAAAAGGCTGCTCTTCATGCATCTGTGCCCATGCAATTATCTCACGTCTGAGCTTAACCCTCACACCAACACTAGGGTGGATATGACTAGTTCCTTCTGACAGAGACAGAGGGCATAGAGGGACTGAGAAACATGTCTGAAGCCAGAACAGAAGAGAAACTCTGGTCTTAAAGACCCCGAGGGTGTCACTTTTATACTGGTCACTGCATGGCTGCCTCCCAGGACTTCTGCTTTATAGAATGTTTAAAAACAGACACAAAGATAATGCTTATTTACTTTTAACAACTCTAACCACACAAGAAGAAACTAGTCACAGATGGCCAAGTAGTGGAATATTCAGCCGAGCCAGTCCCATGAAATTGCTCAGGAACTTCTTTTCAAAAATAAATATAAAATATTAAAAAAACAACTGTTTTCATTTCTAAAGGTTAGAAAAGAAGTTGAATATACATGTTCAGTAGGATACAGACAACCTCTGGCTCACAGCAGCAGCCCTCAGAGTGTCTGAGGACTGGAGTTCAAAATAGAGTTTAAACACACCACAGCTGCTTCATTTCAGGCATCCTCTAGGCTCCACTAGCATCTCAGCCTTCCTGTCCCTCATTTGGTGTTACAATGTGCATATCCCCAATAAGTTCTTGTGTTGGGATGTGGCTGTAATATAAAGGTGTTAAATGAAAACTAAATCCCTCATGTGTCCCAGAGTGGGGCCTCAGGTGTGATGGGGTCATTAGGGTGAGGCCCCTACCATTGAGTTTTAGTGTGTTTATGAGAAGGTAGAGACCAGAACAGGCAGAAACGTATGGACACAGCTCTGCTCACTGTCACTGTGTCATGCCACCAGACCTTCCACATGGCCAGAATCATTAATCAAATAACCCTGCATTCTCTTAAGTTCACCTTATTGCAGCGAGTGACACAGTAACAGACTAAGACATATAGTTAGGGAAAGAATAGAGACTTGGGTTAAACAAGGAGGTGAAATGAGTTTTTGCTCTCAGCTGAAATCCTGTTCTAAAGATAGCAAAGTAAATGGCATCAGCTGATGAGGATACTGTGGCCAAGAGAAGAGACAGTCTTAGGCCAGAGACATCAATAAAGTTTTAGAAAGCTGTTGGAGGGATATTCTCTGGCTTAAACAATGGAGAAAGCTGAGCCCAAATTGCACAAGAAGTCAGCCAAAGGCAATCAGTCACCACCCTAGAACCCTGGTAAGATTCGGGGGTGAGGACACCAGTGATCATTTGATAGCAGAACTTCACAATGGAGCTGAGAACAGACCTGACTGAGCAGTTAGCTACCCAGACACCCCCACCCCCCAGTTTTGTAGTTTTGCTCTCTGTAAAGTCATCCTTTAATCCTGTCTTTCTCTTCTACCTCCATCAGCATCATCTGCCTGCTCTGCTTTCAAACATGTCCACAAAGATCTGCATCCTGCACTTCCTTGGCCCCATATTCCACCACTTCAGACACACTGACCTCTGCATTACTTGGACAAGCTGCACTTGTACCTGCCTCAGGCCTCTGCACAGGCTGTCCTCTCCTCAGGAGCAGCCACTCCTCAGATACCCTCATGGCCACTCTCCATGTCTTCATCTCTTGCTCATTGCCACTTTTCCTAACCACTCTCTATATCCCTCCCCATCCTTTATTTTTCTCCGAAGTGCTTCTCACCTAATATGTACATTTTTTTAGTTTGTTAATTTTATTGGTGATAGTGTGTATACAGAGGAGAGAGAGAGAGAGAGAGAGAGAGAATAAGATTTTGTCATGTAAGATGCCCTTCCCCCACCTCTTGCCCATCAGGATACTGGGTACACATACCATGTGCACAACCTGTCATCAAGCTGACCTAGGGCTCTAAATCCTTGGTCAGACATGTGGATTCTAGCACTGCAGTTCAGTTTACTACTGACTGTGTTACCAGGCTGGGCCCTCACCTAACACAATATATGTTGTTTACCACCTGTGTCTACAAAGGAATGTCAAACTCCTGGGAGCTGAGATTTTTATCTATTCCTTGCTTTTCTATATCCAGAGTCTAGAACAGTGCCCATGACACAGTGGGTGCTCAGTATTTATCAAAAGAGTAATTAGAGAAACTGAATTCTATATTAGGGCAGGAAGATATTGGCCTAAGAAGACAGGAAGAGCAGGAAGATAAAATGGCTATCACCCTTACATGAGAAAGAGAAACAAATTCCTGGATGGGTGGTCTCATTTTCCCCAGAAAGGCAAACAAGCCCAGGGATCTCAACTCTGACCTGCTATGCCGGTGAGACTGGGAGTCCTGGCTTGAGCCTGCATAAAAGCGACCCTCATGTGCTTACATCAGAATGGCTCCCTGGTGGTCTTTTAGGAACTTTGTGACTGGGGCACAACATTTGGGGGATCATTCAGGATTACACAAGTTGCCCAGGATCCCCAAATTGGACGATTGACTGATAATGGCCAGTGACTGTGTTTCCTTTGTCTCTGTGTTTGTCCTGTTTGGTCTCTGAGGGCTCTAACTCTCTAACAGATTGTAATCTGTCTAGTGGATGCACTGATAGGCCACTGATCTAGGGACCTGGAAGATGTTCCAGGGTCCCCAGGAGGGGACAGAGTGCCGCTAGTTGTTCTGAGGGGACATAGTGGGTCACTCCCACAGCACAGCGTGAGACCGTTGTCCCACTTTAGGTTCACTTTTTATTTGGTGAAGAGCATCTGCGTGACAGTATTTGTCCTGTCTGTGTGTTTATTACCTATCTATGTTGGTGTGTACGTTTTTCTGAAAGAAGTGGGATAGATTCAGACTTCCCCTCTGATGCTTATGATGGACCATTTCAAGGATATGAAGATCAGGGCCCATAACCTTAGTCTAGACGTTAAGAAACAGATGCCCCCTCACTTTAAATCATCAAGTCACTCCTGCTGGCTTAATCAATAAACTCCAATAAATTTGGCTCTGTCTGGATGTCCTCTTATTTCTCACTGAGTAGATTATAACATTTTGAGGCCCCAGCGGGATCGTGTACCTGTCTGGTACGTGGGTGAGGCATCCTAGGGAGTGGCTTGGCCTGGCTGCCGGCTACCCAGGACTGCTCTAGGGGAGGTGCCACCTGGGATTTCCCAGGGCCCTGGAGCTCCTCTTGAGACTGTTGGAAGCTGACAAGAGACACTGACTGCTCCTCCAAAAGTCTGTGGAGTTTTGCTATAAGACCTCTGGAGGCATTTCTTTGAGTGTTCCTGTCCTGTTCTATCTGCTTCAGTGAAGACAAACCAGTGAGTAAGGGGTTGGCCACCAAGAGGGAGGGAATCCCAGGAAGGGTTTGAGTCCCTGGAAGGCCTCCGAAAGTCCAACCTGCAGGAAATCAGGGTTAGAGTCCCTGACAGGGATGGAATCCCTGGGTTGAGGGTTTGAGTCCCTCCACAGGTGACTGGATTCAAGGCTGACCGGATACGGTTATAGAACCCCTACTTAGGTTCTACCAGACGTGCTGGAATCTGGGGGCTAGGTGGTAAGGAGTTTGAGTCCCCAGCCCTTAGACAGCTTGTGGGAAATCAGGGTTAGAGTCTCTGACAGGTTTGAGTCCCTGGAAGTTTCAGGGTCTTCTTTTTATGGGTTTCTTCTGCTTTTACTGTCATTGTACTTATTTTCTCCACACTCTCTTGGATTGATGAAAATTAATGTAATAGCCTCTTGTGTGCATGATGAGCGAATGACTGTGTGACTGTGTTTGTGGTCCCACAGCTATGGCTACAGCACAAGAATGAGCCCCTGACAGGGTTTGATTCCCTGGAATATCAAAGTTTAAGTGTCTGGATATCTTATGATTTTTGTATAGGTTTCTCTTGTTTCTTCTGCTGTTTTAATTATTTCCTCTGCACCCTCTTGGAAAACATTACTTTGTTCTATTCCTCCTCCTCCTTACTTGAGGATATTGAGTAATAGAATATTAATCAAGGAGTTCTTCAAGAACTGATGATCCCTACAGTCACAGTACTATTGCTGCAAACTGCCTTGTTTCTACCCATAGGTGGTATGTGTAGAAACAAGAGGGTTCTGGAACACCCCAGGGTACATCCTGACCAAGGAGCATATTTGACTTTTTAAAAATTATTAAAGGCTGGAACAGCTCCTTTAAAGTCCCTTAGAATGCAAACTTAAGCATTTCAATGAGGTATTTGTGGAAAGTTGTGATTATGACTTCAAACTCTCTATTCCAAAACTGAGAGGGCCTTTTAAAAACATCACACTTAAATGGTGTAGAAATATCAAAAATATATGTGTTGTGAAAACTCTAATGGTATAGGCAACAAAAGGTTAAAACCCACCTTCCTTGAGTGTATAATTAAAGATTTCAAAAAAGGGGGTTGTTCTAAAGAATATTAGTGTCAAAGTAACCAAAGAAATTGGCTCTTATAGTCCTGATGTGTGTGTATCTATACATGTAATTTGTCATGTTATGTACTGCATGTTGTATGTCTATGTGAAAAAAGGCCTTAAAGAAGTCTATTAAATTTAGTTTATAAAAAGAGCACTCATACAACTTAGTTTAAATGCATTTCAAGTTCATATAACTTTAGTGAATGAGCAGGCTTCAAATGTAATTAAATAAGGATTAATAAGTGAATGTCTTCACAATTTCCAACACATATTTTGTCTAGGTTTTTATTGATCAATCAACATCACATTTATCTTAATATGGTTGGTTTAATAAAACAGCTAATATTTATGTGTTGCGTCTTGCATTTTACATAGTGGATATCTAATAGAAAAAAGAATTCACGGGGGACCAGCAGTTAGCGTAACGGCTATGTCGCTGGACTCCCATGTAGTCGACCACAGTTCGTGTCCCGGACCTGGCAGCTTAAATTCACGCTGGGTGAATGTGTGTGTGTGCCCAAGATCCCAAGAGGAGAATGGAGGAGAAGGGATTGCACTGTGGCCATCCCCCCTGGAGGGTGATTTCTCGCTTTCTGTCTCTCTGTCTCTGTCTGTCTTTCTGGCAAGTGCACGCACCCTGTAGCAAAAACCTCTCCAAGAAAAAAAATTAAAAAAAAGGAAAATTAATTCATGACTAGCTTTTTCTGGCTTTAGTTTTAGTGCTAACAGAGGATCTCTGACCTGAAAGTAATTCTGGGATGTTTACAGAGGGCCCCTGAAATATCCAAAAGAGAGATGGTTAAACCAATCAGGTTTATTGTTTATATATTGGCTATAAATAAAAAAAAATTGTCAAACTAAGTAGTTCTAATTTTCTTGATATTATATTTGAGATATTTGTATAAATATTGTGTACTTATATGCCTATATATGCATTATGTTCCAAAATAATTTGAGATTCCAAGAAGTTAATGGTAGGCTATTATGTTAAACTGGCATATATAGCCAAATTTCTTTGTCAGTTGTGAACTTTTTTTTTTTTTTTTGGAGAGGTTTTTGCTATAGGGCATGTGCGCTCGCCAGACAGACAGAGAGAGACAGAGAGAAAGAAAGCAAGAAATCACCCCCCCCAGGGGGGTTGGCCATGCCACAATTCCTTCTCCTCCATTCTCCTCTTGGGATCTTGGGCATACATGCACACATGCCCCGCATGAATTTTAAGCCACTGGGTCCAGGACGCAAACTGCAGTCAACTACATGGGAGTCCAGCGGCATAGCCATTACACTAACTGCTGGTCCCACCAACTAAAAGTTCTTGTATCCACCCTAGATTCTGTCCTCCTCCTCCTAAACTCAGGAAAGAAAAAAAATACTTTATGCCTAGTCTAGATAGCCTTATCAATTGTGTTGTCTCAAAATGTGCTGCTTGTACACAGGTGAATCCTAAAACCCTCAGGCAAGGCTCCCTTGGAAATCAAATCCCAGAAAAAAAAGAAAAAAACTTAGAGAATATTGGGAAAATCTATGATGTCTAATAGTTCAGTCTCTAGATAAAATGAAGCTAGCTAATGTAAGACTACCCTGGTTTTGCTTCTCTTTCTTTCTTTTTTTTTTTAAAGACTTTAAATAAATAATTAGATAAAATTACATAACTGTAAATGGAGTAAATGTTTATAATTGAACATGTCTGTTGAATTAAGGCAATTTTTAATGTTAAACTTGTAAAGATAAAAACAAAAAAAAACTGAAAGAAGGGTTATGGCTGTAAAAATGTAGTTCTAATGGAAAAGGTTTAAAGGAATAATTTTTATAATAAAGGAATTTTGTATAGTGAGTTTTTGTTTGAAAATAAAATTACTATATCAAAACGGGAGAAAAAGAAGACAGAAACTGGAAGCTATAAAGCATGTTGAATGTTTGAGTTGTGTTACAAAAGTCTAAAAAAGAGTTACAACAATTGATCAAGTTAGTGTTCTGGAGCTGGTTGTGCTATCTTTAAGTGTTATATACAGTAAAACAACTAAAAGAGAGGAGTCCCTCCAACAAGTCTAAATGGGGTCTCACATAATTGTAAAGTTAGCCTGTGAGTCTGTCACACCAAAGCCAAGAGGACTGCTTCCATGGACTCACCAGGGCCTTAGTCCATAAAGATGGGCCAAGAGGGTCCTTTATGATGGTGCTTCAGAGACCAGAGAGTGGCAGCCCTGCTTTAGTCACTCCAGAGGTTGACTACAAGTCAGACATTGTCAAGAGTGTGGTTTGGTGGTTCTACCACTAGATGGTCGGAGAAAGGACGGGCTGCTGCTGACTCATGAGACAGATAAAGGCCTTTAAATATTAGATGCTAGTTGCCTCTGGACCTAGAGCCTGAGTATACCAGGTGCTGCAATAGCAAGGTGACTCTCAACAGATATTTGAAAAAACTGAAAGAGAAAAATGATATGATTTCTGTTTTCTGAGAAATTTTATTTCCATAAGTACCCAACCAAGTTCTGTCCTGCTTCTGTAAACTGCTTGCATTGTCTTGAAAAGTGCTGTGTCACAATCTCCCTGTAAATAATTAAACCTGGTGACTGCATACCATGAACATTGGCCCAGGCCATCCGACCAGATGCTCCTGTGCATGAGCAACTGCATCCAGAAACTAGAAATCATAGAATCAGCCCATCCCTGACTGGGACCCTATAGAGCTCAATAACAGGGAACCATGATTGGCTCCACTATGTAGTTGGGAAAGGGAGAAATGAAGGACCAGAGTGACTCCATTTCTTTCAGAGTGACTCCATTTTGTTAAACCCACCTTGCTGAGAATTGGCGCCATTTCAAGGAGGCGAGCCAGGCATGTAGGAAAAAGTCATGAAACCATCACCCCATCCAGACTGACCAATGAGAGAAACAAAGGAGATACTAGAAACCTAAAGTAACTTTTCTGCTGAGAGAAACAAAGAAGATACCAGAAACCTAAAGTAACTTTTCTGCTGAGAGAAATAAAGGAGATACCAGAAATCTAAAGTAACTTTTCTGCTGAGAGAAGTAAAGGAGATACCAGAAACAGCTACACTCCCTATAATCTACAGCCAATGTGTAGCTGCCCCAGTGCTTTCCTCACCACCCGTCGACCTCCCCCACCCCAACAGCCAAATAAAAACCCAGCCCAACTAACACTAGGGATCTGAACTCTGACCTGCTGTGCCAGTGAGAATGGAAGTCCTGGCTCGAGCCTGAATAAAAGCAACCCCCATGTACTTACATTGGAACGGCTCTCTGGTGGTCTTTTGGAAACTTCGTGATTGGGGCACAACACTCAGAACTTTCATATTTAGAATCCAACTCCCTGGAAGGATGCAACATCCCTGAAGTCAGAAGGATCCGGGACAGAGAAATCAAATGTGTGTTGAACTCATTTTGTACCAGGGACTGTGAAGAAAACAGCACAGAGCAGTCTATGTAATACAAGGTCCATTTAAATATTTTTCCCTTTTTAAATCTGCCAGAGGCCACATGCAGTTACTGGGGAGAAGGAAATGAGAAATTACTCCCTATGGGGAATGGTCACATGTAAGCCCTTTTCTTCCATTTCTCCCTCAAATTTTGGGCATATATACACATGTTCCTGGTGTGTTTCTCAAGCTGTCTGGTCCAGGACTCTAACCACACATTTGGCCAACTGAGATACAGCTGCCTTACCCAGTGTGCCAACAGCTGACCTGGTCCATTTCCATTTTTTTTGGAGAGGTTTTTGTCATAGGGCGCGTGCGCTCGGCAGACAGACAGAGAGAGACAGAGGAACAGAAAGCGAGAAATCACCCCCCAGGGGGGATGGCCACGCCGCAATCCCTTCTCCTCCATTCTTCTCTTGGGATCTTGGGCACACATGCCCGACGTGAGTTTAAGCCACTGGGTCCGGGACTCGAACCACGGTCGACTAAGTGGGAGTCCAGCAACATAGCCATTATGCTAACTGCTGGCCCCTGGTCCATTTTCATTTTAAAAGCCTTGGTCAAATATAATCATGAGACTTTGGTTTCTCTGACACCCATCATGGTAACTGTTTATAGTGAACAAGCTGTGATACCACGAAAGATTACAAAATTTACCATGTGACCCCACCCTCCTTTCTTCTCAGTGTTTTCTTCTTCTTTCCCCTATATTTTTCTTTAATTTCTACTATAGGGCATGTGTGACCACTCGAGTGAGACAGAGAGAGAAAGGGAAAGTAAGAAATCAGCCCCTGGGGGATGGACATGCTACAATCCCTTCTCTTCTCCGAGGGAGGGTTTTCAAAGCCCTTGGCATTTAACACACATTAGTGCACCCTTTTGGCATGAAATAAACTAAAATCTGTTGAAACTGTGTGTCATATTTTTTTCCACACACACATTTCCAGCAAGTTTTAAAGGAACATACAATACACTTTTCAGATTTGTATTTGAACAGGTGGAAAGCAAGGACCCTTCCCGGAGTCAAAACAAAGTATTGTTTCAGCTCTCTTTCTGCAGGAGGTATCCAAATTGCAACTATGAACCGGAACATAAGCACAAACAAGAGCTTGCCAGAACCAGCAGCAATCAGGACGGAGGAGCAAAATTGACCTAACGATAAACTATGCCTCATTTCTAGCCTTTGATGGAAAATCAAGATACTAATGATACATGTGATATATGAAGTCTCATTGCACATCTGTTCAGAAAAACTTTTCTGATAAAAACCTGGACTCATAGCCTTTGGTAAGTCAGGTGGGATGTTCTCTCTTACAGATTCCCTGATCCTCTGGCGTAAGCCCAATGGAGCTGGGCCTGGGTCTCTCCACCTACGTTCTGAGATCATTCCTATTCTTTGGGCTGAGACTCTGAGTCTGTGACATGTCAATCTGGTGTTTTTCAGTTCAAGGTCCACACAGACCAAGGTCCATCTGTAAGAAAACTTGCTCATTTCTCACATTTGACACAAAGTAGAATCATCCAGCAGCCTACAGACAATCTGAACACACAAAAATCATCTCATTTATAATGGAATATGATGAGTGACAGAGAGAGAGAGAGGGAGAAGACACAAATCACCAACATCAGATATGAAAGAGATGGCATCATCATCAGTTTTATAGACATCAAAAGGATAATAAAGGAGTACTATGGACAACCATATTAGTACAAATTCTATAAACTACATAAAACAGACAAATTTCTTGAAGGACAAATGTGACAATACTCACACAGGGGAAACAAATACTAAATAGGAATATATCTATTAAAGACATTGAATCATTAATTAATAAGCTTCCACAACAGAACTAGGCTCAGATGGTTTTATGGTTTATCAAACATTTAAGGAGGAAACTATACCAATTGTATCTCTTTTTAATTGTCGAGGGCACATGCACTTGTGGTGGAGAGGGAGAGATAGCACCTCCCAGTGGGACATAGTCAGAACACTTTTCTTCTCAATTTCTTCAACTTGTTGGGATTTTGGGTACACACACACACACACACACACACACACACACACATACCCAATGTGTTTTCATTCATCCAAGGCAAGGTCAAGTTTTAAATCACAGCTGGCCATGTAAGATCCAGCTCCCTTAACCGCTAGACTAACCACTAAGAATGGCCTGAAACTATACCAGTTCTCTACAATCTCTTACAGAAGATGGAAGTAGTGGGACTACATCCTAATTCACTTTACGAGGTCAGGATTACTCGATTGTCAAAAAAAAAAAAAAAAAAAGAAAAAGTATTACTACAGGCCAATCTCCTTTGTGAATATAGATGCAAGAAATCTCAATGAAATACTAGCAAATAATATTCAACAATGAATAAAAAGAATTAAAGGCCAGTCCATGAAGTGGTGGTTAAAGTGGGTGAACCCCACATGGCCAGTTGAGTAGTTCAAGTCCTGGACTGTGCAATTTGAGAAATACACTGGATGTGTGTGTGTATGTGTGTGTGTGTGCATGTCCAAAATCTTGAAAGGAAGGGGAAATGAAGGAAAAAGAACTGTAGTGTAACTCTTTCCCCATGAAATGATTTTACACTTCACCTCCCTCTATCTCTCTCCAGTAATCGCATGTCTTCTGGCAAAATTTTTAAAAAAGAAAATAAATTCTTTATTAAAAAATTATATACCATAACCAAGTGGTATTTTTGTTTGATAAAAAAGAATGATTAAACATTTATAAATCAATTATTGTAATCAACAAGCTAATGAAAAATAATCAGCTGATTGCACCAATAGATGCAGTAAAAACATTAGACTTAATCACCCTTGATAAAAATGCTCAGCATACTAGAAATGGAAGCAGACTTCTTCAACTCAATAAAGATCATTCATAAAACACTAGGGCTAAAATGATACTGGTGAGAAATTCAAACCTTTCCTATCAAAGATGAAAAAATAAAGCAAAGAGGGACCAGCAGTTAGCGTAATGGCTATGTCACTAAACTCCCATGTAGTCGACTGTGGTTCGAGTCCCGGACCAGGTGGCTTAAACTCATGCCGAGTAGGTGTGCGTGCATGCCCAAGATCCAGAGAGGAGAATGGAGAAGGGATTGCAGCATGGACATCCCCCCTGGGGGTGATTTCTTGCTTTCTGTCTCTCTGTCTCTGTCTTTCTGGCGAGCACATGTGCCCTATAGCGAAAACCTCTAGAAATAAATAAATAAATAAATAAATAAAGCAAAGATGTCGCCTTACCATTTAAAAAAAAAACACTTTTTTTTAAATGTTGAAGTTTTAAAATAAATAAATAAATAAAATCACACTGGAAGACAACCTAATGGATTAAGGCAATAAAGCAAATCAAAGATAAACAGGCTTTAAAAGGAGAAATAAAATTGTCTTTACAGATGACACTGTCTACACAGAAAATCCAAAAGAATTGACAAGAAAACACTTCACACTCATAAGCTATTATAACAAACGTAAACTTATAACCAACATTTCAAATGTAAAGATGATTGTGGTGTAAATCCTACAATGTTAAATTCTTACATTTAGCTTTTTCTGGGATTTGTAACTTCTATATTATTTTGTTTTTAAGTTTATTTCTGTGTCAATGATTATATATATATATATATATATATATATATATATATACACACACACACATATATGTGTGTGTGTGTGTGTGTGTGTGTACATGTGCTTGCCAGGGAGAGTCAGAGAGATAGTGAGAAGGAAAGTGAGATATTGTCCTCTAGGAGGTTGGCCATGCAGCAATCTCTTCTTTTCCATTCTCCCCCTGGGATTCTAGGCATGCATGCACAAGCAACTGGTGTGATTCTCGAGTGGCCATGCATGTGACTTGAAACACAGTCAGTCATACAGGACTCCAGCACCTTGACCACCATGCCACCAGATGTCCACAGCAATCACTGATATTTAGACTCATTTAAAAATATTTCATTTTTGACCAATTTTTTTCTTTTTTGCACTTGTTTTGTTTAGTAATTTTTATTTCAAGTATATTTTTTAAAATAATAAATGGGGTGTTGTAATCAAAAAATGAAGCATTTATTTTTCATGGCTTCAGAATTTGACAAGCAATTCTAGATCATGTTTTTCAAATCCAGTCTTCCTTGGTATTACTCAGACTTCTGAGATCTAATTTAAACTACTCCATTCTAAAGGTACAATTTATTTCTTTTAATTTTTTAATGTTTTAATGAGATATTCTTTTTATTGTTTATTATAATTATTATTATTTATACATTCAATTGTCATATATCATTTATTTTTAAAGAGATTTTGCCCAAGATTTTGGGCAAAATGCCACACAGCAGGTGAGTTGAGAATAATATATAAGGCATCCCAAACAGCCAACAAATCATATCTGTGTCCCATAAATGTCTTACTTCTCCATTTTTCCCCAAATTTCCCTTCTTGCACTCTTACTCTCTCCCACTCTCCTTCCACTTTGTCCCCAGTGTCCATAAAAATTTTCAATGCTTTTAAGCCCTCCAGTCTTTCAATTTCTACCACAGAGTGTAGATAGTTGGCATAAGTTAACTGGAGACATACAATGTCTCTGTTTCATTACCTGACTTGCTTCACTAAGCAATAAATATTCCATGTTCATCCACTTTCTATCAAATGCCAAGGTCCTGTTTTTTATTTATTTATTTATTTATTTATTTATTTTATTTTTATGGATGAATAGTATTTCATAGAGTATACGTGCCACACTTTTTCAGTCGAGTCATCTGATTGTGGACATTTGGGTTTATTCCATGTCTTAGCAATCATGAATAATGCCACAATTAATACAAGCCCTATTCCGGCCGAGTCTTCTCCTGTCCTTTGGGTAGATACCCAGGAGTGGAATTGCTGGATCAAATGGTAGTTCTATTTGTATATTTTTGAGGAACCTCCCTATTGCTTTCCACAATGGCTGAACAAGTTTGCAGTCCCACTAACAGTGTAGGACAGTTCCCCTTTCACCACATCCTCACCAACACTTCCCACTTTTTGTATTTTTAATCTTTGCCATTCTGACAGGGGTTAGGTAGTACCTCATTGCAGTTTTAATCTGCATTTACCTTATGATGAGGGATGCTGAGCATTTCCTCATATGTTTTTTGTCTGTTCATATGTCTTCCTTAGAGAGATTTTTGTTCAGCTTATTTTCCCACATTTAATTAGGTTAACCTTTTTTTTTTTTTTTTTTTTTTTTTTTTTTTTTTTTTGAGTTAGCCACATGTGTTCCTTGAGTATTCTGGTTATTAGTCCCTTGTCTGAGGCATATTTCACAAAAATATCTTCCCAATATGAGGACTGTTAAATTACTGTGTCCTTTGGTGTGTAGAAACTTCTTATTCTGATGTAGTCCCACTTGTCTATTTTAGAGATTATTGCCCATTCTTTGGGAGTCTTATTTAGAAAGTCGTTGCCTATCCCAATATCTCTCAGAGTTTCTCCAGTATTTTCCACCAGGAGTTTTATAGTTTAAGATCTTAGGTTCAGATCTTTGATCTATTTTGAGTTGATTTTTATTAATGATGAAAGGTAGAGATTCAGTTTCATCTTTCTGCAGATGGATATCCAGTTTTTCCAGCACCATTTACTAAAATGATTTTCCGTTTCTTAATGGATTAACGGATATCCTTTATCAAAAATCACTTGGCTAAAAATTTACTTCTAAATAAATAAAACTCCCGTGACTCTAGGGAAAAAAATCAGTTGTCTGTAATCTTTGGGGCTTACTTCTAGGGTCTCTGTTTTATTCCATTGGTCTACCGTCTGTTTTGGTGCAAATATCTTGCTGTTTTGATTTTGTCTTCTTTATACCATGTTTTGGGGTCAGGGAGTGATATGCCACCCATCCCACTCTTCTTGTGCAGGATTTCTTTGGCAATACAAGGTCTTTTATGATTCTAGACAAATTCTATGATTATCTTTTCTAGATCTGTGAAGAATATCTCTGGAATTTTGATTAGAATTGCATTAAATATGTAGATTAATTTAGGTAGAATTTCCATTTTGATTATGTTAATTCATCAAATCCAGGAACATGGGATGCCTTTCCACTTCTTAATGTCCTTTTCAATATATTTTTAAAGATTTTTATAGTTTTCTTTGTAAACATCTTTGACTTTGTTGATTAGGTTTATCTGTAGGTATCTTATTCATTTTGGGTATAGGGTAAAAGGGATTCCTTTCTTCAGCTCTACTTTGTTCGACTTGTTTGTATATAGAAATGCTATAGATTTTTGGATGTTGATTTTGCATTCTTTCATTTTACTCTATTCATTTATTACTTCAAGTCGTTTTTTCATTGAAACCTTTGGGTCTTCTAAGTATACCATCATGTCAACAGCAAATAAAGATATTTTCAACTCTTCTTTACCTATTTTAATGCCTTTTATATTGTTCTCTTTTCTGATTTCATTGGCTAATATTTCCAACTCTATATTAAAAAGTAGTGGAGAGGGACCAGCAGTTAGCATAATGGATATGTTGCTGGACTCCCACGTAGTCAACCGCAGTTGGAGTCCTGGACCTGGTGGCTTAAACTCACGCCGAGTATGTGTGTGTGCGTGCCCAAGATCCTGAGAGGAGAATGGAGGAGAAGGGATTGCGGTGTGGCCATCCCCTCTGGGGGGTGATTTCTCGCTTTCTATCTCTCTATTACTCTCTGTCTGTCTGGCGAGCACATGCGCCCTGTAGCAAAAATCTCTCAAAAAAAAAAAAAAAGCAAAAAGTAGTGGAGAAAGTGTGCAGCCTTGTCTAGTACCAGTTTTTCGTAACAGTATACGTTCAGTATAGTGTTAGCTATAGGTTTTTCATATATGGCTTTTATTGTGTTGAGAAATGACCCTTCTATACCAATCTTCATGAGAGTCTCAATGATGAAAAGGTGTTGTATTTTGTCAAATGCTTTCTCTGCATCAACTGAAATGATCATATGGTTTTTATCTTTCTCTCTGGTAATATGGTGTATTACATTTATGGTCTTGTGTATATTAAACCATCTTTTATTCCCTGGAATAAAGCCTACCTGGTTGTGATGAATAATCTTTGTTATATGTTGTTGGATATAATTCGCAAGGATCTTGTTGACAATTTTTGCACCTTTATTCTTCAGAGATATAAGTCTGTAGTTTCCCTTTTTTTGTCATACCCTTATCTGTTTTGGGAATAAGGATGATGGAGGTTTCATAAAATGAATTTTGAAGGTTTCCTTCCTTTTATATCTTTAGAAATAATTTGAGTAGGATAGGGGTTAACTTTTCCTTAAAAGTTTTTCAGAATTAAGAAGTGATGCCTAGCAGACCTGGGCTTTTCTTTGCCAGGAGGTTATTTTTTACTGATTCTATCTCGTGGCTTGTTATGGGTCTATTCAGGTTTTCTATATCCTCCTGACTCAATATTGGTGATTATGTGCATTCAGGAATTTGTCTATATGCTCCATGTTATCTTGTTTGTTGGCACTCATAGTATCCTCTAATGATGCTTTGTATTTCTATTGTGTCTTTTGTCATGTTGCCTGTTTCATTACATATTCAATTTATCTGGTTTCTTTTTCTTCTTCTTTATTAGTCTAGCTAATGGTGTATTAATCTTGCTAACATTTTAAAATAGCCAGCTTTTGCTTTCATTTATTTCCTGTGTAGTTCGTTTGTTTTCTACTTTATTTATTTCTGCTTGAATCTTTACAATTTCTTTTTACCTGGCATTTTTTGTTGTTTTGTTTTGCTTTGTTTTTGAAGTTCCCTGAGGCATGATGTTAGGCAGTCTATTTGCCATCTTTTCATGTACATCTTATCTATACTATGATTTGAGGCATAAATCAAGAGAAACTTCTTAACTTAAAACATGGTTGAAATGCATCCCAAATCTCGTAAGATTTAAAAGGTGATATAGAATACTGTGGTGTAGAAACCAAGAAAAAGGATAATTAACCAGTGTTCCTAAAGGACCAATAAGCAACTTTCATTTTAAGAAATATATTTTATTTTAATTTCTTTTATACATTCAATCTCTATACATCACTTAGCTTGTAAAGAATATCTTCCAACATGAATACATTTTTCACTAGTCCAGTTATAGATACTTTACCTATAAACATTTTTATCAGTAGATAATAACTCATTTCTAAGTCCCATAGATGTCTTTCCTCTCTATTTTTCTTCTTAATGTCTTTCCTCAGACTTTCCTCATTTTCCCACCCTATTCCCACAAGGTATCCAGTATCTTTCATGCTTTTCCATGTTTCTATATCCCCTAATCTTTCAGTTTCAGCAATGGAGGGTGGACAGTCTTCACATACTAAGCGAAGACATATAGTGTCTCTCTTTCATAGCCTGGCCAGCTTCACTTAGTAGTAAATCTTACATATTCATCCATTTATTATCAAAAGTCAGGGTCTTGGTTTTTATGGGTGAGTAGTATTCCATACAGTATATGTGCCACATTTTTTTAATTCATTCTTCTGTTTGTGGACATTTGTGCCAGTTTCATGTTCTAGCAATTGTGAATAATGACTAGATAACACAGATGTGCAAGTGCTTTTCTGACTAAGCATTCTCCTGTCCTTTGTGTAGATAACCAGATGTGGGAATGCTGGATCACATGGTAGTTTTATTTGTAGATTTTTGAGGAGTCTTCATATTGTTCTCCACAGTGGTGGGACCAACTTACATTCCTACCAGCACTGTAGGAGAGTTCCATTTTTACCACATCCCCACCAGAAATTATCTTTTTTCTTTTTTTATCTTAGTCATTTTGACTGGGATTAGGTGATATCTCATTGTGGTTTTGATTTGCATCTCCCTTATGATGAAGGATATTGAGCATTTTTTTCATATACCTTTTGGCTGCTCATATGTCTGGAGAAATAAAAAACAAGGGCTATATTATGTTATCCTTTCGACAATGCCAATGTAATTTACACCATATGCATGTTGGAGGTGGAGGAGGTCTGATTATTTTACTTAAGAAATATTTTGCTCTTTCTGTGAATTGATTGATCAGCATGAGGGGAATAAAGGAGGGCTGCACAACAGAGATTTTCAGAGCCCTTAAAGAAAGAGGATGTCCTGCTCACAGGAGATTAAAGACTCTGTAGGCTTGACGGTAAGAGAGCAGGGGAACTCCTTCTGTATTCAGTTGAGCAGTGGGGGATAACTCCCTCCAGCAACCTAGGAAGTGACCCTGGGTATATGCTTTTGAATTCTAGAGATGTCCAGTTTCTCCCATGCAACAATTGGAATTCCTAATCTCAGGATCCTGTAGGATATCAGAGAAAAGAGCAGCTTAACTTTCTTTAATACATCATGGCACAGAAGACGACTCCGCCATGGCTCCTGAGAACTAGTGATTTCAGGGAAGAAAGAGAAATGAAAATTTTTATAAACTGAAAATTCAGCCTCCAGCACACAAACTTGAGTAGTAGGGAGCCCCTCTATCCTTCTCTCTGTCTCTGTCTCCATCTCTGTCTCTCTCTGCCTCTGTCTCTGTCTTCTCCTTTTTTTGTATTTTTTTTTCTTTTTAAAATACTTTAAGTAAAATATTCTCTGTGCTTTCAGCCTCTGAATGCTCAGGTTGAGCTTCAAGAATTAGGAAGAAACACACCATCCATCAGAGGACTAAAAATCACCACAGGTCAAGAAGAAATATGGGAAAGAAAGAAAATACCTCTCCTTCAAGGGAAAGAATAACTCCTTTTCATCTACAGACAGTTCCATAGAAATTATGGAAATATCTGATGCAGAATTTAGAATATTCATAATGACAAAGCTAACAGAGGTGAATGAGAAGAGAGACAATGAACTGCAAAAGAGACAGGAGGAAGAAGCTGATGAATTCCAGGCTGTGAGGAAATTCTTGCAAGATCTAATAGAGGAATTACACACTTTTGACTAAAATATTGCTGATTTTCTTCTAGGCTTTATTTCCTGGTTTTAAGGATTTTTGTCCTGTCATGAGCTGTCAAATAGGTTCATGTATCTACTATTTAAACAAATTCTAACCCGTATCCTGGCTTTAAGTTTTAAGCAAAGTTCTTTCACATTTCTTTAATTTATTGAAATTAAAACTGATTTTCTTGGGGAAAAAATAATAAAATGGACATGTTACAAGTGATGGCTATAATACAGGAAGCCAAAATTTCCCTTGAAAGTATTAAAAGCAGTCTATATCATACAGAAAATATAATCCCAGACATAGAAGTGAAAATTTCTGGCCTAGAAAAATCCACCACGGGTACCAGAAGTTGATGTAATTCCTATGAAACTGGACTCCCATGTAGTCAACCACAGTTTGACTCCCGGACCTGGTGGCTTAAACTCATGCCAGGCATGTGTGCGTGCATGCCCAAGGTCCCAAGAGGAGAATGGAGGAGAAGGGCTTGTGGCATGGTCATCCCCTCTGGGGAGTGATTTCTCCTTTTGTGTCTCTTCTGGTGAGTGCACAGGCCCTATAGCAAAAATACCTCTCCAAAAAAGAAAGAAAGAAAGAAAGAAAGAAAGAAAGAAAGAAAGAAAGAAAGAAAGAAAGAAGAAAGAAAGAAAGAAAGAAAGAAAGAAAGAAAGAAAGAAAGAAAGAAAGAAAGAAAAAAGAAAAAGAAGAAAGAAGAAAGAAAGAAAGAAAGAAAGAGGAAAAATCCACCACAAAGAATGAGAAAATTGCCCCCCAAAATGAGAATAATATACAAGAAATATCAGATACTATCAAATGTCCAAACATTTGTATAATTGGTATCCCAGAGGGCAAAGAGACTCATAAAGGCATTGATAATCTATTGCATGAAATCCTTCAAGAAAACTTTCCAAACCTAGAGAGACACTCAAAGATCCAGTCCCAAGACATACAAAAGATCCCAAATAAAATCAACCCAAGAAGATCTCCCCCAAGACACATTATAGCCAGAATGACCAAAATTACAAAGACAAGATACTAAGACTAGCAAGAGAAAAAGAGCAAGTTACGTACAAAGGATATCTCATCAGACTAACAGCGGACCTGTCATCAGAAACAATGCGAGCGTGGAAAGAATGGGAAAATATATTCAAAGTATTAAGGGAAAAGCAATTTCAACCAAGAATACTGTACCTGGCAAGATTATCCTTCATATGGGGAAAAAAGACAAGAACATTCTCAGATAAACAAAACCTGAAAGAGTATACCAACACCATATCATATCTCCAAGCTGTTTTCAAGGGAGTGCTATACCAAGAAAATTAAATACAGACACACAGAAATAAAAGTTTAAAAACTAAGAAAATGGCAAACTTAATCTTAGGGAAATGTCTGGATTTGAATATTATATCC
The DNA here is from genome assembly GCA_026018925.1 of Tupaia tana. NCBI lineage: Eukaryota > Metazoa > Chordata > Mammalia > Scandentia > Tupaiidae > Tupaia > Tupaia tana. The sequence goes on from JAKSZU010000003.1 coordinate 126,376,556, forward strand.
CAGAAGTTAACTGGGAATATTGAACCACAACAGAATATAAATTTAAGTACTTGAGACTGAACTGGTGAAACAGCATTTTATGACTTTTGACTAAACCATTACTGATTTTCTTCTAGGTTTTGTTTTCTGGTTTTAAGGAATTTCATCCTGTCTTGAGCTGTTGATAGGTTCATGTATCTATTATTTAACAGAATCCTAACCTGTTTCCTGGCTTTAAGTTTTAAGCAAAGTTCTTTAGCATTTCTTTGATTTTTTAAAGTTAGAACTGCTTTTATTGAAAAAAAATCATAGCAAATTTCTGGATATGTATCACTCTCTTGTTAGTAGATAGTAGAAAAAGTCTGAAGGAGAGAAAAGAAAGGAATCTGTCCCATCACCCACCTTGGCTATGAGGGATGGTTTAAAATTTTCATGACCTTAAGATACACCCTGGCATGCACTGTCAATTGCCCCAGAAACATTCACTTTATCTGTGACAGTTTAAGACTTCAGAAACAGAGACTCACTCACAGACATTATTCCTGGCTCCCGCATGGTAGAAGCAAGTGAAAAAACTGAGGCCTCCAATTTCTCTTGATATTACAGACTTCGCAGTTTTCTGAATTGCATGGAGGTACAACACCTACTTTCTTCCTCAATTGAAACCTTGCAGTTTAGCCCCAAGTATACCTATACTCTAGGAGCTGGGAGGCATTTGGAATATCTAGCCCAGAGAAAAAAGTGGAGGTTCCAGGGTGAATATTATGGAGACAGAACTTCAGAGAGTTCACAGATTACCTCCTACTGTATGCCTTTAAATACTCAGATTCACTTCAAGAAATTAGAAAATAATTTGTAATCCATCAGATAACCAGGAGCCAAGAAATGTAAGAAAACAAAAAAGGGAAAATAACAATTTATGATTATCCACACACCGTACAATGGAACTCATGGAAATGTCAGATAAACAATTCAAAATATTCATACTGACAAAACTAAACAAGATGCAAGAGAAAAGAGACAAAGAACTCCAGAAGATGAAAGACAAAAGTGATGAGGAGCTCCAGGAAATGAGGAAGACCTTCCAGGATTTGAAAGAATTAGACACATGACAAAAAAATAATCAAACAGAATGGTGAAAGAGTAAAGATCTAATACAGAAAATTAAAACCTCCTTGAAAGTAATAAAAGCAAAAATACTTTTTCATTCTGAGGACGATTCATATTAATTATTATGTCTTTTGCCATGCACAAACTTCTTAGTCTGATGTAATCCCACTTGTCTATTTTGGGGATTATTGGCTGTGCCTTGAGGGTATTATTTAAGAATGTCTCCTAGAGTTTCCCCAGTGTTTTCTAGGAGAAATTTTATAGTTTGAGGTCTTAGATTTAGATCTTTGACCCACCTTGACTTGATTTTTGTCAAAGGTGAGAGGTAGGGGACCAGAAGTTAGCGTAATGGCTATGCCGCCGGACTCGCACGTAGTCGACCACGGTTCGAGTCCCGGACCTGGTGGGTTAAACTCATGCTGGGTGCGTGTGTGTGCATGCCCGAGATCCCAAGAGGAGAATGGAGGAGAAGGGATTGCGACATGGCCATCCCCCCTGGGGAGTGATTTCTCGCTTTCTGTCTCTCTGTCTCTCTGTCTGTCTGGTGAGCGCACACGCCCTATAGCAAAAACCTCTTAAATAAAAAAAAGGTGAGAGGTAGGGGTTCAGATTCATCTTTGTACAATTGGAAATCCAGTTTTTCCAGCACCATTTGCTGAAGAGATTCCCCTTTTCCCAATGGATTGATTGGGCCCCCTTGTCAAAAATCAGTTGACTTAATGCTTGGGAATTTATTTCTGTGGACTCAATTCTATTCCATTGATCCACATGTCTGTTCCTGTGCCAGTGCCATGCTGTTTTGATTACCACAGCTTTGTAGTATATTTTTGGGTCTCAGAGTGAGATGCCACCCACTCCACTCTTCTTGTGTATAATTGCTTTGCTAATATGGGGTCTTTAATTATTCCAGACGAATCTTATGATTATCTTTTCTAGATCTGTGAAGAATGTGTCTGGTACCTTGATTGGCATTGCATTAAATATATAGATTAATTTGGTTAGAATTGCCATTTTGATTATATTAATTCTTCCAATCCAGAAACATAGGATATCCTTCAACTTTTTTGAGTCATTTTCAATTTCTTTTTTTAGTTTCTCATAGTTTTCCTTGTGGAGGTCTTTAATTTCTTTGGTTAGATTTATGCCTAAGTATCTTATACTTTTTTGTGGCTATGGTAAATCGAATAACTTTTTTCAATTCTATCTCAATATGCCTGTTGTTCATATATAGAAATGCTATAGATTTCTGTATATTGATTTTGTATCCTACAAGTTTACTGTATTCGTGCATTACTTTCAGAAATTTTTTCAGGGAAACCATTGGGTCTTATATTTATACAATCATGTCATCTGCAAATAAAGTTTCACCTCTACTTTTCCTATTTGGATGCCTTATAGTTTTTCCTCTTTTCTGATTGCTTTGGCAAGGACTTTCAGTACTGTACTGAAAAGGAGTGTAGAAAGTTAGCATCCTTGTCTCACACCCATTTTTAGTGGAAAAGCTTTCAGCTTCTTTCCATTCAGGATGATGTTCACTATAGGTTTTTCATAGATAGCTTTTATCATGTTGACAAATGACCCTTCTATGCTGATTTTGCTGAAAGTCTTGAACATGAAGGGATTTTGTATCTTATCAAATGCTTTTTCTACATCAATTGATATGACCATATGGTTTTTATCTTCCTTCCTGTTAATATGGTGTATTACATTTATGGTTTTGCATATGTTATACCAATCCTGCATTCCTGGAACAAAGCTTATCTGATCATGATGTATAATCTTTTTTATAAGTTGTTGGATACGCTTTGCTAGTATCTTGTTGAAAATCTTTGCATCTATATTCATCAGAGATATTGGTCTATAGTTGTCCTTCTTTGTCCTGTCCTTATCTGTTTTAAGGATAAGGGTGATAGAGGCTTCATAGAATGAATTAGGGAGAGATTCACCCTTTTGTATTTTTAGAAATAACTTGAGCAGAATGGGGGTTAACTCTTCTTCTTCTTCTTCTTCTTTTTTAACTCTTCTTTGAAAGTTTTATAGAATTCAGAGGTGAAGACATCAGGGCCAGAGCTTTTCTTTTTTGGAAGGTTATTTATTACTTATTCAATCTCCTGGCTTGTTATGGGCCTATTAAGACTTTCGATATCCTCCTGGCTCAATCTTGGTAGATTATATGTGCCCAGGAATTTGTTAATCTCCTCCAAATTGTCTTTTTTTTGGCATATAGTTGTTCATAGTGTCCTCTAATGATGTTCTGTATTTCTACTTTGTCTTTTGTTACATTGTCTGCTTTATTGTAGACTTTATTCTCCTGGTTCCTTTCTCTCTTCTTCTTAATAAGCCTCGATAGTGGTGTATCAATTTTGTTTATCTTTTCAAAGAACCAACTTTTACTTTCATTTATTTTCTGTAGTTTGCTTATTTTCTATTTCATTTATTTCTGCTTGTATCTTTATTATTTCCTTTCTCCTGGCATTTTTTGAATTTTTTTTTTTTTTTTGCTGTTGCTTTTGCATCAGATAAGGGACTGATAGCCATAATACACAAGGAACTCAAGCAGCTATTTAGAAAAAAGATGATCAGCCCTATTAAAAAAATGGGAGAATGAGTTGAAAAAAAAAACACTCTCTAGGGACCAGCAGTTAGCGTAATGGCTATGTCTCTGAACTTCCATGTAGTCGACTGCGGTTTGAGTCCCAGACCCGGTGGCTTAAAACTCATGCCAGGCATGTGTGTGTGTGTGCCCAAGATCCCGAGAGGAGAATGGCAGAGAATAGATTCTGGCGTGGCTATCCCCCCTTGGGGGTGATTTCTTGCTTTTTGTCCCTCTGTCTCCGTCTGACGAGCACATGTGCCCTATAGCAAAAACCTCTAAAAAGAAAAAAAAAAAAAAAGAAAAACACTCTCTAAAGATGACATACAAATAGCCAAAAGTCACATAAAAAAAATGCTCAACATCTCTCATTGTAAGTAAACTCAGATCAAAACAACAATGAGATACTACCTAAACCCAGTCAGAATGTCTAAGATTTAAAAAAAAAAATGATAAATGTTGGTGGGGGTGTGGTGAAAGGGGAATGCTCTTACACTGCTGGTGGGAATGTAAATTAGTCCAGCCACTGTGGACAACTATTTGGAGATTTCTCAAAAATCTACAAATAGAACTACCATATGACTCAGCAATCCCACTCCTTGACATCTACACAAAGGACAGAAGAACTCTTCATCAGAAAAGTGCTTGCACATCGATTTTTATTGAGGCACTATTCACGATCACTAAGGCATGGAACCAACCCAAATGCCCCTGTACAGATGAATGGTTTGAAAAACTGTGGCACATATACTCTATGGAATACTATTCAGCCATAAGAAAACCTGGCTTTTGACAGAAAGTGGAAGAATATGGAAGATTTACTGCTGAGTGAAGCAAGCCAGGCTATGAAGAAGAGACATTGTATGTCTCCACTTAATATATACCGAGTGTTCACACTCTATGAGTGAAACTAACTGACTAAAGGATGTACAAACACAAGATATGGGTGTGATTGCCAGATGTGGTGTGTGTGGAGGAGTGGGGCCTCAGGAAGTACATTTGGAGGAGGGATACGGAGACAGAGCATTGATGGAATGGGGAGGTAGTGGGTTTATCTGTTGAAGATATTTTGATCAACTAGATTGGGGAGAAACATTCACATATTGAAATGTTCACTTTGTAAGTTAAATAATGTGATTGAAGGTATTGATAAAAAAAACAAAGTAATAAAAGCAGATAAGATCATGAAGAAGATCAAATCTTGGATGCAGAAGACAAAACCTCTGACCTAAAAATATACCACTATAAAACTGAAAAAAATAACTAAGAAAAAGAGGATAATATGAGAAATTCTAGATACCACTATGTGCCAAAACATCCGAATAATTCGAATCTTAGAAAGAGAAGATACTAAAGACAATGATAATCTATTTCATAACATTTCTGAAAGAAAACTTTCCAAGCTTTGAGAAGCATCCAAATATCCAGACTCAAGAACTACAAAGAACCCTAAATAGAATCAACTCAAGAAGATCTTCTTAATGGCACATTATGGCCAGATAGCAAAAATCTCAAATAAAGACATGATACTAAAATTGGGATAGAGAAACATCAAGTTACTTACAAAGCTTATCCCATCATGCTAAGATTGGACCTCTCACTGGAAACAATGAAAGCAAGGAAAGAATGCAAAAATATACTCAGTGTTAAATGAAAAACAGTTTCAATCAAGATCAATACACTTGGGACCAGCAGTTAGCATAATGGCTATGTCGCTGGACTCCCATGTAGTCGACCGCGGTTCGAGTCCCAGACCCAGTGGCTTAAACTCATGCTGGGTGCATGTGCATGCGTGTCCAAGATCCCGAGAGAAGAATGGAGGAGAAGGGATTGTGGTGTGGTCATTACCCCTGGGAGGTGATTTCTCGCTTTCTGTCTGTCTGTCTCTCTCTTGTCTTTCTGGTGAGTGCACGTGCCCTATAGCAAAAACCTCTCCAAAAAAAGAAAAAAAATCACTACACCTGGCAAGATTATCTTTCAAATATGAGGAAAAGATAGAACATTCTCAGATAAAACCTGAAAGAATTCACCAAGACCAGATGAGTTCTTCAAGAAGTTCTGAAGGGAGTGTTATGCCAGGGAAACAACAGATAGACAGAAAGAGAAAAGAGAACAAAAATAACAAAGAATATGACCAACTTGATGGTCCCACGTCTGGAAATATTGACAATAACATTGAATGTTAATGGATTAAATTCCGTGATCAATGAACAAAGACTGGCTGAAATAAGTAAAAAACAGAAACTCTACTTGTTGCCTACAAGAAACATACCTCATGGATAAAGAAATACATAGACTAAAAGCGAAAGGCTGGGTAAAGGTATTCTATGTAAACAGCAACCAAAAAAAGGGCTTGTGTCACAATATTGATTTCAGACAAAATAGGCTTTAAGATAACTGTAAAAAGAGACAAAGGATGGGCACTATATAGTAGTAAAAGGGCTAATCCATCAAGAAGATATAATGCTTATAAATATCTATGCATCAAACTCAGGAGCACCCAAATACATGAAGGAAATACTGTTATATCTAAAAGGAGAGATAGACTGCAACACACTAAATGTTGGGAATCTCAACACCTCACTATCTCCTTTAGACAGATCATCTAAACAAAAATTAATAAAGAGATACAGGATCTAAATGATACCACAAATCAAATGGACTTGACAGAGATCTTAAGAGCATTCCACCCCTGCCCCCCAAAAAGACCCCATAAAATACATATTTTTCTTATCCCTGCATGGAGCATTTTTGAATATGGACACATGATAGGGTGCAAAACAATCCATTACATATCAAAGGCATAGAAACTATATCATCTTCTCCAACTCTGATGCAATTAAACTTGATAGGAGTATCAGGAAAAAAAAAAAACCTTGAAAATGGACAAACATGGAAACTAAACCAACTATTCCCGAATGAGGTCACGTCTACTGAAGAAATTAAGACTGAAATCAAAATATTCATGGAAAACAATGATAATGAATACATGAGTCTCTATTATTTATGTGTCACAGCAAAAGCAGTCATAAGAGGGAAGTTCACAGCAATTAGTGTGCACAAAAATAAAACTTAGAGGTGGCAAATGAAAAAACTTAGCATCATTGCTCAGGGAATTGGAAAAACAACAATAACATTAAAATAAAATAAAATAAAATAAAATAAAATAAGGAGAAAAGAAACAATAAAGATTAGAGTAGGAATAAATGAAATATAAACTAAACAAAGTATACAGAAAATAAATAAAAGCAAAAACTGGTTCTTTGAAAAGAAAAACAAGATTTACATACCATTAGCTAGACTAATTAAGAAGAGAGAAAAGAACTAGATAAATCAAATTCACAATTAAACAAGCAATATTACAACAGACATGCTAGAAATACAAAGCATTATTATAGGGTACTATGAGTGACTATATTCCAACAAACAAGAAAATCTGGATGAACGGATGAATTCCTGGGCAAATATAATCTACCAAGATTGACTCAGGAGGTCACAGAAAGCCTGAATAGACCCATAACAAACAATGATATTAAATCAGTAATAAATAACCTCTCAACAAAGAAAAGTCCATTTCCTGTCTCTTTCTTTTTCTTATTTGTGTGACTGCTCTAGAGTTTTATAATTTTGCAGGTTTTATGGTGGTATTTATCTTCCTTTCACTTCCACATGTGAGATTCATAAAAGTAACATACAAGATGCACTTACAATTTGTATGTTTCTATTATTCCAAGAGTAGGATCTAGAGCAACAATATCACAGTGGACCTGCAGAGATTAACTGCTAAAGAATAACTCAAAAACCAAGTGGTTAAATAGTAGCACACCATTTAGTTTTACATTAGGAAGATATATCAATAGATTTATTTTATCTAATAAGGCAGATGTGTATAAAGATTAAAGAGAAGGATTTACATAAGAGAATGAAAAGAAAGGAAAGAAAACTGACCTGAGATTCAGAGAACAGTGTCTTGTTTGCATTATCTTGGCAACCTAATTGGCTGACAGAAGACAAAGGAGAAGGTTATCTTTGAGTATATTAAATAGCAATGTGAAAGAAAACTATGTCAGTTGTTTATGGATTATGCAGTCTCATGAGTGTACTTCTGCAGAATTTATTTAAGGAAGTCACTGGGTAATACTCTCTAATGTCATTCCAATATTATTTTCATCTTAATTAAACTCGGTATAGACTTCTTTTACTCTTAGCCTTTTTTTTTCCTGATGTACATGTAGTCATTATGTATCTTTCTGAGGTACAGCCAGATTTGTTTATTTATTAATTTTTTGTCCTTCTTTTTAACTTTTTAAAACATTTGATCACTATACATCACTAGGCTTGTAAAGAGAATTTACCCAACATGAAATACCCTTAGACCAGTACAGTTGAGAATACTATAAACGTTATCATCAACAGGTGATAAACTATTTCTGTGTCTCACAAATATCTTGCCTTCTATTTTTTCTCCCTGATTTTCTTTCCTATAATCTTCCCTTCTCACACCCTCCTTCCACACTGTCTTCAGTGTCCATAACTATTTTCACTGGTTTTATGTCCTCCAATGTTTTTATCTTTCCCATAGAGTGTGGATGGTCGGTATATATATATAAGTGGAGATATACACTAACTTTCTTTCATAGCCTGGATCGCTTCACTCAGCAATAAATCTGTGATACTTGACCATTTTCTATCAAATGCCAGGGTCTTGCTGTTTCTTATTGTTGAGTAATATGCCATAGTGTATTTGTGTCACACTTTTTCAATCCATTTTTGTTTGTGGACATTTGAGTTGGTTCCATGTCTTAGAAGTTGTGAATAACACTGCAATAAACATCGATCTGCAAGCACTTTTTCTACAGCATTCTTCTGTCCTTTGAATAAAAACCCAGGAGTGGGGTTGCTGGATCATATGGTAGTTCTATTTGTAGATCTTTGGTGAACTTCCATATTGTTTTCCACAGTGGTTGGATCAATTTACATTTCCATCAACACGGTGGAAGAGTTTCCCTTTCACTATAATCCCAACACCTATTATTTTTTTTTTTAAATCTTCATCATTCTGACTGGTGTTAGGTGGTATCTCATTGTGGTTTTGATTTGCATTTCCTTTACGATGAGGGATGTTGAGCTTTTCGGCTATTCATTTAGAGAGTTTTTTGTTCAGCTCATTTTCCCATCTTTTAATTGAGTTCATCTTTTTTTAGGGGGAGAAGAGGTAAGTCGCTTTATTTTCCTCTGTATTCTGGTTATCTGTCCCTTATCTGAGGCATAGTTTACAAAAATCTTCTCCAATTCTGAAGTCTGTCAATTCACACTAATTACTGTGTCCTTCAACATGTAGAAACTTCTTAACCTGATGTAATCTAAGTTATTTGGGGGATTATTGCCTGTGCTTTGAGAGTCTTAATTAAGAAGTCTTTGTCTTCCCCAATGTCTCCCAGAGTTTCCCCAGTGTTTTCCACCAGTATTTTTATAGTTTGAGGTCTTAGGTTCAAGTATTGTATCCATTTTAAATTGATTTTTGTAATGGTGAAGGATGGGCATCCAGTTTCATCTTTTTGCATGTGGATACACAGTTTTTTCAGCATCATTTACTAAAAAGGTTTTCCTTTTCCCAATGGATTGACTGGAACCCTTTGTCAAAAATCAACTGGCTGTAAGCTTTGGAGTTTATTTCTGGGATCTCCTTTTCTAGTCCATTGATGCACCTGTCCATTTCTGTGCCAATACCATTGTGTTCTGATCATCACGGTTTATAGTATATTTTGGGGTCAGGGAGTAATATGCCATCCACTCCACTCTTCTTGTGCAGGATGGCTTTGGCAATGTAAGGTCTTTTATGATTCCAGACAAATCCTGTGATTGTCTTTTCTATATCTGTGAAGAATACCTCTGGTACTTTGACTGGAGTTGTGTTAAATATGTAGATTAATTTGGATAGAATTGCCATTTTGATTATATTAATTGTTCCAATACAGAAACATAAGATGTCTTTCCACTTTTATTGTGTAGTTTACAATATCTTTTTAAAGATTTTTATATTTTCTCTGTAAAGGTCTTTGACTTCCTTAGCTAGGTTTATCCCTAGGTATCTTATACATTTTGCGGCTATGGTAAAAGGGATTCCTTAATTCACTTCTACCATGGTCAACCTGTTCATATATAGGAATGCTATAGATGTTTGTATGTTTATTTTGTATCATGCCACTTTACTGTATTCATTTACTACTTTGAGAAGTTTTTTCATAAAAACCTTTGGGTCTTGGGAACCAGCAGTTAGCATAATGGCTATGTCGCTGGACTCCCACATAGTTGACTGCGGTTCGCGTCCCGGACCCAGTGGCTTAAAACTCACGCTGGGCGCATGTGCGTGCGTGCCCAAGATCCCAGGAGGAGAATGGAGGAGAAGGGATTGCGGTGTGACCATCCCCCCTGGGGGGTGATTTCTTGCTTTCTGTCTCTATGTCTCTCTCTGTCTGTCTGGCGAGCGCATGAGCCCTATAGCAAAAACTTCTCCCAAAAAATAAATAAATAAATAAAAAACTTTGGGTCTTCTAAGTATACCATTATGTTATCTAAAATAAAGATATTTTCAACTCTTCTTTGCCTGTTGGAATGCCTTTTACATTATTCTCTTTCTGATTGCTTTGGGTAAGACTTACAGCACTAAATTGAAAATGAGTTGAGGAAGTGGACAGCCTGTTCAGTACTAGCTTTTAGTAGCAAAGCTTTCAGCTTTTGTTCATTCGGTATAATGTTACCTATAGATTTTTCATATTTGGCTTTAACTGTGTTGATAAATGACCCTTCTATACCAAGCCTCCCAAGAATCATAATCAGGAAGGGATGTATTTTATCGAGTGCTTTCTCTGCATCTATTGAAATGATCATATGGCTTTTATCTTTTGTTTTGTTACTATGGTGTATTATGTTTAAGGTCTTGTGTATATTGAGCCACACTTGTATCCCTGTAATAAAGCCTACCTGTTTTTGATGTAAAATCTTTTTTATATGTTGTTGGATATGATTTGCAAGTATCATTTTGAGAATTGAAGATGATGGAAGCTTCATAAAATGAATTTGGGAGGTTTCCTCCCTTTTGGATCTTTAGAAATAATTTGAGCAGAATGGGGGTTACCTCTCCTTTAAAAGTTTTGAACATTCAGAAGTAAAGCCATTGGGGTCTGGGCTTTTCTTTGTTGGGAGATTATTTATTTTTTATTCAATTTCATGGCTTGTTTTGAGTTTTTTCAGGCAGTATATGTCTTCCTTATTCAACCTTGGTAGATTATATTTGTCCAGGAATGTGTCCATCTTCTTCATTATCTCTTGTTTATTGGTATATATTCTTTTATAGTATTTTCTAATGATGTTTTGTATTTCTATTGTGTCTGTTTTAATATTGTCTGTCTCATTGTGCATTTAATTTACCTGGTTTCTTCCTTTCTTCTTAGTCAGTCTACCTTACAGTATGTTGATTTTGTTAATCTATTCAAAGAACCAGATTTTGCTTTTTTTTTATTTTCTGTATAGTTCATTTATTTTTTATTTTATTTATTTCTGCTCAAATCTCTATTATTTCTTTTCTCCAGGCATTTTTGTTTTTGTTTCTTTGTTTTGTTTTTGCAGTTCCTTGAGACATGATGTTACATTGTCTATTTGCTGCCTTTCCATCTTTTTCTTATGCATACTAATTGCTACAAATTTGCTTCTTATGATGGTTTTTGCAGTGTCCTATAGATTATGGAAACTTCTTTACTCATCATTTGTTTCCATAAATCTTTAAATCTCAGACTCAATTTCTTTGGTAGTTGAAAAGTCATTGAGAGATAGGTTGCTAGTTTTCATTTGGTTGTGTATTTTTTGAGGATTTTCCCTGAAATTGTTATGAACTTCAATTCCATCAGGGTCAGAGAAGATTCTAGATATATTTTCTATGTCCTTAAAATTTCAAAGACTTGATTTATGCACTTTAATATGGTCAATCTAGGAAAAAATTACATGCAATGGTGAGAAAAATGTATATTTTGTTGCCTTAGGGAGGGAAGTTCTATAGATATCTGTTAAATCAATTCGATTTATAGTATTGTTTAGGTCTGGTATTCTCTGGTTATTTTTTGTTTAGAATATTTGTCTAAAGGAGATAATGGGGTGTTGAGATCCTCAATGATTATAGTGTTGCAACTTATCTCTTCTTTTATCTCTAGCAGTCTTTCTGTCACATATTTATGTGCTCCTGAGTTGGAAAGTTTTCTTCCAGGACTTCATGGAATGAATTTTCAATGCTCTGATTATTTTCTTCACCTTCTGGGATATCAATTATCTAGATGTTTGAGTGCTTAATGGTATCTAGTATTTCTTGTATATTGCCTTCATTTTTCTTTGTTGTTTGCTCAGTCATTTTGATATCTTTTTTTTTTCCTATGTGGTTTTGTCCTCTACATTAGAAATTCAATCTTTGGTGTGATATAATCTCCTTTTAATACTTTTAAGGGAGGTTTTAATTACCTGTATCACAGTCATTATCTCTACCAATTCCATTTCATTCTTTCTATGGTCTATTTTTTTTCTTTCAAATCGTGAAAGGACTTCCTCTTCCTAGAGAACATGTTGTCTCTTTGCTCTTGCATCTCATTTAGTTTTGTCACTATAAATATTCTGAATTATCTATCTAAAAATTCCACAAGTTCCACTGTGTTGTCTGTGGATGATGAGGAATTGATGTTTTCCTTAGGGGAGAGATATTTTGTTGGTTTCTCACAATTCTTGTACCTCTGCAATGATTTCTAGTTATCTGGTGATTTATATGTTCCTTCCTAAATTCTTCAAGTTAATTCTGGGGTGTAGACAAATGTGTGCAAGAGTAGGTAATTGGTAACCTCTCTGCTGCTCTACCTCCCTGATGCTCACTATCTACCTGCACTCTTCTCACTGGTCTTGGATGATTCAAAGTCTTCCTTGTTTCTACAGAACAGGTGTGCCTGAAACTGAACTGCTGAGCTTTAATTCAGAAACATAGAAAGGATCACAAGGCATCCATAAGAAAATGCTGAAGTCTGAGAATTCAGAGGCATGTGGTAGAGAATAAGCCACATTCTTTTTGCAGCTCTACCTGCATAAGAACAGATGTCTGGATGGGGTGGAGAGGGGCACAAGATCATTTCATCCCAAGCAACACACTGGAGAATTAAAAGGTTAAGTGGGGGAAGGGGATGAGCCTCTGGTTCTGCCACACAGCCTTCCAGCCATGGGCAACTTGCTGTATGACAAAGTCTCTTCCTGGAATGGGTTCACCCTTTTTAAAAGTGTATATACAGTGTGTAATAATAAAATACTTTATTATTATTATTATTATTATTATTATTTATTTTATATACTTATATAAACATATCAGCCTCAACATTTAACATTACATTATGTTGTGTACATTTCAGTCTTTCTACTAGACTTTTTAAAAATAATCATTTAGCTTTACTTATTTATCATTATTATTTTTGTTATTTAATTTTAACAGAGAGAGAAAGAGAGAAGCAAAGTGTAAAGGAAGTCATCAGGTCTGAGACTCAAGTTGTGTTCAGCCATGTGGGAGTCCAGCATTTATAAGCCCTATGCCATATGCCAACCCTGATATTTTTCTTTTACCTTATTATAATTTCTTATTCTCCTACGTTCTGATATATTTGCACCAACCTCTTGAAAGCCCCCTTTACGTCTTTGTTTCTCAGAGTGTAAATGAGGGGATTTAGGGTAGGAGTTACTACAGTATACAGAAGAGTTATGTACTTTCCTTGATTGTGGGCATAAGAGTTGTTTGGATGTATATAGACAGCTGTGATGGTCCCATAGAAAAGGGATACTACCAACAGGTGGGACCCACAAGTTCCTAGGGCTTTTTGCCAGGCTTGAGCAGACTTGATCTTTATCACTGCTTGTAAAATATATCCATATGAAACCAAGATGAGGGCCAGGGGGAGGAGGAGCAGTACCAAGGAAGCCATGAAGAGTTGAACCTCATTAGCATGAATGTCTATACAGGCCAACTTGATCATAGCAGGCACCTCACAGATAAAGTGGTAAATTCTATGGTTCCCACAGCGTGGCAGTCTGAGAGTAATGGTGCCCTGAATTAGGGTGTTGCCTACTCCACTCAGCCATGCTATTGCTGCAAGATACTGGCAAAGTCGTGGGTGCATAACTGTGGCATAATGGAGGAGTCGGCAAACAGCAGCATAACGATCAAATGCCATGACAGCTAAAAGAACACATTCAGTGGATCCTAGTGCCAGAGACACATAGAGCTGAATGGCACAGCCTACGGGAGTAATTGTCTTGGCTGCATCATGGAGATTCCACAGAAACTGAGGAACAATACTAGTGGTAAAGCAGAGGTCAACAAAGGAGAGATTGGTAAGAAAATAATACATGGGTGTGTGGAGAATAGGATCCAAACAAGAGACTAGGATGATTGCTGTATTGCCTATCAGTGTCAGGAGGTAAGAGATTAGCACAACCACAAAGAGGATTTTCTCAATCTGTGGCTGATCAGAGAAGCCCACCAATATAAAATCATCTCCCAAACTCTCATTAATCATCTTAATTATCCTACCCATGAAAAGAAGTATACAGATATAGGTGTTAAATAATGGGAAGCAATTAGAATCAGAAATACATATGAGAAAAATTAACCGTCGAGATGCAGGTTGGGCAGAGAGAGAGAGAGAGATTTGTATGTTTCCAGGAAGAAAGTAAAAGTATAAAGAACTTACAGAAAACTTGTAGGAGATTTGGTAATAGGCCAGACAAGAAATGATCAATAATTGATGATTTCCTCTATTATCTGCAGTTGCTCTTCATACCTTCCAATATTTCAGTTTCTTCCTTAGAGTGCATTCATGCTGGGAAAATTCACTTTATGTGCTGTAATGATATTCCATGATTTAATGTAAATAAATTAATTAAATAATTAATGATTGTTCCATTTTTCCAAATTGTTTCTTTTTTCCTCAAAATCAGCCCTCTTTTTTATCAACAGCATCCTATGAGATGATGAGTAAAAAAAAAAAAGGGGTGATGTCATTCAATGACTAGCTCCTTAGTAGCTATTCTACCAATTGTAAGTAATAAAAGTAGCTAACACAACTCAGATATTCTTGAAAATAAATCTTATCTGATGATTTCAATGCCCTGACACTTGTTCGTCAATATCATTCTAAGTATAGAATATAAAATGTCTGAACATTATGTTTTTATTACTTGATAGATTCTGTCTACATATTAAATGGCTTTCATTCAAGAGTTTTGTAGCATAAAAATAGGCAACCTTATTTAGTATATTAGAATTTATAGAGAGAAGCACAACTGGAAGTTGCAAATAATTTTTAGTGCCTTATCAAAAACATTTTAAAATAATTTTATATTTTATTTTCATACTAGTTAAGTAAATAAGATTTTTTGGGGGGAGGGGAACATTGGGCAAAAGGTTTTTACCTTACAGTGTGTGCGCATGCCAAAGTAAAAGACAGACAGACACAGTGAGAGGGAAAGTGAGAAATCACCCACACAGAGAGTCTGACCACAATGTAATCTCTTCTCTATTCTCCTCCTGTATCTTGGGCATGAACCCAAACACACCCAGTGTGACTTTGAAGCCACCAGGTTCAGGACTTGAATCATGATCAGCTATGTGAGAGTCTAGCAATGTAACCACTAAGCCATCTGCTGATCTCGGTAGCTAAGATTCTTTTAAATTTCATTTTTGATGTATTTTATTGAAGTTGTTTTTGGAGTATAATCTATATTTTCCTTTATATAACCATATATTATATAGTAAGAAAATAAACACTCCATTTGATTTCATTAAATAAGACCACTAATAGAACCAGATAGTGGTATGGAAGGTTGAGTGGCTGGACCACACATGACCAACCATGTGGTTCTAGTGCAGTCTAATCCTACACTGTCAGCTTGAAATGAAAACCATGCTGGGCGCATGTGCATGCATCCCAAAGATCTCATACATGAATGAAGAAGAAAGAATTGTGGTGTGACTATCCCACTATGGAGATAATTTCTCAGCTTTTCTCTCTGTTTCTCTCTCTCCATCTCTCTTCAGTGTGCACTTTTCCTATAGCAAAAACAAAAACAAAGGAAATAATTATTAGCCCTCTAATTTCATAGGTTAAAGCTAACTTTATTTCAAAGACTTAGGGATAAGAGGGAAAAAAAGCATTTTTGGATCGGCAACGTAAAAATATGTTAAGTTTTTCTGATAACAATAAGATACTTTTTTTTTTTTCAAACTGTGTCTATGTAGAGAATTCAAGGATTAGGACCAACAGCTGATGTAATGGCTATGTTGCTGGACTCCCATGTAGTCGACTGCTGTTCAGGTCCCGTACTTGGCTTAAACTCATGCCAGGCACATGTGCATGCATGCCCAGGATCCAGAGAGAAGAATGGAGGAGAAGGGATTGTGATGTGGCCATCCCCCTGGGAGGTGATTTCTCACTTTCTGTCTGTCTTTCTCTCTGTTTTTGGCAAGCGCACGCATTGTATAGCAAAGACCTCTCCAAAAAAAAAGAAAAAAAAAGAATTCAATGTTCAGTGGAAGTGAACTAGTGAATAGATGAGGGTTTTGCTATATGGAGAGATTATTTGGGGCCGATGGAATACTATGTTCAATATAAAGGTTTAATAAGCGTAGAGTATCTGAGGAGTATCTGTGTAGTATCACTAAATATAGAACACATTGAGGAAAATGTCATATGATTAGGTTATAAGAATAAACACTATAAAGAGAAAAGCACACATTTAGATTGTGTTAAAGATGCTTTTTTATCTAAAAGGTCTAAAGGGTCTGACTCTAAGCAGTTTTTAAGTAGGTCAAGGAGAAGTGCATGTCTGGAGATAGTCACTAATCAACATACTTCCATTGAATAATAACTGGACTCTTGATTACAGGATTCTTCCTACATTCTGTCCCAGGAACAGTATCTTTGTGATGTATACTAGGGCTCCTTATCTCTATTAAAGTACATTCTTGTGCTAATCTTTTCTTGAGACAATCACTGTCCTAAAAATTGTAAAACCCGGGACCAGTAGTTAGCATAATGGCTATGTCGCTGGACTCCCACGTAGTAGACTGCAGTTCAAGTCCCGGACCTGGTAGCTTAAACTCATGCCAGGCACATGTGTATACATGCCCAAAATCCTGAGAGGAGAATGGAGGAGAAGGGAATGCTGCGTGGCCAGCATTCTTATTGTTATCAGAAAAACTTAACACCCCTGAGGGGTGATTTCTCGCTTTCTGTTTCTCTGTCTCTCTCTGTCTTTCTGGTGAGTGCACGTGCCCTATAGCAAAAAACACCTCTCCAAAAAAAGAAAAAAAAATTGTAAAACCCACCATAACCTAAAAGTTCCCAACAACCTTCCTTTCAATCACCAACCTAAAAATTGTAAAAAACCATCTGTAACCTATAAGGCTCAACTTCCAGATGTCTCAGACCAAAGAACCTTAGAAATAAATCCTAAAACATACAGTCAACTGATTTTTGACAAAGGACATCAGACAACCCAGTGGGGAGAAAAAAAAAATCTCTCTAGCACATGGTGCTGAAAAAACTGGTATCCACCCACAGAAAAATAAAACAGAACAGCTATCTCTCACCCTTAACAAAAATCAACTCACAGTAGGTCAAAGATCTAAACCTGAGACCTCAAACTATAAAATTATTGGTGGATAACACTTGGGATACACTTGGAGACATCAGAGTAGGCAAAGACTTTTAAATAAGATTCTCAAAGCACAGACAATAATCCCATCAACAAATAAATGGGATTATATCAGGCTAAAAAGCTTTTGCCACAGCAAAAGAAACAATAATTAGAGCAATAAAATGACTGAAAGACTGGAGAACATAAAAGTATTAAATATTGTAATGGACACTAGAGACAAAGTGGAAAGAGATTGTGGGAGGGGAAGAGCATAGAAAATTGGGGGGGGAGGAAATGGAGAGGTAAGACACTTGTGGGACACAGATAAGATTTATTATGTGTTGACGAAGATGTGTATGGTGGTCTCAGCTGGGCTGGACTGAGGTGTATGTCATGCTGGGTAAAGTCTTCACAATTTAAATGATGTGTAGCAATTTAATGTATGAATAATAATTAAAAATTTTTAAAAAGCAGGAAGAATGATTTTTTTCTCATTCAACATTCCTCCTAGTCCTGGAAAAGGGCTCAGCAGAGTAGGTGCTCAGCAAACACTTGTCAAAAAAGGAAAAAAAAAAAGAAATGACTTTCAAAATGGGAGAATATATTTATAAACTCTTCTTAAGATAAGGAGAAACTGGGACCAGCAGTTAGTGTAATGGCTATGTCACTGGACTCCCTTGTAGTCGACTGCAGTTTGTATCCTGGACTTGGTGGCTTAAAACTCATGCTGGGCACGTGTGTGTGCATGCCAAAGATCCCGAGAGGAGAATGGAGGAGAAGGGATTGTGGCATGGCTATCCCCCCTGGGGGGTGAGTTCTTGCTTTCTGTCTCTCTGTCTCTCTCTGTTTGTCTGGCAAATGCATGCATCTTATAGCAAAATCCTCTCAAAAAAGAAAAAAAAGATAAGGAGAAACTCAAGCAGCTTACCTGCAAAATAGTAAACATTCCTATAAAAGATGGGCAAATGAGCTAAAGAAATAAATCTTTTTTTTCCTTCAATTTATTTATTTGCATTCATTCTCTGAACATCATTACAGCATACAAAATGAGATTTTCCATCCAAATTACACTATATATTGTCTCAATCAAGCACATCAACAAACATGTTATTGTCAGCAAATGATCTTCCATTTCTTGTCTTCTGTATGTTTTGCTTTTTCCCCCCATCCTAGATTCTCTATCTCTTACCCTCTGCCATCTCCCACTCTCCTCCCACAGTCTCTGGTAACTATGTTTGCTTTCTATACTGTTTTCTCCTCACATTTTATTGTAACGCCAAAGACCCTAATCAATCCAAATACCCTCATAGCAAACACAGGTGATACCCACATTTCCATGAACACAAGTCTTACTTTACGCATCCTATAAAGTAGCACCTAGCTGTGGCTACATATCCTACTGCAGTCATTGAATAGATATATATTTTTTTTCTGAAACTTTTTTTTTGTAACTCAATTTACATTCCTTCCCTAAGCTTCATCACAGCATACAAAATGCAATCTCCCATCCAGTACACACTGCATAGTGATATAATCATGCACATTACAAAAAATTTTCCATTACTAGTTCCTAGAATTACTTCCACCCCTCTTTCTGACCCTCTGTCCCTTCCCACCCTCCTCTCACACCACCTCCGGTGTCTACAATTGTCCTTCATTCCCTTCCCACCCACGTTGCATTGATCACACAATTTCCTACATAATCTAACTACTTTCAATGGTGAGTTCACTCATTACTACTAAGAAAACCAGTTTTAACTTAACTCAAAGAAATGCCAAGGAACTTTGCTTAAAGCCAGGAAACAAGTTAGGATTCTGTTCAAATGGAAGGTGCATGAACCTATCAGTCTCATGTACTTTTATCTTCTGTTCTGGTTCAATTTTCCTGATTAAATTCTGGGATATAATATTCAACTCCAGACTTGTCCCTCTGATTAAGTTGGCCACTTTCATAGTTTTTGGACTCTTATTTCCGTGTGTCTGTATTTAATTTTCTTGATACAGCACACCCTTGAGAACTTCTTGGAGATCTGGTCTGGTGCTGGTAAATTCTTTCAGGTTTTGTTTATCTGAGAATGTTCTTGTCTTTTCTTCTCACCTGAGAGATAATCTTGCCGGGTACAGTATTCTTGGCTGAAATTGCTTCTCTTGTAACACTTTGAATATATTTTCCCATTCTCTCCTCACTCGCATTGTTTCTGATGAGAGATCTGCTGTTAGCCTGATAGGATGTCCTTTGTAGGTAACTTGATGTTTCTCTCTTGCCAATCTTAGTATCTTGTCTTTGTCTGCGGTTTTGGTCAACCTGGCTATAATGTGTCTTGGAGAAGATCTTCTTGGGTTGATTCTATCTGGGGTCCTTTGTATTTCCTGGGACTGGATCTTCAAATGCCTGTCTAGGTTTGGAAAGTTTTCTTGCAGGATTTCATGGAATAGATTATCAACGCCCTTATGGGTCTCTTCACCTTCTGGAATGCCAATTATCTGGATATTTGGACGTTTGATGGTATCCAGTACTTCTCGCATATCATTCTCAAATTTTTGAGCCATTTTCTCAGTCTTCGTGGTTGGCGCTGGCTTAGAAGAAATAAATCTTTAAGGAGAAAATATGAGTAACCAAAAAGCATATGAAAAAATGCTCAACATTCCTTATTATTAGGGAGATGCAAATCAAAACCACAATGAGATACCACCTAACCCTAGTCAGAATGGCTAAGATTAAAAAAAAAAAAAGAATGATGAGTGTTGGCAAGGCTGTGGTAAAATAGAAACACTTTTACACTCTTGGTAGGAACATAAATTAGTATATCCACTGTGGAGAACAATATAGTGGTTTCTCAAAAACCTACAAATAGAACTACCATATGGTCCAGCTATTCCACTACTGTGTATCAACCCAAAGAATAGGAATACACTCAGTCAGAAAAACATTTGCACTTCTACGTTTCCTGTAGAATTACAATTGCTAAGACAAATGAAACCAATTCAAATGTTCATGAATGGATGAATGGATTGAAAAAGTATAGTGCATAAACACTATGGGATACTATTCAGCCATAAAAACAAAATGATTCCCGAACAATTTATAAAAAGTGAATGAATATGGAATATTTTTTACATTGAATTTTAATTTTTTTAGATTCAGTTTCTGTGTATTATTAAATCATACCAAATAAATTTTTCCATCATGAATACATAGTTTGTTGCTTCAGTCAAAGAAGTGAAGCAAACCAAACTATGAAAGAGAGGCATAATATGTCCCACTTAATATATACCAAATGCACTGTATGACCAACTGAAAGACTGAATGATACTAAAAATATGAAGAACAACTGTGGACACTAGAGGCAGTGTTTGAGGAGAGTGAGAAGTGGGAGAGTGTGAGAGGAAGGGAATCAAGGAAGAAAAGCAAAACATTTAAGGGACACAAAAATGGAAAATTATCTGCTGTTGATAATGTGTATGGTAACAACTTTGACTAGAGTAACATACAGTTTACTCATGCCAGGAAAATTCATTTTGTATGTTGTAATGATGTACAGTGATTAAATGTAAAAAGAAACAATTAAAAAGATTTAAATTAGCAACAAGTGAAATATTTATTCTCCTTTAAATGAATGTTTTCAGACTCTAAAAAAGTAAATAAATAAGTAAAATGACCTCTACATTGCAGAATAGATCAGCATGCATTAAACTGAGATGTGGAAGCTAATAAGCTTTCACAACACTCTAGGAAAGGGATGGTTTGGAAGTATCAGGACAGATTTATAATTTCAGAAGACTCTCTGTATATTAGAATCAACATGACAAAACTGACTAGACTCTGAGAGGTAAAAAGAAATCAATGATGGCTCACAGGCTTATTTCTTGAACAGCTGCCATCTAAAGAGATAAAATATAAAAACTAATGAAGTATTTGTAGAGAAAATACTAGATCTACATACCTCTGAGTTTATGGTTTTTAATTTTTTTAATAGCTAAGGAATGTCAAACAGTATTTAATCCTGCATTTGTCTCTTTATCACATATCTTCTCCCTAGTCATCTACTTGAATATGTCCCAGATGTCAAAATGGAAAACATCCAATCTTTTCTTCTTCCCCTCTCTCTTGTTTTTAGGGATTTTACCTATAAGAGAGACAGAGAGAAAGTGAAAAATCACCCTACAGAGGGATGGCCATGCCATAGTCCTTTTTATTCCATTGTCCTCTCATGACTGTGGGCACACACATACACACACACACACACACACACACACACATACACACACACACAACATGCCCATGATGACTTCAAGCCACTAGTTCCAGACTCAGACTTTAATTGGCCATGTGGGTGTTCAGTGCCTTAACTACTATGCCACCTGCTGGCCCTTATGTATCTTCTCAAAAAAAATCTGTACTTCCAATTGTCTATTAATTATATACATCATTATATAATTATCCAAATTAATATTTTAATGTAATTTTAACATTTTTGTATCTTTTATGCATTTCTCTTTTTTTAAATTTACGTTCTGTTCATTTTGTGATCTTCATATATTAACACATTTATATATATGTATATAAAGTATAATCAGAGGGCAGAAATATAAACATTAAATCTACTAGATAATTATGAAAAGAGAATGTGTATAATTTAGTTCATTTGAAATATTACGGAAAGCAAAAAAAAATGAGAATGGTTATGTATTGCAACCAATCTACTTTATTTAAATTTTTGAAGACTTTTATGTAATCTTATATGGCAAATCACTCTAGGTGGCCTCTTATTTTTGCAATTTAGTCTTTATGTAAAAGACTCTGTGCATGACTCTCAGAACCATACAAAAACAGGATACTTACCT
Organism: Tupaia tana; assembly: GCA_026018925.1. Taxonomy (NCBI): domain Eukaryota; kingdom Metazoa; phylum Chordata; class Mammalia; order Scandentia; family Tupaiidae; genus Tupaia; species Tupaia tana. The sequence continues at coordinate 126,398,796 of JAKSZU010000003.1, forward strand.
AGATATACTTTTTTATTTCCTAACATGTTCAATTTACAACTTTAGCATTTGATTCAAGGCTCTGTACAATATTGGTTTCCCTTTAGTTTTCAGAAATGTTTTCCAACATTTACCAATTCCTTTACACATTACTCACACAAGTTTTAACTCCTGATTTAAATACTTCACCAATATTATGTCTCCTCCTTTTTATGATTATTCAACTTGCTCTACCCTTATCAAACTCTACTCACCTATTACTATTTATCTCCGAGTGAACATTCTCCAAGAAACACTCAAATTTTGTCTAAAAAATACTTCTCTTCTAAAATCCCAAGATGCTTTATTTGTAGCTTGCTGTCAATTTGCAAAAGGTCTTCTTTCATTAAAAATACCAACTTTCCTGAAATGGAAAATAATTTAATGGGCTAATACCCTAAATGTGTCTTATTTTCCTCAGTGTGCAGGCTTACTTTTAAGCAGAATAAGCACCAAAGGAATACATTTTGAAAAAACTAGTGCCTTTACTTATTTTACTAAATTGTTTTCCTTTTTATTTTTCTTCTCTAAACTAGAAAAAAATACTCTTATAACAAATGCTAAACATAAACAGCAATATAACATACATAGTATGATGTTTATTAAAAACAGACATCTATTCCAAAGGGTACATTTTATTCCTTCACTGCTTACCCTCCTCCATTATTTAGTCAAGAAATGTCAGCATCTTTAGCAATTATATCATGCCTGTTTCTTTAATATAATACTGTAAAATATAGTTCCCAGAAATGTTTGGGGTTTTCTTAAGATAACTATTACTTATTTTTGTTTCCAATTTTTCTTCTGATATAGTCATCACATCTTTTTTTATTTTTAAGAGTTTTTTGTCTTCGGGCACGTGTGTTCACTGGAAAGAGAGAGGGAAACAGAGTCAGTGAAAGGGAAAATGAGAATCACCCCAAGGGAGTTTAGTCATGCACAATCCCTTTCCCCCCATTCTCCTCCTAGGATCTTGGGCAGGCACACACAAGTGTCTGGTGTGATCATTAAGCCACTAAGTCAGGGACTAAATCATGGACAGTCATGTGGGGGTCCAGCATCATAACTGCTATGCCATCTGCATATCTATCTATCTATATCTATATCTATATCTATATATATTTTAAATTGTATTTGTTCTTATTTGTTACATTCAATCACTATATATCTATATAACATTAAAAATAAATTTTCCCAGCATGAATACACTGTATATTGGTCCAGTCAAGGATATTACCATACACATTTTCATCAACAGATGGTTTTCCATTTTTGTATCCATTAAATATTTTGCTTTTTTAATCTTATCAATCTACATGAAAAATACATTTGATAATACACAACATCTGTTCATGATTAAGACTCTCAGCAAGTTGGCATAGAAGGGACTTTCCTCAACACAATAAAAGTATTATATGAAAAACCCATATGTAACTTTCATAGCTGAATGGGGGGAAACATATTTTTTAATTCAACCCACTTATATTCATTTACCCATGAGAATCATTATTGCATTCCACATTTTGAACTGTGTATATTTGAGCATGATTGGACTCTTAATTCTCTATTATTTTTGAAAAATGGAATGATTCAGTCAGGAAAGCAAGTCACTACCCTTATACACACACATACACATGTATATTTTTACATAAATACAAACAAGTAATCTGCCTCAGTGACATGTATCTATCAAAAGTTATATCAGAAAAATTGTATCTTCAGTACCTTAACAAACTGCATAATTAGGAAGAATTTAACAAAGTTAAGCAAAAACATCTCAAAAATGCAATAAAACTATCTTTTCTTGTTTTTATGTGTAGATTTTTCTCTTTCTAAATGTATATTGTTCTAAACTAAGACAACTATAAAAAATACTGTTTATCTCAAATCAAATCCCACTCTAAAATATTAAGAGTCCATTTAATATTATGTTATGCAGAAGTAAAAAATACTTAATAGGAGGTACACATGAGAGGGATGGTTTGAGAAAGACTGATAGGAACTGAAGAAAATAATTATTAAATTTTCACTTTATATATTTGTAGAATATGTAGATGGAGAAGATAAAATAAGTAGTCATTATTTATTTCCTCACCTCTAAAATTTTTTCCTTTACTCTTCTAATTTGTTTGATATACAAAAAAGATGACAAATATGAATTACCTTTCTATAAATATGAGGTTCTCAAAATGAATCTCTGAGTCCAAAACCAAGTATGTGATGTGAGCGTTTACCTCTAGAGGCAGAAAATACTGAAGTTCATTAATGAAGCAGAAAATACTATTGGTCTCACATTGAGACTTGGGGAACCTTCTACTCTCGATAGGTTAATTAATATCAAACACAAGAGTGACCAAGAGAAAAGGCATACCAGAAAAATAATATGAAATGAACTACTTTTTAACACTTATATCTTCTACCTAAAAGAGTTCTAGATCCTAAATTAACATTCTAAAACAAAATATTGAGACAGTGAATATAAAGTTCTCATCCTCAGTTAGATATATGAGAAATCATTTTCATGGCATTATCAATGAAATGTTCAGGCTGAAATAGTCACTACATAATAGGAAAATAATTATTAAGCTCTCATAAGATTAATACATGTGTGGGTATTCCAAGTGAAGTATTTGAATAAGATATATTTCACATGTGGGTTTTGTTTCAGGGAGACTACAAAAGAAAATTTGGTAGTGATTTTTTTGATTGACATATCTCAAACTTCTCAAAATATCCCCTACATAAATTTGAGGAACTCAGCATGCATACATCCTATAAATGCGCATATAGTATATGATAATGCTTATATTAGATTTCATTTAGAGTATCCTTAAGTCACATAGCCATGAAAGGATTTTATATTGAGTACACCTTTCTAAGATCTTGTGTAAATAGGCTTAAAAGACAATTTGTTAGAAGCCTTGCCATAGAAAAATGCTTTTTATGATAGAAGAGATGGCCCAACTGTAATTGCTGAGCAGAGCACTGCTGCATGATGTTAGAATAATATGGGTAGATCTAGGGCTCCAATATCAACCTGAGCATGCTAGGCTGGAAAACTGGGAGGATAATCACAGCTTGGCAAAATCCTGTTGGGTGTTTATAATGATTATAAAATAAATAAATGAGGGACCAGCAGTTAGGGTAATGGCTATGTCACTGAACTCCCATATAGCTAACTGTGGTTCGAGTACCAGACCCGGTGGCTTAAATTCACACTGGGCGCATGTGTGTGCTTGCCCAAGATCCCGAGAGGAGAATGGAGGAGAAGGGATTACGACATGGCCATCCCCCCGGGGGTGATTTCTCTCTTTCTATCGCTCTGTCTCTCTCTGTCTTTCTGGCGAGCACACGTGCCCTATACCAAAAACTTCTACAGAAAATAAATAAATAAAATAAATAAATAAATGATTTTTCTTTTAGAGAGAGATATTTTTGCTATATTATGAAATTCTATTTCACCAGTTTGGTCTCATGTAATTAATCTCTCTTCTGTTGAATTTGCAGTGTTACTGTGGCCCAATCTTTCCATTTAAATCTTGGAAGTTAACATTAAATGTTATTGTTTATCTTTCTTGACTTGCCACTACCATTAAGTTAACTATTTTTTTGGATTTTTTTTGTTTTTATTGTTGTTGTTCTCTTATTTCTTTGAGCCTGTCTTTAGTTTCCCGGCATAACACTCCATTCAGAACTCTTGAGGAAGTGTTCTTGTGTTGGTAAATTCAGGTTTTGTTTATCTGAGAATATTTTCATGTTTTCTTCCCATATGAAAGATCATCTTGCCGGGTATAGCTTTCTTGGTTGAAATTGTTTTTCATTTAACACTTTTTTTTTTTTTTTGGAGAGGTTTTTGCTATAGGGCACGTGTGCTCGCCAGACAGAGAGAGAGAGACATAGAGACAGAAAGCGAGAAATCACCCCCCAGGGGGGATGGTCATGCCGCAATCCCTTCTCCTCCATTCTCCTCACGGGATCCTGGGCACGCATGCACACACGCCCGGCATGAGTTTTTAAGCCACCGGGTCTGGGACGCAAACCGCGGTCGACTACGTCAGAGTCCAGCAACATAGCCATTACGCTAACTGCTGGTTCCCTAACACTTTTAATATACCTTCCCATTCCTCCTTGCTTTGTAAGTAACTTGACATTCTCTTGCCAATTTTAGCATCTTGTCTTTGTGGTTTTGGTCAATCTGGCTATGATGTGCCTTGAAGAAGATCTTCTTGGATTGATTCTATTAAGGATTCTTTTGTTTTTCTTGAGTCTGGATATTTGAATACCTCTCTAGGTTTGGAAAGTTTTCTTCAGGATTTCATGGAATAGATTGTCAATGCCCTTATCAGTTTCTTCACCTTCTGTGATACCAATTATTCAGATGTTTGGGTGTTTAATGGTATCTAATATTTTTATATATTATTATCCTTTTTGGTTATTTTTCCAGTCTCTTTGGTGATTTTTTTCCTAAGTCAGAGATTTTAACTTTTACATTGGAGATTTGATCTTCCGTATGCTATAATAATTTTTTATACTTTTGAGGGAAGTTTTGATTTTTATCTCTAACAGCTCTGTTTGATTCTTTATTAGAGTGTACATATCTTCTTTCAAATTTTAGAAGAACCAGCTCATCTCCTGGAACTCATTGTCTCATTTCTCTTGCATCTCATTTAGTTTTTTTTTTTTTAATTTCATGTTCTTTAATACATTCAATCACATTATTTAGCTTATAAAGAGAATATTCCAACGTGTGTACATTACTCCCTAGTCCAGTTGATAATATTATAACATTATCTTCAACAGATAATATCACATTTGTTAGTCCCATTAATGCTTTGTCTCTTTATTTTTCTTCTAAATTTCCTTCCTCAGACTCTACTTTCAACCACAATATTTCCAGTATTCACAACCATTTACTATGTTTCTATATCCTTTAGTCAATCAGTTTCATCATAGAGTGCAGATACTCAGTATATATTAAGTGGGAACATACAGTGTCTCTTTTTCATAGCCTGGCTTGCTTCACTCAGCAGTAAATCTTCCATATTCTTCCACTTTCTGTCAAAAGCCAGGATCTTGTTTTTGTTTTATAACTTAATAGTATTCCATAGAGTATATGTACCACAGTTTTTCAATCCATTCATCTGTTCATGGGCATTTGGGTTGGTTTCATGTCTTACCAATTATGAATAATGCCACAATAAAGAAACATTCTCCCAAAAGGTATTCAAAAGTGAATAAATACTCTCATTTAGTTTTGTCACTATAAATAGTCTGAATTATCTATCTAAAAATTCCACAAGTTTTATTGTGTTGTCTGTGGATGATGAGGAATTGGTGTTTTCCTTGGGGGAGAGATATTTTGTTGATTGTTCATAATTCTTGTGCCTCTTCAATGATTTCTAGCTATCTGGTGATTTATATGTTCCTTCCTAAAATTTTTGAGTTACTTATAATAATTGAAATGTGTGCAAGAGTAGGTGACTGGTGATCTATTTCCTGCTCTACCTCCCTGATGTTCACCAGCAACCTGCACTGTTGTCACTGGTCTTAAATGATTCAAAGTCCTCCCTGTTTGTAAAGAACAGGTGTGCCTGAGACTGAGCTGCTAAGCTTTAAAGTAGGACCATAGAAGGGATCACATGGTGTGCCTCAGAAAATGCTGAAGTCTTAGAATTCAGAAGCAATTCCATCCTGGGTACCTACCCAAAGAACAGGAGAGCACTCAATCAGAAAAGTGCTTGCACAACTATTTCCATTGCAGGATTATTCACAATTGCTAAGACATGGAGCCATGTGGCTGAAATGTCCACAAAGAGATGAATGGATTAAAAATTATGGCACATATACTCCATGGAATACTATTCAGCCATGAAAAACAACAAGGCCTTGGAATTTGATAGAAAGTGGATGAATATGGATGATTTGTTGCTGAGTGAAGCAAGTCAGGCTATGAAAGAGAGACATGATATGTCTCCACTTAACATATACTGACTCTCTGCACTCTATGGTAGAGACTTAAACACTGGAGAACATAAAAGCATTACAAATTGTAATGGACACTAGGGACAAAGTGGAAGGAGCGTGTGGGAAGGGAAGAGCATATGAAGGGAAATTTGGGGAAAAATAAAGAGGTAAGACACTTGTGGGACACAGATAAGGTTTTATATCTGTTGACAAGAATGTTTATAATAGTCTCAACTGGGCTGGACTGAGGTGTATATCATGCTGGGTAAAGTCTCTTCACAATCTAAATTACATACAGCAATTTAATGTATAAATAATACATTTAAAAATTAATAATAAAATAAACAAATGAATGATGGTCTGGCACCATAAATAATTCTGCCTGGCAGAGAAGATTAGAAAAGATAAGTTAAAGAATTTATAACATAAAATAACATGGACTTTTACAGCCCTGCATTGTAATCATTAGAGAGTGCAAAAGAATAACCACAACAGAGGATATCTTGAAAAAGACTTTGAAGGAAGAAAAAGTGACTGATCTTTGCTAGCAGATGATATATCACAGAATACTTGGTAGGCAGAGCTGGATTGAGAAGGTTTATGTGTGACTAGTGTGCTGGGCATTTGCTTTTCAACATTTTGAGTAGTTAACATGTAAATATTTTCTCAAAAATATTTAAAAACATACAATTTCTGTTGTTATAGAATCACAAACAAAATTATACACAGTTATAAATATTTTGAACAAATTAATCTACCTATTTAATGCAATGCCAATCAAAGTACCAGACACATTCTTCACAGATCTAGAAAAGACAATCTTAAAATTTGTCTGGAATCATATAAGACCCCATATTGCCAAAGAAATTCTACACAAGAAGAGTGGAGTAGGCAGCATCTCACTCCCCGATCCAAAAATATATTACAAAGCTGTGGTAATAAAGACAGCATGGTACTGGCACAGAAACAGACACGTGGACCAATGGAACAGAATAGAGTCCCCAGAAATAAGTGCCCAAACATACAGTCAACTGATCTTTACAAGGAGTACCAGTCAATTCAGTCGAAAAAGGAAAGCCTCTTCAGCAAGTGGTGCTGGAAAAATTGGACTTCCACTTTCAGAAAGATGAATCTCAACCTCTACCTCTCTCCTTTGACAAAAATCAAGTCAAGGTGGATCAAGGATCTAAATCTAAGACCTCAAACTATGAAGCTGCTCCTGGAAAACACTGGGGAAACCCTGGGAGACATTGGTGTAGGGAAAGACTTCTTAAAGAAGACCCTCAAAGCAGAGTCGGTCGTCCCCAAAATAGACAAACGGGATTACATCAGACTAAGACGTTTTTGCATGGCAAAAGACACAGTAATTAGTGTGAATCGACAGCCCTCAGAACGGGAAAATATTTTTGTAAATTTTGCATCAGATAAGGGACTGATAACCAGAATACACAAGGAACTAAAAAAGCTGTTTGGAAAAAAGATGATCAACCCTATTAAAAGATGGGAGAAGGAGATGAAAAAAACACTCTCTAAAGATGACATACGAATGGCCAAAAGGCATATGAAAAAATGTTCAACCTCCCTCATCATAAGGGAAATGCAAATAAAAACAGCAATGAGGTACCACCTAATCCCAGTCAGAATGTCTAATATTTAAAAACAAAAAAACAAAAAAAATGATAAGTGTTGGCGGGGGTGTGGTGAAAGGGGAACTCTTTTACACTGCTGGTGGGAATGTAGATTGGTCCAACCACTGTGGAGAATAATTTGGAGATTCCTCAAAAATCTACAGATAGATCTGCCATATGATCCAGGGATCCCACTCCTCAGTATCTACCAAAAGGACAGAAGAATTCTTCATTGGAAAAGTGCTTGCTCATCGATGTTTATTGCGGCACTATTCACAATTGCTAAGTCATGGAACCAACCCAAATGTCCCCGTATGGATGAATGGATTGAAAAACTGTGGCACATATACTCTATGGAATACTACTCAGTTATAAAAACCAACGGAACCCTGGCTTTTGACAGAAAGTGGAAGAATATGGAAGATGTACTGCTGAGTGAGGCAAGCCAGGCTATGAAGGAGAGACATTGTATGTCCCCACTTAACATATACCGTTTGTCTGCATTCTATGACTGAAACTGATTGACTAACAGTTGAACAAACACAAAAGATGGGTGTGAATGTCAGACGAGGTGTATGTGGAGGAGTGGGGCTTAACGAAGGACATTTGGAGAAGGGATACAGAGGTAGAGCATTGACGGGATGGGGAGGTGTGGTGTTATCTGTTGAAGATATTTTGATCAACGGGTCTGGAGAGAAATGTTCACATATTGAAATGGTCTCATTGTAAGCCAAACAATATGATTGAAAGTATATACAAAAAAAATAATAATAAATAATGTGATAAAAAAGAAATCAAGAAATAAAGTTAGATATTTTAGATTAACCACCATAATCATAAATCAACATAGGAGTGATCATTTCGCAAACTAGTTTTTTGTGCTTCAAAGGCAGAATTATCTGTTTTATTTGAGTGAAAGATATTAAGCACACACAGTTATTCTGATATTTGAATAATTGGTACTTGCACTTTAAATTTTATTAAACTAATAGGAACTCTACTGTCTTGCATAAATAGAAAATTAAGTGGATTGCATGATTTTGGAAACATATGTAATGAAAACCAAAGTCTGCTTCTACTTTCTGTCAGGGAAATAAGTGAAGAAAAAAGATATATATATATTTACATATGTACACTTTTCTTATGACACTTGAGCTGCATTTCTTCTGATATTTTCTAGACACTGTAGGTCTTATCTATACACAATTTATTATAGGAGAAGTACATATCTGAACAAATAATTATAGCAGTGAAAATGTTATCAGTGCTCTTAGAGATTACTTTGGTGATCCCCCCCAAAAAAAATCAATTATATTTAAAAGTAAAGGAGAGTTTCACAGAATAGTGGATATTTTAACTGGCTTTAAACAATGAGCAAAAATTACAATGAGAAAATGAAATATTTATCCTTTTAATATACATAAAGGTTTGATATGTCAAGGTATGAAGACATGTTTTAGTGGGAAACTAGCCATATTAAGATATTTATTTTAAAATGTCTTCACCTAATATATACCTAATGTGTGCACTCTATGGCAGAAACTGAAAGATTGGAAGCTATAAAACATGGAAAACAACTTTGGATAGTAAAGACAGTGTGGGAGTGTGATGGGCAGTAGGCATGGGCAAGAGGGAGAGAATCAAGGGGAGAAAAAAAGAAAAACCATAGTGTATTCTGTAAAGACGTACAATGATTAAATGGAAATAAGAAATTATAAAATGAATTTAAAATTAAATAATCAATTACAGGTCTTAAAAAAAATAAATATTTTGAACACTATCTCTAAAATTCAGTATTCTGAAATTTTGAAAGATGTTTATTAACTGCCAAGAACGATTAAATGTGAGCAAAGATTTTTTGATATATAAAGTAAATGTTTGTGGAAAATATAAAAATAAATAAATAAATGGAAAAAGGGGAAAAAATAATTCAGAGGCATCTGGCAAGGGATAAGCCACAGTCTCTTTGCTGCTCAGTCTTCTTGCACAAGAATAGATGTTTCTGTTACCCAGCCTCCCAGCCACAGGCAACCTGCTGTATGGCAAGGACCTTCACTGGAACAGGTGTCCATATGGGGTTGGGAGGGGCACAGGTTGTATCAAAGTCCCAAGCAACACACCTGAGAGTTCAAAGGTGAGTGGGGAAAGAGACGAGACCTGGTTCTCTGTTGCACTGCCTTCCAGCCTCAGGAGGTCCTTCAAGGTGATCTTCCTACCTCAGTTGCCCTCACTGGCTGCTGCTATTCCCTAGTCCACAGTAGTGTGGACTCCATATGTAATGGCTGTAAATGGTCTCCATGCCCATTTTTGTGAAGTGCCCATAATCTATGACACACAGTGAAAGCATTCATGAGAGGAAAGTTTACATCAATTAGTATACATAAGAAAAAGATGTTAAGGTGGCAAATAGAAAACCTGACAACATACCTCATAGGGCTGGAAAAACAACAACATAAAATAAAAAAACATAAAATAAAAAATTATGGAGAGACGAGACCTGAGGCTGAACTCTGGAACTGACAAGCTGGCTGGGCTGCCCCACAGGATCATCAAGGAAACTCAGCGTTTGCTGACAGAGCTGGTTCCTGGCATTAAAGCAGAACCACATGAGAGGAACGCCCATTATGTTCATGGGGACATTGCTGGCCCCCAAGATTCCCCTTTCAGGGAGGGACTTTTAAACTTGAACTGTTCCTTCCAAAAGAATATCCAATGGCAGCCTCTAAACTACATTTCATAATCAAAATTTATTATCCTAATGTAGACAAGTTGGGAAAAATATACTTAGATATTTTGAAAGATAAGTGGTCCTCTGCACCACAGATCTGCACAGTTCTGCTATCAATCCAGGCTTTGTTAAGTGCTTCTAAACCATTAGCAAATGATGTAGTGGAGCAGTGGAAGACCAATAAAGTCCAAGTCATAGAAACAGCTAAAGCATGGACTAGGCTATATACCATGAATGATATTTAAATCAGTCTGATCATTATGTGTGCATAACTTCTCTTGTTCTGCCAAGACTTTTCCTTTTTTGTTTGCATTTAATGGACACAGTCTTAGAAACATTACAGAATAAAAGCCCAGGCATCTTCAGTTCTTTGGTGATTAAATGCACATTAAGCAATCTTTCTTGTCTTGATTCACTATTGTACAACATGATCAGAGGCTAGAAGTATCATTTGAATTATTGTGAAATGTGTAAAAGTAGTGGCCCCTCGCTGCTTTTGTTTATTTTCCCTATCATGGTTTAAATGTAAAGCACTGTGAAAGAAGGTAATTGTCAGGATTAGCTACAAGGGTGTGTGTTTTATTTATTTAAATTTTATGAAGGGGAAGGTGGTTTTATTTCAATTTTATGAGTTCTTTTCTCTCTTTTTATGGTGATCTAATTGCATTAGTTAAAAGCTGCTAACCAGTACTCTAGAATATACTGAGTCTAACTTTATTTATACACTGTAGATGGACAAGCTTAATGGTTTGAACCAAAATGGGAACATTAAATAAACATCACAGCCCTCACTAAAAATATTGTGACTTTGCTGTCAAGAGTAGACTCCTTCGAAAGAAGCATGTGACCATTTTTATGGCCTTTCTGGAAACTTCTGTACATTGTATGTTTTAGTAAAATATTCTTTGTTATTTTACCTTGCCTTCCTATACTTTGTTTTACTGTGTTTATTTCCTTTTCCCAATGTGACAATAATATTTAAAAATTAAAACTCTGTTTTGGTTTTCAAATCTGACAAATTGGATTGCAAGTGGTGGATTTTAGCAGATTCTTTACACTGATGCAAATTTGTGTTATGATATTACTGAATGGAGTATTTATAAACTGGCCCTGAGCATGCATAAAGCATCAGTATATGCCTGTTTTGTTTCCTGAAAATTTGGAGTAAATATGTTTGTGTAGTCTGACTAGGTAGATGATCATCAGTGACTTGCCACAAAGTTTGAAAATTACTTTCCAGAACAGTCATTGCCAAGAAAGCAGCTGTGACTTATGTGTAAGACTTTCTACATGTGCCACATTTTTGCCTAGAATTTGGGTTCTAACTTTTCCTTGGTCTTGTCTGAAAACTCCGTGTGTAATAACCATTGTTGTATATTATTAGGAAACACTGATCTGATAATCACTTGGGGTTTGCTGAGGCATTTTTGAGTTTTCATAATAGACCAGAGAAGCAAATCTCAAGCAACCAGCTTGCATAAGTGTCATCATCAGAAAGGTTACTTCCTTTGAGAGCATCATATCCTGTTAATAATTTTTGCTTTCAACCTACTAGTATTTGCTATGGGAGTTCCATTTATTATTTTATTTGGCATTTGGTAATTTTTTTTCTTCATTAACAGTTACTCCCCTTACAAAAGTGTTTTGTCTCTCTATATGCCTAATTCCTGATTCTTGTTATTTTTAAGTCATAAATGTAGCCAGTCATAAGTATGAAAATGTTACCTTTGGGTTGGAACCTCAACCTCTTGCAGTTTAAAGTAAATGGATATTATAGACCATCTGAATTTTCCTCATGTTTATTCTCATAACTTCTGGATTTTCTTCAGAATGTGGTGTATTTTAGTGTGCTCCTATGTAAGATGAAGAATTATCTATTAAAATTACATTTTTCAACATTAAAAAAGGTGCCAGCCTGTTTTCCAGTTTTTTTGTGAAAAAGTTTTCAGGTTTTCCCCATTGAATATGATGACAGGTATTTGTTTTTCAAAGATGGCTTTTAGCATATTGAGAAATGTCTCTTCTAAGACAATTTGGCTGAGTGTGTGTGTGTGTGTTTGTATGTTTTATTTTCTTTTAATTTCTTATACACATTCAATCACTAAGCATCACTTAGCTGGTAAAGTAAATTTTCTAATATGAATACATTTCACACCAGTTCAGTTGGGGATACTATAAATATTATCATCAACAGATAATAACTTATTTCTGTGTTTCATAAATGTTTTGTCTCTTTATTTTTCTCTTTAATGTATTTCATCAGACTCTCCTCTTGCTCCCACCCTCTTACTACACTGTATCCAGTATCTATAACCACTTTACATGTTTCTATATCCTCTAATCTTTCTGTTTCAGGCAGAGTGCAGACAGTCAGTATATATTAAGTGGAGAGATACAATGTCTCTCCTTTATAGCCTGGCTTGCTTCACTCAGAAGTAAAAATTTCATATTTTTTCACTTACTATCAGAAAACAGGGTCTTGTTTATTATAGCTAAGTAGTATTCCATAGAGCATATGCACCTACATTTTTCAATCCATTCTTCTGCTTGTGGACATTTGGGTTAGTGTCACATCTTAGCAATTGTGAACTATTTTGCAATAAACATAAATGTGCAAGCACTTTTCCAACTCAGCATTCTCCTGTCCTTTTGGTTGATTCCCAGGAGTGAGAATGCTGGATCATATGATTGTTATATTTGTAGGTTTTTGAGGAATCTACATATTGTTCTCTGCAGTGATAAGACAAATTTACATTCTCAACAAATATGTAGGAGAGTTCTCATTTCACCACATTCTAGCCAGCACTTATCTTTTTTTTTTTAATCTTAATCATTCTGACTGTGGTTCAGTGGTATCTTATTGTGATTTTGATCTGCTCTTCATTTATGGTGAGGGATGTTAAGCAATTTTTTATACATCTTTTAGCTGTTCATAAGTCTTCTTTAGTGAGTTGTTTTTTTTAGTCCATGTTCTCCTCTTTTAATTGGGTTTATCATTATTTTTCAGGGAAGACACTTGTGTTCCCTGTGTATTTTTTTTATATTTTATTATCATCATATTCTTCTTTATATTACATGGAATTACATATAACTTTACAGTGTATTACATTGCTTTTTCAAAAGGGAATGCCATGCGTGTCAGTCAGTACAGAGACATTAATCTCCCTGCTTCAACATTCAATATCTTTTCTATGTTTTCCCCAATCATTATTATTATTATTCTAATTATTTTTTAAAACAGTCAATCGCTATTTCTCATTTTGCTTGCACAAATACTTTGCCCATCATGAAATACTTCTCAGACGAATCCAGTTGAGAATATTATACATGTCAACATCAACAGTTAATAAGCCATATCTGTTTCTCATTAACGTCTTGCCTCTCTATTGTTCACTTGTTATCTTTCTCTATCCTCTTCTCTTTACTTCCTCCATTCCACACTGTCCTATTCTCATTAAGTACCTTCACTGCTTTTATGTCCTCCAATTTTTTGCTCTCTATCATAGAGTGCTGATAGTCGGTATAAATTGAGTGGATACATACAATATTTTTCTTTCACAGCCTGTCTTGTGTCTATTAAGTGTGTTGTTTGTTCCCTGAATCCCTCACTTCTGCCCTCAATTATCCATTCCCATTACCTCTCCCATACTGTCTAGTATCTGCAGTTGCCATCCCTGCTATTATACCTTCCAGTTCTTTCATTTTTATTTTTACATTTAATCATTGCACCTCTTTACAGTGTACAACATGGTTTTTCCCAGCATGAATACAGTGCACATTAGTCAAGACAATGATATTACCATATACATTATAATCAACAGACAACTTTTCATTTTTGTGTCTATTAAGTGTGTTGTGTGTTCCCTGAATCCCTCCCTTCTGCCCTCAATTACTCATTCCCATTACCTCTCCCATACTGTCTCTAGTATCTGCAGTTGCCATCCCTGCTATTATACCTTCCAGTTCTTTCAGTTTCTTTTTTTTTTTCAATTATCACCTCATATAGTTTTTACCAATAGGGAGCATAGATTCTATTCAGGGTTGGATTAAGGGTGGGTCTCGTGGAGTTCCACAATTGTAGGTGAGTCTTCATGGAATACAGTTTCAGGAAAGCAGTTCTGGAAAGCAGAGGTGATTATCAGTTGATGTGGCACAGCATCCATCTTGTGATTACTGGAAATGGTGTTGTGGGGATCTGCAGCGTGAGTCATCCTCAGGTATCTGACTTCCTTAAGAATGGTAGAGTAGTTCTTGTTTTTCCCTGAGGTAATGCAGGGCTGGTAACCATCATCTTCTCACTGTCCATAGGCAGAGAAAATCCTCCTATACAATATATTTCTCAATTGGTTTAAGACAGCTAAAGGTTCTTTCTGTTGCTTGTAGTTGCAAGTTCTTAATCCTAGTTTTCGGCTTCAGTTTGCCGCCTCTGTCTGGTGGCCACGTGCAGGTGCAGGCCCGGCGGCCACACACAGGCGCAGGCCCGGGGGCAACGCGCAGGCCCAGGGGCCACACGCAGACCTGGCGGCCACGTGCAGGCGCAGGACTGATGGCCACGCGCAGGTCCGGCGGCCACGCGCAGGTGCAGGCGCAGGCCCGGCGCCCACTCTCCGGCCTGGAGGCCACTTTCTAGCCCAGCGGCCACATGCTAGTCTGGCAGCCACACACAGGTGCAGGCCTGGCAGCCAAGCGCAGGCCCGGCGGCCACGCGCTGGCCCAGTGGCCGCACGCAGGCCAGGCGGCCACGCGCAGGCAAGGCCTGGCGGCCACGCGCAGGCCCAGCAGCCACATGCTGGCGCAGGCCCGGCAGCCACGCACAGACCCAGCGGCCACACGCCAGCCCCGAGCGCGTGAATGTGCGTGGGATCCAGTGCCACCTTCTGCTCGCCTGCCTGGCCCGAGAAAGGAAGGACGGTGAGCTCGGCTGATCCGCGCCGCCGGCCCGTCAGAGAGGCAGCAGGGGCCGCGCAGGCCCAGCTGCGCGGCATGCGAGGCAGAGCCCCGGCCCGCCGCTCAGGCCTGGCCCGCCGCGCAGGGGCATGCGAGGTGCAGAGCCCTGGCCCGTCGCGCAGGCCCAGCCCACCATGCAGGGGCACGCGAGGCGCAGAGCTCCGGCCCGCCACGCAGGGGCACACAAGGCGCAGAGACCCGGCGCCCCTGTGTATTTTTGGCATCAGTCTCTTATCTTGAGTATAGTTTATAAAAATATTCTTCCATTCCAAGGATTGTCCATTCACACTAATTACTATGTCTTTTGTCATACAGAAACTTCTTAATCTGAAGTAATCCCACTTGTCTATTTTGAAGATTCATGACAGTGTTTTGGAGGTCTTATTTAAGAAGTCTTTGCCTACCCCAATATCTTCCAGAGTACTCCAGTGTTTTCCACCAGTAGTTTTATAGTTTGAGGTCTTAGGTTTAGATCTTTGCTCCACTTTGAGTAAATTTTTGTCAATAGTGACAGGTAGGGGTTCAGATTCATCTATTTGTATGTAGATACCCACTATTTTCAGAACCATTTGCTAAAGAGGTTTCTTTTTCTTAGTGGATTGGCTGTATCCTTTGTCAAAAATTAGTTGACTGGGTCTGGAAACCATTTCAAGCCAGTGGCATTGCCAGACATCAGGCTGTCTGTGGCTTCAGGCCCTAATGGCTGGGAACCATGGCTCATACCCACTCCTACTTGCCTCTGGATTTCAGATTTGTTTCTTGGGACTTTAAAACCAACTTGCATCCCTTCCCACCCCATCTGGAGACCTACTGGTTCAAGCCAGTGACATTGCCAGACACCAGGTGGCCTATGACAAAAGGTGAGAATGGCCAGGACCCATGACTCATCCCTGCCCCTACTTGTCTCTAAACTCTAGGTTTGTTTCTTGGGACTTTAAGACAAACTTGCATCCCTCCTAATCCCATCTGGAGGTGGGTTCAATCCAACAGCATTGCAAGACACTAAGCTGCCTGTGGCTGCAGGCCCTAATGGTTGGGACCCATTGCTCATCCTCTCGACCCCACTTGCCTTTGGATTCTCAGAAGGTAGGTGTTTTGGGGACCAGAAGTTAGCATAATGGTTATGCTACTGAACTCCCATGTAGTCGACTGTGGTTCAAGTCCTGGACCCGGTGGCTTAAACTCATACTGTGCACATGTGCGTGTGTGCCCAAGATCCTGAGAGGAGATTGGAGGAGAAAGGATTGCAGCATGGCCATACCCCTGGGGAGTGATTTCTCATTTTCTGTGTCTCTGTCTTTCTCTGTCTCTCTGGAGAGTGCACATGTAAAATAGCAAAAACCTCTCAAAAAAAAAAAAAGAACTTAGGCAATTTTTTTGTTTGTTTTTGGAGAGGTTTTTGCTATAGGGCACATGCACTCACCAGACAGACAGAGAGACAGAAGGTGAGAAATCATCCCCCAGGGATGATGGCCCTGCCACAATCCCTTCTCCTCCAGTCTCCTCTCATGATCTTGGGCATGCACACACACATGACCGGCATGAGTTTAAGCCACTGGGGCTGGGATTCAAACTGCGGTCGACTACATGGGAGACCAGTAACATAGCCATTACACTAACTGCTGGTCCCAAAAACTTTGGCATTTTTAATAGAGAACTGTGCAATCTGTTTTTGCTCCTGAGGTGAAGCTCACTAACTCAGCTAGAGGCCCACCACCTTTTAGAAATAGGAAGAACTTTGGGTCACCCAGGAACAGTGACAACAGCACAGGGAACTGGTAAGCAACAGGGAAACAGACCAGAAGAGAGATCGCGAATTTTCTACACTTACACATTTTTGAACACTCAGAGGTATCTTGAATAAGTTAGGAAGGAACATACAGATCACCAGATGACTAGAAACAGTTGTCTAAACTTTCATATTTAGACACTGCATATCTGAATATATTAAGATGGCATGCATATGTATTTTAAACTTGGTTGTACTCCAAAAAAAAAAAAAAAAACTCAAGAAATATGAGCAACCAACAAAATGTCTCTCCCCAAAGGGAAATCATCAATTCCACATCACCCACAGACAACACAATGGAATCATGGACCTTTTGGATAAGTAATTCAGAATATTTGTAGTGACCAAATTAATGGAGATGCAAGAGAAAAGAGACAAAGAGCTCCAGGAGATGAGGACATCTTTTTAAGATTTGAAAGAAAAAAATATACGCCTTATGAAAGAATCAGATAGAATGTTTAGGGATGAAATAATGTGATACAGAAAATCAAAACCTCCCTTAGAAGTATTAAAAGTGAATTAGATCAGGCAGAAGAAAGAATCTCAAATGTAGGAAACAAAACAGCTGACCTAGAAATAAGTATCAAGAAAATTGAGAAAACAATCAAGAAAAATAGGGCTAATATACAAGGAATAATTGATGCCATCAAGCACCCCAACATCCAAATAATAAGTGTAGAAGAGGAGGAAAATAATAAGGGCATTGACGATTTATTCCAAGAAATCCTGGAAGAAAACATTTCAAACATAGAAAGGCATTGAAATATTCAGACTAAAAAAATACATAGGACCCCAAATAGAATCAACACAAGAAGATCCTCTCCAAGGCATATCATAGGCAGATTGGAAAAAAAAAAAGACAAGATACTAAAATTGGCAAGAGGGAAATGTCAACTTATTAACAATGATCACCCCATCAGACTAACATCAGACCTCTCGTCAGAAACAATGCAAGCAAAAAAAGAATGGAGAAATACAGTCAAAGTGTTGAACAAAAACAATTTCAACTAAGAATACTATACCTGGCAAAGTAATCTTTAATATAGGGGAAAAAGATTAAAAACATTCCCAGAGAAACAATATCTGAAAGAATTACCAACTTCAGACCAGCCCTTCAAGAGGTTCTGAATGGAGTGCTATACCAGAAAAACTAAAAAGTCAGACGGACAGTTATAAGAGAACAAAAAATCAGTCAAGAAAATGGCTCACTTAATGATAGGAACAAGTCCAGAAACATCGACAATAATATTGAATGTCAATGGACTAAATTCTCTAATTAAGAGACACAGACTAGCCAAATGGATAAAAAACCAGAAACCCTCTATCTGTGGCTTGCAAGAAACACATGTTATGAAAAAAACTTACATAGACTAAAAGAGAAGGGCTGAAAAAAGATATTTCATGCAAATAGAAATCAAAAAAGGCTGAGTTGCAATATTGACTTCAGACAAAATAGGCTTCAAGACAAAGACTGTAAAAAGAGACAAAGTAGGGCATTATATAATAGTAAATGGGTTAAATCAGCAAAAAGACATAACGCTTATAAATGTCTATGCACCCAACTCAGGAGCACATAACTATGTGCAGGAAAGACTGCTGGAGCTAAAAGGAGAGATAGGGAGCAACACTGAATTGCTGGGGATTTCAATACCTGTTATCTCCTTTAGACAGATCTTCTAGGGAAAAAATAGAGAGATACAGGACCTATGTGACACTATAAATCAAATGCGCTTGATAGATATATATAGAACTTTCCACCTTAACACCACAAAATACACATTTTTCTCACCTTGGCATGGAATGTTTCAAATATTGACCATATGATAGGACACTAATCAAGCCTTACAGATATAAAGGCATAGAAACTATGGGACATAGCAAAAGCAGTCATAAGAGAGAAACTCATAATAATTAGAGTGCATAAAAAATATGGAAAGCTGGCAAACAGATTACCTAACATCATGCCTCAGGGAATTGGAAAAACGACAACAACAAAAATGCCAGACAAAAAGAAGTAATAAAAGTTGGAGCAGAAAAAAAATGAAATAGAAAATAAAGAAACCATGCAGAAAATAAATGAAAGCAAAAGCTGATTCTTTGAAAAGATTAACAAAATCAACACATCATTGGCTAGACTGATGAAGAAAGAAAAAAAATCAGATAAATACAATTTGTGATAAAACAGGCAACATTATAACAAACATGATAGAAACACAAAACATCATTAGAGGATACTTTTATCTACTATATGCCAACAAACATGAGAACATGGAGGAGATGGACAAATTTCTGGATGCCTATAATCTACCAAGATTGAATCAGGCAGACATAGAAAATCTGAATAGACCAATAGCAAGCCATGAGATTAAATCAATAAATTAACTCCTGACCAAAAAAAAAAAAAAAAAGAAAAGAAAAAGAAAAAAAGCCCAGATCCAGAGGCCTTCACTTCTAAATTCTACAAAACTCTTAAGGAAGAATTAGCCCCTATCCTGCTCAAATGATTTCTAAAGATTCAAAAGGCAGGAAACCTTCCAGATTTATTTTATGAAGCATCCATCATCCTCATTCTCAAAACAGATAAGGACATGACAAAAAAGGGAAACTGCACACCAATACTGTTGATTAATATAGGTGCAAAAATTCTGAACAAGATACTTGCAAATCATATCTAACAACATAAAACAAATATTATTCAACATGACTAGGTAGGCTTTATTCCAGGGATGCAAAGGTGGTTCAACATACACAAGACCAGAAATATAATACACTACATTAACAGAAAAAAAGATAAAACCATACCATCATTTCAATTGATGCAGAGAAAGCATTTGATAAAGTACAACATCTTTTCATGATTAAGACTCTCTGTTAGATTGGTATAGAAGGGTAATTACTCAACATAATAAAAGCCATTTATGAAAAACCTGTAGTTAACATTATCTATTTTTAATTTTTATTATCATCATAATCTTCTTTATATTACATTGGATTATATATAATTTTACAGTGTATTACATTGTTTTTTCAAAAGGGAATGCCATGCATGTCAGTCAATACAGAGACATTAATCTCCCTACTTCATCATTCAGTATCTTTTCTATGTTTTTCCCAATCATTATTATTATTATTCTAATTATTTTTTAAAACAGTTGATCAATATTTCTTATTTTGCTTGTAAAAAGACTTTACCCATCATGAAATACTTCTCAGACCAATCCAGTTGAGAATACTATACATGTCATCATCAACAGGTAATAAGCCATATCTGTTTCTCACTAACGTCTTGCCTCTCTATTGTTCTCTTGCTATCTTTCTCTATCCTCTTCTCCTCACCTCCCCCATTCCACACTGTCCTATTCTTGTTAAGTACTTTCACTGCTTTTATGTCCTCCAATTTTTCGCTCTCTACCATAGAGTGTGGTTAGTCGGTATATATTGAGTGGATACATACAATATCGTTCTTTCATAGCCTGGCTTACTTCACTCAGCAATAGATCCTCCATATCTGAACACTTTCTATCAAATTCCAGGGTCTTGTTATTTTTTTATGGCTGAGTAGTACTCCATAGAGTATATATACCACACTTTTCCAATCCATTCATCAGTTTGTGGACATTTAGGTTGGTTCCATGTCTTGGCAATTGTGAATAATGCTGCAATAAACATTGATGTGCAAGCACTTTTCTGACTGAGCGTTATCCTGTCTTTCGGGTAAATACCCAGAAGTGGGATTGCTGGATCAAATGGTAGCTCTATTTGTAGATCTTTGAGGAACCTCCATATTGTTCTCCACAGTGGCTGGATCAGTTTACATTCCCACCAAAAGTTTAGGAGGGTTCCCTTTTTACCACATCCTGCCAACACTTATCACTTTTTATATTCTTAATCTTTGCCATTCTGATAGGGGTTAGGTGGTATCACATTGTGGTTTTTATTTGCATCTCCCTTATGATGAGGAATGTTGAGCATTTCCTCATATGTTTTTTGACTTTCGTATGTCTTCCTTAGAGAGATTTTTGTTCAGCTCATTTTCCCACCTTTTAATTGGGTTAATCATCTATTTTTCACATAAGGCACTTGAGTTCCCTGTGTATTCTGGTTATCAGTCCCTTGTCTGTGGCATATTTAACAAAAATAATTTCCCATTCTGAGTGTTGTCGGTTCACACTTATTACTGTGTCCTTTGCTGTGCAGAAACTTCTTAGTCTGATATAGTCCCACTTGTCTATTTTAGGGATTATTACCTGTGCTTTAGGAGTCTCGTTTAAGAAGTCTTTGCCTACTCCAATGTCTCCCAGAGTTTCCCAAGCATTTTCCACTAGTAGTTTTAATGTTTGAGGTCTTAGGTTCAGATCTCTGATCGATTTTGAGTTGATTTTTGTTAATGGTGAAAGATGGGGGGTTCAGTTTCATCCTTCTGCAGGTGGATACCCAGTTTTTCCAGCACCATTTACTAAAGAAGTTTTCCTTTTCCCAATGGATTGACTGATATCCTTTGTCAAAGATCAGTTGGCTGTAAGCTTTGGGGGTTATTTATGGGGTCTCTATTCTCTTCCATTGGTCCACATGTCTGTTTTTTATGCCAATACCATGCTGTTTTTTTTTTTTTTTTTTTTTGGAGAGGTTTTTCGCTATAGGGCGCGCGTGCGCTCGCCAGACAGACAGAGAGAGACATAGAGACAGAAAGCGAGAAATCACCCCCCAGGGGGGATGGTCACGCCGCAATCCCTTCTCCTCCATTCTCCTCTCGGGATCTTGGGCACGCACGCACACGCGCCCGGCATGAGTTGTAAGCCACCGGGTCCGAGACGCGAACCATGGTCGACTACGTGGGAGTCCAGCGACATAGCCATTACGCTAACTGCTGGTTCCCAATACCATGCTGTTTTGATGACCACAGATTTATAGTATATGTTGGGATCAGGGAGTGATATGCCTCCTACTCCATTCTTCTTGTGCAGATTTGCTTTTGCAATATGAGGTCTTTTATGATTCCAGACAAATTCTATGATTGTCTTTCTAGATCTGTGAAGAAATTTTCTGGTATTTTGATTTGTATTGCATTAAACATGTAGATTAATTTGGGTAGAATTGCCATTTTGATTATGTTAATTCTTCCAATCCAGGAGCATGGGATGTCTTTCCACTTTTTTATGTCACTTTCAATATCTTTTTTAAGATTTTCATAGTTTTCTTTATAAAGGTCTTTGACGTTCTTAGTTAGGCTTATCCCTAGGTATCTTATACATCTTGTGGCTACAGTGAAAGGGATTCCTTTCTTCAGCTCTGCTTTGTTCAACTTCTTGTTCATAAAAAGAAATGCTATAGATTTTTGGATATTGATTTTGTATCCTGCCACCTTACTGTATTGCCTTATTACTTCAAGAAGTTTTTTCATGGAGACCTTTGGGTCTTCTAAGTATACCTTCATGTCATCTGCAAATAAAGATATTTTCAACTCTTCTTTGCCTATTCGAATGCCTTTAATATTGTTCTCTTCTCTGATTGCAATAGCTAAGACTTCCAGTACTATATTAAAGAGCAGTGGAGAAAGTGGGCAGCCTTGTCTAGCACCTGTTTTCAGAGGGAAAGCTTTCAGCTTTTCCCCATTCAGTATAATGTTAGCTGTAGGTTTTTCATAGATTGCTTTTATCGTGTTTAGAAACGACCCTTCTATACCAGTCTTACTGAGAGTCTTAATCATAAAAGGATGCTGTATTTTGTCAAATGCTTTCTCCGCATCAATTGAGATGATCATATGGTTTTTATCTTTCTTTCTGTTAATGTGGTGTATTATATTTATGGTCTTGCGTATATTGAACCACCCTTGCAACCCTGGTATAAAGCCTACCTGGTCGTGATGAATGATCTTTGTTATATGTTGTTGGATACGATTTGCGAGTATCTTGTTGAGAATTTTTGCATCTATATTTATCAATGATATTGGTCTGTAGTTTTCCCCTTTTATCATGTCCTTATCTGTTTTGGGGATGAGGATGATGGAGGCTTCATAAAATAAATTTGGAAGGTGTCCTTCCTTTTGAATCTTTAGAAATAATTTTAGTAGTATAGGGGTTAACTCTTCCTTAAAAGTTTTGTAGAATTCAGAAGTGAAGCCATCTGGACCTGGGCTTTTCTTTGTGAGGTTATTTATTACTGATTCAATCTCCTGGCTTGTTATGGGTCTATTCAGGTTCTCTATGTCCTCCTGATTCAGTCTTGGTAGATTATATGCATCCGGGAATTTGTCCATCTCCTCCAAGTTATCTTGTTTGTTGGCCTATATTTACTCTTAGTATCCTCTAATGATATTTTGTATTTCAGCTATGTCTGTAGTAATATTGCCTGTTTCATCATATATCTAATTAATCTGGTTTCTTTCTTTCTTTCTTCTTCTTGATCAGTCTAGCCAATGGTGTGTCGATCTTGTTCATCTTTTCAAAGAACCACATTTTGCTTTCATTTATTTTCTGTATGGTTTGTTTATTCTCTATTTCATTTATTTCTGCTCGAACCTTTATTATTTCTTTTCACCTGGTATTTTGGGGGTTTGTTTGTTGTTGTTTTTCCAATTCTCTGAGGCATGATGATAAGTTATCTATTTGCCATCTTTCCATCCTTTTCTTTTGTGCACTAATTGCTATGAATTTCCCTCTTATGATTGCTTTTGCTGTGTCCCATAGATTATGGACACTTGTGTACTCATTATCATTTGTTTCCATAATTTTTTTTATTTCAGTCTTAATTTCTTCAGTGGTGAAGAAGTCATTCAGAAGTAGGTTGTTCAGTTTCCATGTGTTCGTGTACTTTCAGGGTTGTTTCTTGAAATTAATCTTGAGTTTAATTCCATCATGGTCAGAGAAGATGCTGGATATAGTTTCTATGCCTTTGAATCTGTAAAGGTTTGATATGTGTCCTAACTTATGATCTATCTTTGAAAAGGTTCCATGTCGGGGTGAGAAAAATGTCTATGTTGTGGATGTAGGGTGGAAAGTTCTATAGATATCTGTCAAGCTCATTCGATTTAAAGTATCATTTAAGTCCTGTATCTCTCTATTTATTTTATGTCTAGAATATCTGTCTAAAGTAGATAATTGTCGGGATCCAGCCTCGGCAGTGGTGGGTGGCTCGTACACAGGAAGGCAACACGGGTGATCAGTAACAAAATTAGACTGAAACCTCATTGCTCCTTAGCATGTTCTCAGCCGGCCACAGCCAGAGCCAGCTCCAGGCTGCTGTGTCAGTGGCTACTAAGACATATGTATTTATTGAGGGAGGTTTAGGAAGTAAGGAGGGTGAGGGGTAGTAAAAAATTTACTCTAAGGAACAGGGTATACAAAGCATGGAAACAATAATTATAAAACATGTTGTCTGTCTTGTCAGATTAGGTAAAAATCAATCGCAGTTTTTAGGATGAGGAAGTCTGTTTGTCTGTTGTATCTTCTTCTTAGATCTTGATTACTGGGAAGGGTCTTTTGAAGAGAGGGCTTGCAGGATATTTAATAACTTCAGTCTCGGGTGGCAAAAAGGCCTAGATAGAAATCTTGTCTTGTTAAGTAAAGACACAGTTAATATATGGACTATCTATATATTACAACAATAGAGGGTGAGTCTATGATCTTATATGGGAAAGGAAGATGATCTTGTAGCTCAGGAGACAACACAGGATGTTTTATTAGCAGGTTTTTTTTTATAGTCAACAGCACATAGATGAGAAACTCTTTGTAGCTGAAAACTACTGTTGCTTTAGAGAAGAGCTCCCAGCTAAGATAATCTTTCCCTGGAGCCTTCAGGTTTGTTCATTCTTTTCCTTTCTTAAAAAACCCAAGGGTTTCTGTATTTTATTTGCTGAGTCCTGTCAATTAGTGAGTTCTTTTGTTTTATCTCTGAGTCTCTGTTATGTGGTGAATGTACTAACTTTGCCTGTAGGTTTAACAAGGGCTGTTTACATAAAACTAGCCTTAAACTAACTTAGTCTGCATATGCTTCTAACGCTAATTTGGTTTATACTAACTTAAACTATATGTTAATTTTGGCTTAAAAACAGACAGGTGGGGGAGTCTTAAACTTCCTGGTCCTCCTGTCAGTTTAGGGAACCACATTCCTACAAGATCACTAATTGGCTTTATTGTAATGGTTGGGGGTGATGTTTTACCCTTACAGGGTACCGTAATAACATTAAAACTCACAGCAGAGAAATTGAATACTGGCCAGTACAAGGACACAAGGGAGGGCTCGTAAACTGGGCCTTGCCTCAGTTTCTTCCCAGTCCAGGCCTTGCCTTAGAATGGGAGGCAGCATCCTTACCAGCCTGTGTTGCCTACATGGCCCTATCATATAATGGGGTGTTGAGATCTCCAACAATTACAGTATTTCTCCCTATCTCTCCTTTTAGCTCCAGCAGTCTTTCCTTCACATATTTAGGTGCACCTGAGTTGGGGGCATAGAAACTTATAAGGGTTATGTCTTCTTGCTGGATTACCCCCTTCACTATTATATAATGCCCTTCTTTCTCTCTCCTTACAGTCTTTGTCTTGAAATCTATTTTGTCTGAGATCAATATCGCTACTCCAGCCCTTTTTTCAGCCCTTTACTTTTAGTCTATGTCTGTCTTTATCTATAAGGTGAGTTTCTTGTAGGCAACAGTTAGAGGGTTTCTGTTTTCTTATCCATTCAGCCAGTCTATGTCTCTTAACTGGAGAATTTAATCCATTAACATTCAATGTAATTATGGATATTTCCGTACCTGATCCTATCATTAAGTGAGCCATTTTCTTGGTTGCTTTTTGATGTCATATAACTATCTGTCTGATTTTTTAGTTTTCCTGATATAGTACTCCCTTCAGGACCTCTTAAAGAGCTGGTCTGGAGTAGGTAAATTCCTTCAAATTTTGTTTATTGGAGAAAGTTTTTATCTTTTTTTCCCATATGAAAGATAATTTTGCCAGGTATAGTATTCTTGGTTGAAATTGTATTTCACTCAACACTTTGACTATGCATCCCCATTCTTTCCTTGCCTACATTGTTTCCACCGAGAGATCCAATGTTAGCCTGATGGGGTGACCTTTGTAAGTAACTTGACATTTCCCTCTTAACAAACTTTAGTATCTTCTCTTTGTCTGTTGTTTTTGCCAGTCTGGCTATGATTTACCTTGGAGAGGATCTTCTTGGGTTGATTCTACTCGGGGTCCTATGTATTTCTTGGGTCTGGATATTTGAATGTCTTTCTAGGTTTGGTAAGTTTTCTTCCAGGTTTTCATGGAATAAATTATCTAAGCCCTTATTATTTTCTTACTCTTCTGGGATACCAATTATCCAGATGTTGAGGCGCTTGATGGTATCCAGTATTCCTCGTATATTTTCCATGGTTGTTTTCTCAATCTTCTTGATACTTTTTCTAGGTAAGATGTTTTGTCCTCTACATTAGAGATTAGATCTTCTGCCTGGTCTAACCTACTTTTAATACTTTCAAGGGAGGTTTTGATTTCCTGTATCACATTCTTCAATCCTAGAAGTTCCATCTGGTTCTTGTTTAAGGTATCCATTTCTTCTTTCAATTCTTTAAAGGACTTCCTCATCTCCTGGAGCTCCTTGTCTCTTTTCTCTTCCATCTCAGTTAGTTTGGTCACTACAACTATTCTGAATTCCTTATCAGACATGTCCACGACATCCATTGTATTGACTGTGGGTGATGTAGGCTTGATGATTTCCCTTGAGGAAGAGGCCTTTTGTTGGTTGCTCATAATTCTTGAGCCTCTGCAATTGTTCCTAGTCATCAGGTACTGTCTATGTTGCTTCCTAACTTATTTAAGGTATCTCTCAGTGTTAAAAGTTGTACAAGATTAGAAATTTGATGATTTCTCTTATGGTTGGTTGCTCACAATTACCATTAACTGTTGCAACTATTCCTGGATGGCCCAAAGTCCTCCTTGTTTCTAAGGAGTGGTGAGCCTCCAACTGGCCTAATAAGCAACACCTTAAGAGCAAAGAAAAATGAAAACAGGTTGCACACCGTGTGCTATTCAAATCACCAAAATTCAGAGAGTCCAAAGGCCAGTGGGAAAGGGCCAGAGGATGTGTGACAGGACCAGGTTGGTTGGGCTTGCAGCCTCAGTCCGCCTGGTGTCTGCAACTACTAGCCAGCTCGATCCGGTTTGTGGGTGGGGTGGTGTGGGAGTTCATCTTAAAGTCCCAGACAACCAACCTGGGGTCCAAGGAGGAGGAACGGTGGGGATGCGCAAAGGTTCAGAGGGGTTGGGCCTGCAGCCTCAGTCCACCTGGTGTCTGGAACTACTGGCTGGCTCGATCTGGTTTGCGGGTGGGGTGGGGTGGGAGTTCATCTTAAAGTCCCAGACAACCAACCTCTTAACATTATCTTGAATGGGGTAAAAGCTAAAAGATTTTTCACTAAAAACTGGTACTAGGTGAGGCTGCCCCCTTTCTCCACTGCTTTTTAGTATAGTGCTTGAAGTCTTAGCTAACACAATCAGGAAAGAGAATATAACAGGCATTCAAGTAGGCAAAGAAGAGTTGAAAATATCTTTAGTCACAGACGACATGATGGTATACTTAGAAGACCCAAAGGTTTCCATGAAAAAAACTTCTCAAAGTAATAAATGAATATGGTAAAGTGACAGGATACAAAATTCACATTATTACTGATCAAGGAACATGGGATGTCCTTACACATTTTTGTGTGATTTTTTATTTCTATTTTTAGCTTCTCATAATTTTCCTTGTGGAGGTCTTTGACTTCATTGGTTTGATTTATTCCTAGGTATGTGATACTTTTTGTGGCTACAGTAAATGAAATTGCTTTCTTCAGTTCTATCTAATCTGCTTGCTGTTTGTATATAGAAATGGTATAGGTTTTTGTATGTTGATATAGTATCCTGAGACTTTACTGTATTCACTTATTAGTTCCAGAAAAAATTTTTTGTGGAAAACCTTGGATCTTCTATGTATACAATCATTTCATCTGCAAATAGAGATAATTTCAGCTGTTTTTTTCCTACTTTAATACCCTTCATTTTATTCTCTTGACTGCATCAATGAGGACTTTAGATACTATATTGAAAGGAGAGAAGAAAGTGGACATCTTTGTCTTGTACCAATTTTTAGAGGAAAAGCTTTCCCTATTTTTCCATCCAGAATGATGTTAGCTTTGGGATTTTCATAGATAGCTTTTCTTGTGTTGAGGAATGGTCCTTCCATGCTGATTTTGCTAAAAGTCTTAATCATGAAGAGATATTGTACTTTATCAAATTATTTTTTCTATATCAATTGATATGATCATATAGCTTTTATGTTTCATTCTGTTAATATTGTGTATTACATTTATGGTTTTGCATATGTTAAACCACCTGGTGTACCTGAAATAAAGCCTACCTAGTCGTGATGTATGATCATTTTTATATGTTGTTGGATATTATTTGCTAGTATCTTGTTTAGAATTTTTACACCTATATTCATCAACAATATTGGTTCAAAGACCACAGATAAAGACAGAATACAAAAACTGGCAAGAGAAAAATGACAAGTGACTTACAAAGGTCATCCCATCAGGCTAACACCAGACCTCTCAATGGAAGCAGTGCAAGCAAGGAAAGAATGGGAAGATGGGCTGAAAGTGTTAAAAGAGAAACAATTTCAACCAAGATTATTATATTCTGCAAGAATATCCTTTATATAAGAAAAAAGATTAAAATCTTCTCAGACAAAACCTGAAAGAATTTGCCAACACCAGAACAGCTCTTCAAGAAAACCTGAAGAGAGTACTATTTCAGGAAAACTAAAGAATGAACAGTCAGAAATAAAGGAATAAAAAGAAATCAAGACAATGGCAAACTTAAACGTCAAGAAAGGTCTGGTAATCTCGATAATAACATTGAATGTGAATAGATTAAATTCTCCAATCAAGAGACACAGACTGGATGAATGGGGAAAGAAAAGAATTTCTCTATCTGTTGCTTACAAGAAACCCACCTCATGGATAAAGACATACATAGACTAAAAGGGAAGAATTGAAAAAGGATTTTCCAAGCAAGTGGGAATCAAAAAAGAGCTAGAGGGACCAGCAGTTAGCGTAATGGCTATGTCGCTGGACTCCCATGTAGTCGACCGCGGTTCGAGTCCCGGACCCGGCGGCTTAAACTCACGCCGGACGCGTGTGCGTCCGTGCCCAAGATCCCAAGAGGAGAATGGAGGAGAAGGGATTGCGGCGTGGCCATCCTCCCTGGGGGGTGATTTCTCGCTTTCTATCTCTCTGTTTCTCTCTGTCTGTCTGGCGAGCGCACGCGCCCTATAGCAAAAACCTCTCCAAAAAAAAAGAAAAAAGAAAAAAAAAAGAGCTAGAGTCATGATACTAATTTCTGACAAAATATCCTTTAAAACAAAAACTGTTTGAAGAGACAAAGAAGGACACTATATTGTAGTGAAAGGATGAATCAAATAAGAAGTTATAATGCTAATAAATATCTATGCACCTAACACAAGAGCACTCAAATACACAAGGAAAGACTGTTAGACCTAAAGAGAGAGAGAGACTGCAATGCACTAATTGTTGGAGACCTAAACACCACTGTCCCTTCTGGACAGTTCATCTAGGTAAAAAAAAAAAAAAAAAAAAAAAAAAAAAAAAAAAAAAAAAAAAAAAAAAGTAAAGAGATAAAGGATCTAAGTGATACCATAATCAAATGGACTTAACAGACATCTATAGAATTTTCCACCCAAAAACCATGAGATACATTTTTTTCTCATTCCCACATGGAACCTTTTTGATGATTGAACACATGATAGGTTATAAGGGAAGTTTCTACAGATTCAAGGGAAAAGAAACTATACTCAGCACCTTCTCCGACCTTGAAGGAATTAAACTTGATTTTAATGTCAAGAGAAATCCTCAAAAATACTCAAATGCATGGAAACTAAATAACCTACTCTGGAATGATTTCACAACTACTGAAGAAACAAAGACTGAAATCACGAGATTTGTGGAAGGTAATGACAATGAGAACACGAGTTTCCATAATATTGGGACACTGCTAAAGTAGTCATAAGAGGGAATTTCATAGCAATTAGCACATATGAGAAAGGGATGGAAAGAAGACAAATGGATTACCTAACATCAAGTCTCAGAGAATTGGAAAAGCAACTGCAAAACATTCCAAAAAATCCCAGGAGAAAGGAAATACTAAAGATATGAGCAGAAATAAATGAAACAGAAAATAAATGAACTATACAGAAAATAAAGGAAAGTAAAAGCTGGTTCTTTGAAAAGATAAAAAAAAAATCTATACACTCCTAGTGAGAATTATTAAGAAGAGAGAAAGGAACCAGATAAATCAAATCTGCAATGAGGCCAGCAATATAACAAAAGACATAGTAGAAATACAAAACATCATTAGAAGATACTATGAACAACTATATGGCAAGAAACAAGACAATGTGCATGAGATGGACAAACTCCTAGACAAATATAATCTTCCAAGATTGAGCCAGGAGGAAATAGAAAGTCTGAATAGGCCAATAACTTGCCAGGAGGTTGAATGAGTAATAAATAATCCACCAACCAAAAAAGTGCCCTTGCCCTGATGGCTTCACCTCTGAATTCTACAAAAAATTTAAACAAGAGATAACCCCCATTCTTCTCAAATTATTTCTAAATATACAAAAGGGTGACTCTCTCCCTAATACATTCTATGAAGCTTCTATCACCATTATCCATAAAACAGATAAGGACAGGACAAGGAAGCAAAATTATAGACCAGTATCTCTGATGAATATAGACACAAAGATTCTCAAGAAGATATTAGCCAATCATATCAAACAACGTATAAAAACGATTATACACCATGATCAGGTAGGCTTTATTCCAGGAATGCAAGGTTGACTCAACATATGCAAAACCGTAAGTGTAATACACCATATTAACAGGACAAAAGATAAAAACCATATGACCACATCAATTGACGCAGAAAAAAGCATTAGATTAGAGAACAAATCTTTTCAAGATCAAGACTCTCAGCAATATCAGCACTGAAGAGACATTTCTCAACACAATAAAAGCTATCTATGAAGATCCCCTTTCTCCACTCGTTTTCAATATAGTACTGGATGTCCTTGCCAACACAATCAGAAAAGAGGAAAAAAATGCATTAAAATAAGAAAAGAAGAGGTGAAACTCTATTTTCAGATGACATGATAGTATACAGAGAAGAACAAATGGTTTCCATGAAAAAAATTCCTGAAATAATACATGAACATAGTAAAAGTTGCAGGATATAAAATCAACATACAGAAATCTATAGCATTTCTATAGATGAACAACTGTCAGACTGAGATAAAACTGAAAAAAGTAATTCCTTTTACCATAGCCACAAAAATTATAAGATACGTAGGAATAAATCTAACCAAGGAAGTTAAAGACCTCCACAAGGAAAACTATTAGAAGTTAAAAAAATAAATTGAAAATGACACAAAAAAGTGGAAGGACATCCCATGTTCCTGGATTAGAAGAATTAATATAATCAAAATGGCAATTCTACCCAAATTAATCTACATATTTAATAATGCAACCCCAATCAAAGTACCAGAGACATTCTTCACAGATCTAGAAAAGACAATCATAATATTTGTCTGGAATCATAAAAGACTCTGTATTGCCAAAGCCACCCTGCACAAGAAGTGTGGAGTGGGCAGCACTTTACTTCCAGAACCAAAAATTTGCTACAAAGCTGTAGTAATCAAAACAGCATGGTACTGGCACAGAGACAAACAGGTGGACCAATGGAATAGAACAGAGTTCCCAGGTATATAAATTCACAAACACACAGTCAACTGATTTTTGACAAGGAGTAGCGGTCAATCCAGTGAGAAAAGGAAAGTCTCTTCAACAAACGATGCTGGGTAACCAGCAGTTAGCGTAATGGCTATGTTACTGGACTCCCACATAGTCGACTGTGGTTCGCATCCCAGACCCAGTGGCTTAAACTCACACTGGGCGCGTGTGCGTGCGTGCCCAAGATCCCGAGAGGAGAATGGAGGAGAAGGGATTGCAGTGTGGCCATCCCCCCTGGGGGGTGATTTCTCACTTTCTATCTCTCTGTCTCTCTCTCACTCTGTCTGGCAAGCACACACATCCTATTGCAAAAAAAAAAAAAAAAAAAAAAAAAAAACGGTGCTGGAAAAACTGGAATTCCATCTTCAGAAAGATGAATATGAACCCTTGCCTCTAACCAATGACAAAAATCAACTTAAGGTGGATCAAAGACCTAAACCCAAGACCTCAAACTATAAAATTGCTGCTGGAAACACTGGGGAAACTCTGGAAGACATTGAGGTAGGTAAGGCCCCCAAAGCACACTCAATAATCCCCAAAATACTCAAGTGGGATTACATCAGACTTTGAAGTTTCTGCATGATGAAAGACACAGTACTTATTGTAAATTGACAGCCCTCAGAATGGGAAAATATTTGTGTGAACTATGTGTCAGATAAGGGAATAAAACCAAAATACACAAGGAATTCAATCAGCTTTTCTGAAAAAAGTTGGAAGAGTGAGTGGGGAAAACAAAACAAAACAAAACAAAAACAACTCTCTAAGAATGACATTCAAATAGCCAAAAAGCATATGAAAAAATGCTCAACATCTCTCATTGTAAGGGAAATGCAAATCCAAACAACAATGAGATACCATCTAACCTCAGTCAGAATGACTAACATTAAAAAAAAAAAAAATGATAAGTGCTGATACGGGTGTGGCAAAAGGGGATCTTTCTTACACTGCTGGTGGGAATATAAATTGTTCCAGTCACTTTAGAAAACAAGTTGGAGATTCCTCCAAAGTCTACAAATAGAACTACCATATGATCCAGCAATCCTACTCCTTTTATGTACCCAAAGGACAGAAAAATTCTTAATCGGAAAAGTGTTTGCATATCAATGTTTATTGTAGCATTATTAGCAATTGCTAAAACACGGAACCAACCCAAATACCCACGAATAGATGAATGGATTGAAAAACTGCAGCACACATACTCTATGGAATACTATTCAGAGGCAAAAAACAAGACTCTGACTTTTGACTCAAAGTGAAAGAATATGGAAGATTTACTGCTGAGTGAAGTAAGCCAAGCTATGAAGGAAAGACATTGTATGTCCCCACATAATATATACTGAATGTCCACATTCTATGACTCAAGCTGATTGACTAAAAGATACAGAAACACAGTAAATGGTTGTGAATACCAGATACAGGGTGAGTGAATGAGTAGAATTTGAGGAAGAACATTTAGAAGAAAAATAGAGGGGTAAAGCATTAATGGGACAAAGAAATGTATTATCTGTTGAAGAGAATTTTATATTTTTATCAAATGGACTAGGGAGTAATGTATACCTGTTGGAACATTCATTGTGTAAGCTATATAATGTAATTGAATGTATAAAAGAACATGAACTAAAAAAAAATGAGAATACTATGCTAGAAATACTAGATTCCATTAAGCACCAGAACATTCAGAAAATCAGTATCCCAGAGGGTGAGGAAACTAATAAGGGCATTGATAATCTATTCTATAAAATCCTGGAAGAAAACTGTCCAAATTTAGAGAGGCATTAAATATCCAGACATGGGACCAACAGTTAGTGTAATGGCCATGTCGCTTGACTCCCACGTAGCCGACTACCGTTCGAGTCCCGGACCCGGTGGCTTGAGCACACACTGGGCATGTGTACATGAGTGCCCAAGATCCCGAGAGGAGAATGGAGGAGAAGGGATTGCGGCGTGGCCATCCCCTCTGGGAGGTGATTTCTCACTTTCTATCTCTCTGTCTCTCTCTGTCTGGCGAGCGCACGCACCCTATAGCAAAACCCTCTCCAAAAAAAATATATATCCAGACATAAGAAATACAAAGGACCCCTAATAGAATAAACCCAAGATCTTCTCCAAGGCACATCATATCCAAATTGGTCAAATCCACAAATACAAGATACTAAAATTGGCAAGAGAGAAATTTTAAAGGTTATTCTATCAGGCTAACA
This sequence comes from Tupaia tana, assembly GCA_026018925.1. Taxonomy (NCBI): domain Eukaryota; kingdom Metazoa; phylum Chordata; class Mammalia; order Scandentia; family Tupaiidae; genus Tupaia; species Tupaia tana. The sequence continues at coordinate 126,432,913 of JAKSZU010000003.1, forward strand.
TCAGACCTCTCATCATAGACAATGTGAGCGAGGAATGAATGGGAAAATATATTCAAAGTGTTAAGTGAAAAAGAGTTTCAACCAAGAATACTTCACCTGACAAGATTACCCTTCATATGGGAAGAAAAGATAAAAACAAAACCAGAAAGAATTTACCAACACCAGATCAACTCTTCAAGAAGTTTCTGAAAGGAGTTCTTCTACTAGGAAAACTAAAGACACACATACAGAAATAAGAGAACAAAAAGTACCAAGAAAATGACCAACTTAATGCTATGAACAATAAACTTAAATATTAAACCAGAATACTATGGAACTAAGGTAGATTTTAATTAAGCCAACAGAAACTCTTGGAAAGATGGCCCAGCAGCATAAAGAGTTCTGCCAGGCAGAGAGGATTAGAGAAACTGTAGGAAATAATTTGTACCATAAAATAACCTGGACTTTTCCAGACCAGCATTGTAGTCAGTAGATATTGTAAAAGAACAGCAACAAGCAGAGGATTATTTAGAGGAAGACACTGAAGGAAGAAAAAGAGACTGATCTTTGCTAGCAGATGTTATATCACAGAATACTTGGTAGGCAGGGATGAATTGGAAGGTTTATGTGTGAATTGTGTGCTGGGTGTTTGCTTTTCAACAGTTTGAGTAGCTGACATGTAAATATTTTCTCAGAAACATTTAAAACCATACTGTCTATGTTATAGAGTCACAAACAAAAGTATAACAAATATTTTGAACATTTTCTTTAAAATTCAGTTTTTTGAAATTTTGCAAGTTATTTGTTAATTGTCAAGAATTTTAGATTTTGGGAACCAGCAGTTAGTGTAATGGCTATGTCGCTGGACTCCCACGCAGTCGACCGTGGTTCGCGTCCCGGACCCGGTGGCTTAAAACTCCCGCCGGGCCCGTGTGTGTGCGTGCCCAAGATCCTGAGAGGAGAATGGAGGAGAAGGGATTGTGGCATGACCGTCCCCTCTGGGGGGTGATTTCTCACTTTCTGTCTCTATGTCTCTCTCTGTCTGGCGAGCACATGTGCCCTATAGCAAAAATCTCTCCAAAAAAAAGAAGAATTTTAGATTTTGAGCAAAAAATTTTTATCTGTAAAGTAAATGTCTGTGGGAAAATGTAATAATAAATAAATAACTGATCAGGAAAAAAAATCACATCAGGATGATAATAAAGTATGTTTTATGGTATTTGGGTAGAAAGTTCTATAAATGTCTGTTAAGTCATTTTGATTTATGGTATCATTAGAACCTGTACCTCTTTGCTTATTTTTTATCTAGATCTGTCCAAAGGAGATAGTGGGTTGTTGGGATCCTCAACAAATAGAGTGTTACAGTCTATTTCTCCTTTTAGTTCTAGCAGTCTTTCTTTTACATATTTGGGTTCTCCTGAACTGGGTGGATAGATATAAGTCATGTATCTTCTTCTTGAATCAGCCTTTTTACTACTTTTTAATGCCTTTCTTTGTCTCTTATACTTTTTGTTTTAACGTTTATTTTGCCAGAAATTACTATTATGACTCCAGCTCTTTTTCAGATCTATTTGCATGGAATGCCTTTTTTCAGCCCTTTGCTTTTTGTCTATTTATGTTTTTATCCATGAAATATGTTTTGTGTAGGCAACAGTTATAGAGTTTCTGTTATTATTTTTTAATCCATTCAGTCAATCTGTTTCTCTTGATTGGAGAATTTCATTCATTAACATTCAATGATATTATCCATATTTCTGGACTTTACCAATAAATTAGTTTTTTTGTGGTTGTTTTATTCTCTTATTTCTTTTAGTTTTTCTGCATTTTCAGAATTCTCTTCAGAATTTCAGAAGAACTGATCTTTTGTTGATAAATTATTTCAAGTTTTGTTTGTCTAAGATTTTCATCTTTTTTTCCATATGAGGAATAATTTTGATGGGTATAATAATCTTGATTGAAATAGTTTCTCTGTTAACATGTTCTCTTTTTCTGTTTTTATATTATTAATTATTTTCTATTTTATTTTATTTTATTTATTTTATTTTATTCTATTCTATTTTATTTTATTTTATTTTATTTTATTTTATACATTCAATCACATATGTCACTTAGCTTGTAAAGTGAATGTTCCAACATGAGTATATTTCTCACCAGTTCAGTTGGGGATACCATACAAGCTATCTTCAACAAATAATAACCTATTTCTTTATCCAATAAATGCCTCTCTATTTTCCTTCTTAATGTCTTTCCTCAGCTTCTCCTCCTTCTCCCACCCTATTCCCCATTGCATCTGGTATCTATAATCATTTTCTACGTTTCCATATTCTCTAGTCACTCAGTATTGGCCATAGAATGCAGATAGTTGGTATATATTAAGTGGAGACAATCAATGTCCCTCCTTAATAGCCTGGCTTGCTTCACTCAAGAGTAAATTTTTCATATTCATACTTTTTGTCAAAAGCCAGGGTCTGTTTTTTTCTTTATATGGTTGAGTAGTATTGCATAAAGTATATGTGCCACACTTTTTCAATCCATTCCTCTGTTCAGGGAAATTTGGATAGCTTCCATATCTTAGAAATTGGGAATAATGACACAATAAATAGAGATGTGTAAGCACCTTTCTGACTAAGCATTGTTTTTTTAACAGGTGGAAAAATAACTTTCATTAAAGCAGTGCTTTGGAAAACAAAAATAATAGTGAAAATCTTTGTTGGGATGCTACATACTCAAAGATGGCATGCAATCCTGGGCAATATGTGTCTTTTATTTAAAATTTATTTATTATAATCATAATCTTATTTATATTAAATTTAATTACATATTGCGTTACAGGGTATTCCATTTCTTTTTCCAGAGGGAATGCTATGCATGTCAGTCAATACAGAGACATTAAAATCCCCAGTTCATCATTCAGTATCTTTTCATTGTTTTCCCCGATCATTATTATTATTATTCCAATTATTTTTTAACCAGTCAATCACTATTTCTCATTTTGCTTGTAAAAGGACTTTACCCAACATAAAATACTTCTCAGACAAATTCAGCTGAGAATACTATACATGTCATCATCAACAGGTAATAAAACATATCTGTGTCGCACTAATGTCATGTCTCTCTTTGTTCTCTTGCTATCTTTCTCTATACTTTTCTCTTCTCCCCACCCATTCCACACTGTCTCATCCTCATTAAATATTTTCACTGCTTTTATGTCCTCCAATATTTTGCTCTCTACCATAGAGTGCAGATAGTTGATATATATTAAGTGGATACATACTATATATATCTTTCATATCTTGATTTACTTCACTCGGCAATAGAGTCTCCATATCTGACCACATTCTATCAAATGCCAGGGTCTTGTTGTTTTTTTATGGCTGAGAAGTATTCCATAGAGTATATATGTCACACTTTTTCAATCCATTCATCCATTTGTGGTCATTTAGGTTGGTTCTATGTCTTGGCAATCATGAATAATGCTTCACTAAACATTGATGTGCAAGCACTTTTCCGACTGAGCATTCTCCTGTCCTTTGGGTAGATACCAGAAGTGGAATTGCTGGATCAAATGGTAGCTCTATTTGTAGATCTTTGAGGAACCTCTATATTGTTTTCCACAGTGACTGAATCAGTTTACATTCCCAGTAGCAGTGTAGGAGAGCTCCATTTTCACCACATCCCCACCAACACTTATCACTTTTTATATTCTTAATCTTTGCCATTCTTTTTTTTTTTTTTAAGAGGCTTTTGCTATAGGGTGCGTGCGCTCACCAGACAGAGAAAGAGAGACAGAAAGTGATAAATCACCCCCCAGGAGGGATGGCCATGCTACAATCCCTTTTCCTCCATTCTCCTCTCAGGATCTTGGGCAGGCACACACATGAGCCCGGCATGAGTTTAAACCACTGGGTCCAGGACTCGAACCATGGTCGAATACATGGGAGTCCAGCGACATAGCCATTAGGCTAACTGCTGGTCCCAATCTTTGTCATTCTGTCAGGGATTAGGTGGTATCTCATTGTGTTTTTTATCTGCATATCCCTTATGATGAGGGATGTTGAGCATTTTCTCATATTCTTTTTGGCTGTTCGTATGTCTTCCTTGGAGAGATTTTTGTTCAGCTCATTTTTTCATCTTTTAATTGGGTTAAAAAGCATTTTTTTTTTCACACAAGGCACTTGAGTTTCCTATGTATTCTGCTTATCAGTCCCTTGTCTGTGGCATATTTAGCAAAAATATTTTCCCATTTTCCAATTCTGAAGGTTGTCAATTCACACTTGTTACTCTGTCCTCTGCTGTGCAGAAACTTCTTATTCTGATATAGTCCCACTTGTCTATTTTAGGGATTATTGCCTGTGCTTTGGGAGTCTTATTTAAGAAGTCTTTGCCTATGCCAATGTCTCCCAGAGTTTCCCCAGCATTTTCCACCAGTTGTTTTATTGTTTGAGGTCTTAGGTTCAGATCTTTGCTCCATTTTGAGTTAATTTTTGTTAATAGTTAAAAATGGGGGTTCAGTTTCATCTTTCTGCAGGTGGATACCCAGTTTTTCTAGCACCATTTACTAAAGAGGTTTTCCTTCTCCCAATGGGTTGACTGATATCCTTTGTCAAAAATCAGTTGACTGTAAGCTTCAGAGGTTATTTCTGGGGTCTCTATTCTATTCTATTGGTCCGCATGTCTGTTTTTGTGCCAATACCATGCTGTTTTGTTAATCATAGCTTTGTAGTATATTTTGGGATCAGGGAGTGATATGCTTCCTACTCCATTCTTCTTGCTCAGGATCACTTTTGCAATACAAGGTCTTTTATGATTCCAGATAAATGTGATGATTGTCTGTTCTAGATCTGAACAAAAAATATGTACTGAATTTGAGATCTTGATCATATTTGAAAACATGCTAGTAAAGTCTAATGACCTCCTATAAATAAAAAAATGACCTTTCAAGTTTTATTTCTTTACTAAACAACATCATGTTGAATTATCAACCTATTATTTTGACACCAAATAAAGTCATCCAATTGAGCTATTTTTAAAATTAATTTTCTGAAAAAGTTTCAAGTTTTAGGTATGAGTCCTGGATTTATGTTTTAGCCCTTCCTACTTCATTTTTTTTCCTTTTAAAAATATTTTTTATTTTATTTTTTACATTTAATTACTGTGTATCATTACAATATACCAAATGAATTTTCCCATTCTGAATACCCTCTATATTGGCTCAGTCAAAGATATTACCACATATAACATTATCTACAGATAATTTTTCATTTTTGTGTCCCTCAAATATTTTGCTTCTTTCTTTTTTCCCCTTGATTTCATCCCTCTCACCCTTCCCTTTCCAATCCTCATCCCACACTGTTTCTCATATCCATAGTTGCATTCCATGCCTTTATACCTTCTAGTCTCTGTTTCTGCCATAAAGTACAGACATCTGGCATATATTGAATGGGGACATACAATGCCTCTCTTTCAAAGTCTGGCATGTTTCACTGAGCAGTAAGTCATCCATATTTATTTACTTTTTATAAAATGTGATGGTCTCTTTTTTCACAATTGGGTAGTCTGTAGTGTATAAGTGCCACAATTTTTCAATCCATTCTTTTCTTCATGGTTATTTAGATTGGTTTCATGTCTTAGCACTTTCAACTTTTCATGACAAAGATTGTGAGCATTATTTGCTTCCAAAATTTGCATCAGTAAAAATATACTTACATTTCTTGTTAATGTTATTGAGGTGTGGAGCCAACAGGTGGCCCAGTGGTTAAGGCACTGGAGAGTCATGTGGCTGACTGTAGTCTGAGTCCTGGACCTGGTGGTTTGAAACTCATGTTGGGCACATGTGCATGCATACTGAAAATCTGGTATAACCACACCACATTTGGAGTGCCTTCTCTTCCTTTCTCTCTCTGTCTCTCTCTCTCTCTCTGGCAAGCACATGCAGCCTCTGTCCATTAAAAATATTTAAGGATATATTCACAAATTTAAAATATGGAACAGATGAATGAATTGAAAAAGTGTGGCATATGTACTCTGAGGAATACTACTCAGTCATAAAAACAAGACCCTGGCTTTTGATAGAAAGTGGAAGAATATGGAAGATTTACTGCTGAGTGAAGCAAGCCAGGCTATGAAAGAGAGACACTATATATCTCCACTTTATATATACCAATTGTCCACATTGTATGGTGGAAACTAAAAGATTATAAGATACAGAAGTATGGAAAATGGTTATGGATACTGGAGACAGCATGAGAAGAGGGTGGGAGAAAGGGGAGAGTCTGAGGGAAAAAAATAAGGGAAAAAGTAAAGAGGTAAGACATTTATGGGACATAGAAATGGATTATTATCTGTTGATAACATGTACAGTATCTTCAACTGGACTGATGTGAACTGTATTTATGTTGGATAAATTCAGTTTCCAAGCTGAGTAATGTGTGGTGATTGAATGTATTAAATTAAAATAAATTAATTAAAATAAAATTTAAAAAGAAAATATGAACAAGATTTATCTTTTTATTTTTAATTTAATTTTTTTTTTTTTACTTTTTTAAATACATTCAATCACATTTTTTAGCTTACAAGGTGATCATTTCAAAATGTGAAAATTTCTCCCCGGTCCAGCTGATCAAAATATGACAATACTACCTCTCTGTATCAACAATGCTGTCTATGTATCCCTCCTCCAAATGTTTTTGGCCCAGGCCCCACTCCTCCACACACCACATCTGGCATTCACACCCATCTCTTGTGTTTGTACATCTGTTAGCCCATCAGGTTCAGTTATAGAGTGCAGACACTTGGTATATATTAAGTGAGGACATACAGTGTCTCTCCTTCATAGCCTGGCTTGCTTCACTCAGCAGTAAATCTTCCATATGCTTCCACTTTCTGTCAAAAGCCAGGGTTTTGTTGTTTTTTATGACTGAATAGTATTCCATAGAATATATGTGCCACAGTTTTTCAATCCATTAATTCGTACGGGGGCATTTGGGTTGGTTCCATGTCTTCGCAATCGTGAATAGTGCCGCAATAAACATCGATGTACAAGCACTGCTCCAATGAAGAATTCTTCTGTCTTTTGGGTAGACGCCAAGGAATAGGATTGCTGGAACATATGCTAGTTCTATTTGTAGACTTTTGAGGAATCTCCAAATTGTTCTCCACAGTGGCTGGAACAATTTACATTCCTACCAGCAGTGTAAGAGTTCCCCTTTCACCACACTCTCACCAACACTTATCATTTTATGTTTTCTTTTTTTTTAAATCTTAGCCATTCTGACTGGGGTTAGGTGATATCTCATTGTTATTTTGATCTGCATTTCCCTTACAATGAGGGATAGTGAGCATTTTTTCATATGCCTTTTGGCTATTCGTATGTCATCTATAGAGTGTGTTTATTCAAATCCTTCTACCATCTTTTAATAGGGTTGATCATCTTTTTTCCAAACAGCTTCTTTTGTTCCTTGTTTATTCTGGTTATCAGTCCCTTATCTGATGCATAATTTACAAAAATATTTTCCCATTCTGAGGGTTGTCAATTCACACTAGTTACTGTGTCTTTTGACATGCAGAAACATCTTAGTCTGATGTAATCCCACTTGTCTATTTTGGGGATTATCGACTGAGCTTTGGGGGTTTTATGTAGGAAGTCTTTCCATACCCAATGTGTCCCAGAGTTTCCCTAGTGTTTTCTAGAAGTAGTTTAATAGTTTGGGGTCTTAGATTTAGATCCTTGATCCACCGTGACTTGATTTTTGTCAAAGGTGAGATGTAGGGGTTCAGATTCTTTTTTCTACAGGTGGAAATCCAGTTTTTCCAGCACCATTTGCTGAAGACGTTTTCCTTTTCCCACTGGATTGACTGGTACCCCTTGTCAAAAAAAGCCGTTTACTGAATGATTTGGAATTTATTCCTGTGGACTCAATTCTGTTCCATTGGTCCACATGTCTGTTCCTGTGCCAGTACCATGCTGTTTTCAATACCACAGTTTTGTAGTATATTTTTGGGTCAGGGAGTGAGATGCCAACCACTCCACTCATCTTGGGTAGAATTATTTAGGCAATATGAGGTCTTTTATTATTCCAGACGAATTTTATGATTGTCTCTTCTAGATCTGTGAAGAATGTGTCTGGTACTTTGATTGGCATTGCATTAAAAATGTAGATTAATTTGGGTAGAACTTTCGAATCCAGGAATATGGTATGTCTTTCCACATTTTTCTGTCATTTTCAATTTCTTTTTTTAGCTTCTCATAGTTTTCCTTGTGGAGGTCTTTAACTTCTTTGGTTAGATTTATCCCTAAGTATCTTATACTTGTGTTGGCTATGGTAAATGGAATAACTTTTTTCAATTCTATCTCCTTCTGCCATTGTTTGTATATAGCAATGCTATAGACTCCTGTATATGAATTTTGTATCCTGCAACTTTACTGTATTCCTGCATTATTTCCAGAAATTTCTTTATGGAAATCATTGGGTCTTCTATGTACACAATCATGTCATTTGCGAATAGAGAGTTTCACCTCTTCTTTTCCTACTTGGATGCCCTTTATTTTTTCCTCTTTTCTGATTGCATTGGTGAGGACTTCAAGTACTATATTGAAAAGGAGTGGAGAAAGTGGGCATCCTTGTCTTGTACCAGTTTTTAGTGGGAAATTTTCAGATTTTCTCCATTAAAGATGCTCGAGATGGGTTTTTCATAGATAGCTTTTATCGTGTTGAGAAATGACCATTGTATGCCAATTTTGCTGAAAGTCTTGATCATAATGGGATGTTGTATCTTATCAAATGCTTTTTCTGCATCAATCGATATGACCATATGGTTTTTGTCTTTTTTCCTGTTACTATGGTGTATTACATTTATGGTTTTGCGTATGTTGAACCAACCTTGCATTCCTGGAATAAAGCCTACCTGATCATGATGTATAATTTTTTTTATAAGTTGTTGGATAGGGTTTGCTAGTATCTTGTTGAGAATCTTTGAGTCTATGTTCATCAGAGGTATTGGTCTATAGTTTTCCTTCCTTGTCATGTCTTTATCTGTTTTGAGGATAAGGGTGATAAAGGTTTCATAGAATGAAGTAGGGAGAGCTTCACCCTTTTGGATCTTTAGAAATAACTTGAGCAGAATGGGGATTAACTCTTCTTTGAAAGTTTTATAGAACTCAGAGCTGAAACCATCAGGGCCAGGGCTTTTCTTTGTTGGGAGGTTATTTATTACAGATTCAATCTCCTGGCTCTTTGTTGGGAGGTTATTTATTACAGATTCAATCTCCTGGCTTGTTATGGGCCTATTTAGGCTGTGTATATACTCCTGACTCCATCTTGGTAGATTATATGTGTCCAGGAATTTGTCCATCTCATCCAGATTGTCTTGTTTCTTGGCATATAGTTGTTCATAGTATCCTCTGATGATGTTCTCTATTTCTGCTTTGTCTGTTGTTATATTTCCTGCTTCATTGCAGATTTGATTCACCTGGTTCCTTTCTCTCTTCTTCTTAATAAGACTCACTAGTGGTGTATCAATTTTGCTTATATTTTCAAAGAACCAGCTTTTACTTTCATTTATTTTCTGTATAGTTCACTTATTTTCTATTTCATTTATTTCTGTTCGGATCTTTATTATTTCCTTTTTCCTGGAGTTTTTTTGGATTATTTTGCTGTTGCTTTTCCAATTCTCTGAGGCATGATGATAGGTGATCCATTTACCTTCTTTCCGTCTTCCTCTTATGAGCACTAATGGGTATAACCTTCCCTCTTATGACTACTTTTGCAGTGTCCCAAAGATTATGGAAACTCGTGTTCTTGTTGTCATTAGCTTCCATGAATCTTTTGATTTCATTCTTTATTTCTTCAGTAGTTGTGGAGTCATTCAGTAGTAAGTTATTTAGTTTACATGTATTTGAGTATTTTTGAGGATTTCTCTTGAAATTAAACTCAAGTTTAATTCCATCATGTTCGGAGAAGATTCTGGAAATAGTCTCTATGCCTTTGAATCTGTAGAGGCTTGCTTTGTACCCTATCATGTGGTTAATCTTCAAAAAGGTTCCATGTGGGGATGAGAAAAAAGTGTATCTCGTGTTTTTGGATGGAAAGTTCTATAGATGTCTGTTAAGTTCATTTCATTTATGGTATCATTCAGATCCTTTATCTCTTTACCGATTTTTTTGTCTAGATGATCTGTCCCGAGGGGATAGTGCAGTGTTGAGATCTCCAACAATTAGTGTATTGCAGTATATCTCCCCTTTTAGATCTAACAGTCTTTCCTTCACATATTTGGGTGCTCCTGTGTTAGGTGCATAGATATTTATAAGAGTTATATCTTCTTGATCTATTGAACCTTTTACTACAATATAGTGCCCTTCTTTGTCTCTTCGAACAGTTTTTGTTTTAAAGCCTATTTTGTCAGAAATTAGTATCACAACTCCAGCTCTCTTTTGGTTCCCATTTGCATGGAAAACCTTTTTCCAACCTTTCACTTTTAGTCTATGTATGTCTTTATCGATGAGGTGGGTTTCCTGTAGGCAACAGATAGAGGGTCTCTGTTTTTTTATCCATTCGGCCAGTCTGTGTCTCTTGATTGGGGAATTTAATCGGTTCACATTCAGTGTTATTATCGATGTAATTGGATCCGTCCCGACGTTTAAGTTGGCCATTGTCACAGCAGCCTTTATTCCTTTGTTTCTGTCTGTTAGCTCTTTAGTTTTCCTGGAACAGTAGTTTCTTCAGGGTTTCTTGAAGAGCTGGTCTGGTGCTGGCAAATTCTTTCAGGTCTTGTTTGTCTGAGAAGAATTTAATCTTTTCTTTTCCCATATGAAGGATAAATCTTGCAGGACACAATAATCTTGGTTGAAATTGTTTCATTCTTAGCACTTTCAATACATCCTCCCATTCATTCTTTGCTTGCATTGTTTCCGTTGAGAGGTCCGGTGTTAGCCTGATTGGATGACCTTTGTACATCACTTCTCATTTCTCTCTTGCCAGTTTTAGTGTCATGTCTTTTTCTGTGGTCTTGGATAGTCTGGCTACGATGTGCCTTTGGGAAGATCATCTGTGGTTGATTCTAACTGGGATCCTTTGTATTTCTTGAGTCTTGATGCTAGATTGCCTCTCTAGACTTGGGAAATTTTCTTCCAGGATTTCAAGTAATAGATTTTCCATGCCGTTATTAGTTTCTTCACCTTCTAGGATGCCAATTATTCTGATATTTGGGCATCTTATGGAATCTAGTATTTCTCGTATATTATCCTCGTGTTTTTGTTGTTGTTGTTGTTGTTGTTGTTGTTGTTATTTTCTCTGTCTTTTTGGTGGTTCTTTCTAGGTCAGAGGTTTTATCTTCTACATCAGACATTCGATCTTCAGCATGATCTAATCAACTTTTAATACTTTCAAGGGAGTTTTTGATTTCCTCTGTTCCAGACTTTATCTCTAATAACTTCATCTGGTTCTTTCTCATAGTGTCCATTTCTTCTTTCCTATCTTGGAATGACTTTCTCATCTACTGTAGTTTGTTGTCTCTTTTCTGTTCCAACTCGAAGAATTTGTTCACCATAAATGTTTGAAATTCTTTGTCTGACATTTTGGTAACATCATCTAGTAGCACTAAAGATGGAGGAGAGTTACTCTTTACCTTTGATGGAGATATATTTCCTTTTTTATTCATACCGAAGGCTCTTCTACTTCTAGCCATTGGAAGATGTACTAACTTTTAAGTACCTGTTAGGTGAGTGTTTCACTGGCTAGGAGTGTCTTACCCTTTTGTTGGGAATTGACGTCTGCTGAAGTCTCTGTTCTGTTGTATTTAGTAATATGGTCTCAAAAAAGATACCATAGTCAGGTGTTTGAAGAGCAAAATCTCCTTTTTCACAGCTGGTTCTGTATAAGGGAGAAACCAATATAACTTTATATGACTAGAAAATTTCAGATCTCTAATTTTAGACCTATTTAGTCCCTCTAGCAAGATGGAAGAAGAAGAAGAGAAGACAAAGCAAGAGAATAGAAAGGAGGAGAGAGGGGAATAAAGAAAAAGTCGTGTTCCACGTGTTAGCACAGTGTGCGATTTCGCCAGGTGCCTTCAGATGTACCAGGCTGATGGCTGCTGCATCAAAAGGCACAGTCTGTGGAGACAGGAAGAGGAAGAAATTTACAAAAGAATGGGTGACAGTAAAGAAGAAACAAAATGGAGGAACTTTCTACCTGCCTAGGGGTCTGGGTGGATCCTGGCCTGGGGGATCTGAATGGGAGTTGGTGGGGGCAGTGTGCCCCCTTGCTCACCAGGTGCCTTCAGATGTACCAGGCTGCTGGCTGTTGCAGCCAAAGGTACAGTCTCGATCAAGATTTACCTTTAGAGTAACAATAGCATCTACATAAATTGAGGTTGAAAACTTATGAGAATCGTGATTCTTTGAATGCCCAGTATAGCAAGGCTACTCATTTAGACTTGGACATTCCACAGAAAGTGGTAAAATATTACTCAGATGACACTAATCATAAAGCTAATAATACATGGTTTTCATGCTTTTTTATCTTATTTTATTTCAAATTCTTTTATACATTCAATCACATCATTTAGTTTACAAAGTGAATATTCCAAAGTGTTTACATTTCTTCCTAGTCCACTTGATAATAGTATAAAGTTATCTTCAACAGATAATACCCCATTTCTTTGTCCCATTAATTCTTTGCCTTTCCATTTTACTCCTTAACGTCCTTACTCAGACTCTATTCCTTCACCTATGCTCTTACCACACTATATCTGGTATTCACAACCATTTCCTGTGTTTCTATATCCTTTAGTCATTCAGTTTCGGTCATAGAGAGCAGACACTCGGTACATATTAAGTGGGGATGTACAATGTCTCTGTTTCATAGGCTGACTTTCTTCACTCAGCAGTAAATATTCCATATTCATCAGCTTTCTGTCAAAAGTCAGGGACTTGTTCTTTATGGCTGAGTAGTATTCCATAGAGTATATGTGCCACAGCTTTTCAGTTCATTCATCTGTTCATGGGAATTTTAGTTGGTTCCATGTCTTAGCAATTGTGAACAGTGCTGCAATAAATATTGATATGCAAGTACTTTTCTGATAAATAATTATTCTGTCCTTTGGGTAGATGCCAAAGAGTGGGATTATTGGGTCATATGGAAGTTCTACTTGCAGATTTTTGAGGAATCTCCAAATTGTTTTCCACAGTGACTGGACCAATTTGCATTCCCACCAGAAGTGTAAGAGAATTTTTTTTTTTTTTTTTTTTTTTTTTTTTTTTTTTTTTTTTGCTGTAGGGTACATGGACTCACCAGAAAAACAGAGAGAGACAGAAAGCAAGAAACTATCCCCAGTGGAAATGGCCACACTGCAATCCATTCTCCTCCATTTTCTTCTCAGGATCTTGGGCACGCACGCACAAGCACCCAGCGTGAGATTAAGCCACCAGGTCCAGGACTTGAACCCTGGTCAACTACATGGGAGTCCAGCAACATAGCCATTATGCTAATCGCTGGTCCCTAGAGTTTCCCTTTCATCACACCCCCGCCAGCACTTGTCATTTTTTTTTAAATCTTAGTCATTCTGACTGGAATTAGGTGGTATCTCATTGTTTTTTTTATCTGCATTTCCCTTACCATGAGGGATGTTGAGCATTTTTCATGAGTAGCTTTAACTAATACATTTATATTATCAATTATTTTGCTATTTAACACTCTTACTATTTTAATACGTAGCAACCAGAATAAAAAAAAATTAAATATATCTTCAAAGAAGAATGGCCATTCTGCTACATTTTGGTTGAATATAATCCATGTATAACATGATTATAAAGAATATTACAAATGACATATTTTTCAAAAACATGTAAAATTATATTTGATAGGTAGTTATTAAAGAAACCCACATGAATCTAATTATTAAATAAATTATTTTAGTGTTTACTATCACTTCAAACTAAAAATGTTCCTCAAAAGGTTTCTTAATGCCTCCTTTACATCCTTATTCCTCAAAGTATAGATGAAGGGATTGAGTGTAGGAGTTACTACTCCATAGAAGAGAGCCATGAACTTGGGTTGGTCTCTTGTGATGGAAGATGGGGACTGAAGGTACATACTAATGGCTGGTCCATAAAATAAGTAAACTACTATAAGATGGGATGAACATGTTCCAAAGGCCTTTTTCCTTCCTTCAGAAGATTTAACCTTCAACACAGCTTGTCCAATGAAAGCATAGGAAACAAGAATTAAACATAGTGGAACAGCTAACATAAAAATGCATACTATAGAAAGCGTAAGCTCATTAGCACTCTTTTCACCACAGGCAGTTTTTATCAAAACAGGAATCTCACACACCAAGTGATCCAGTTTATTTAGACCACACAATGGCAATTGTAGTGTAACAGTGGCCTCTGAGATAGCATAGACCATTCCACTGATCCACACAGTAGACACTAACAGAATACAGATGTGCTTATTCATGATGTTTATGTAGTGGAGTGGCCTGCAGATGGCCACATAACGATCAAGGGACATAATAGCCAAAAGAAGACATTCTGTACCCCCCATTATGTGGAAGAAATAAAGCTGAACCACACATCCCACATAGCTTATTGTCTTCTTATAGCTTCCCAGGTTAAACAGCATTTGAGGGACAATGCTTGTGGTATAACACATGTCCAAAAATGAGAGATTGGTAAGAAAGAAATACATGGGGCTGTGAAGACGGGGGTCTAACTTGGAAACTAGAATAATGGTGATGTTTCCCATCATGGCCATTGGGTACATTATGAGAAGAATAAAGAATAGAGGAAGCTCTAGCCAAGGACGATCAGCAAAGCCTAGTAAAATAAACTCTTCAGGGTGGCTTCTGTTAAGTAACTGCATTGTCTTTAATTTGTTTCACCTATAGTAGAGAAGTTTCAAGGAAGTTAGATTTATGGACAATGACAAAACATGATATTTACTCATAGAATATAGGGTGTATAACTTTGGGTTGAAATAACATAAAAGAATCTGGCAGCAGGTGAACTAATTTTCTTTTATAATATTAAAAATTAAAAGTAGTGGTCTCAGCAGTTGTTGTGTTGTTTGGGGTGCTGGAATCCCAAATGGTTGACCATAGTTTGAGTCCTGGTTGCTTGCTTCTTCGCATTCCTTCTCTTTCTCTCTCTCTATGGCAAACCTATTTGCCCTATAGCAATATTTGAAAATAATACTAAATAAAATTTTAAAAAATTAAAGGTAGTTATTTTAAACAACTAACACAATCATTCTGATAAGGAATTTTCTCATATATGTAATAAGGTTAACAATAGCTATTTTCTTGATGTGGGGTGAAGATTTAATAAAAAGTAAACGGTACTGTGTTTTAGAAATTCCAAAACAATGCAATTCAAATATTGACTGGCATAAAAATCAGCTGAAGAAGTTGTTAAAATGAAATTCATTGTTTTTTTATTTCCCCCCACTAGGTGTTTGATAAGTAGTTGTAGCATGTGGCCCAGGAATTGGTTGGGACATTTGCATAAACAAGGCATTACTACCTCGAGGCATTACTTAAATGCTAAGCAGCACAAAAGTGTTGAAGAAGCAATAGAAAAAAAAAAAACCCAAAGAGCAGAAAATCTGGAGGTATAAAAATCATCAAGATATCCTTGTCTAGCATCAGTTAGTTAATTGAATATTCATATCATTTCCATGGGACGTAAGAAGACTTGAATTTATTTATTTATTTATTTATTTATTTATTTATTTATTTTTAGAATAAAAACATGAGTTTATTTGGAGACAGCAAGTGGCATGGCAGTTAAAACTCTGGATCTCACATGGTCAACTTTGCAGTTTGAGACCTGGACCCAGTGGCTTGAAAAACACATTGGACATATATGTGCACATGCCCAAAATTCAAAGAGGAGAATGGAGGAGAAGGGATTGCAGCATAGCCATCACCTGGGGGATAATTTCTTTTCTTTTTGTTTTGTTTTGTTTGTTTTTGGTTTGTTTGTTTTTCTTTTTTATTTCATTTTCTTTTATACATTTAATTACATTATTATTTGGCTTACAAAATGGGTATTTCAACAGGTGAACATTTCTCCCTAGTACAGTTGATAAAACTACAAAATATTTTCAACAGATAATACCACATTTCTTTGTGCCATTAATGTTTTGCCTCCCTATTTTTCTTCTAAATGTCCTTCTTCAGACCCTCCTTTCACACAAACTATATCTGATATTTACAACTATTTACTGTGTTTCAATATCCTTTAGTCAATTAGTTACAGTCACAGAGTGCGGACACTCGGTATATATTAAGTGGAGACATACAATGCCTCTCCTTCAGAGTCTGGCTTGCTTCACTCAACAGTCAATCTTCCATATTCATCCACTTCCTGTTGAAAGCCAGGGTTCTGTTGTTTTTAATGGCTGAATAATATTCTATTGAATATATGTGCCACAGTTTTTCTATCCATCTCTTTGTGGGCATTTATTCAAATTCAAGTCTTCCATGAAGGGAGACTTGAATTTAAATAAGTCTATCTTTTCTATTTGGGATTGTGCCAGAAATTTAAACACTTTTAACATCCGTTTTTGCAAGTATAAATAGAGTTAACTACAATGATAGAGGTTTCCCTATGGCTTGTAAATATGTTTTTGTATTTATGTGTTTTGGGTTTAGTTCTATTTTATTTTATTATTTTATTTTATTTTATTTTATTTTATTTTATTTTATTTTATTTTATTTTATTTTATTTTATTTTATTTTATGGAGGTTTTTGCTATAGGGTGCATGTGCTCGCCAGAAAGACACAGAGAGACAGAAAGATAAAAAGTGAGAAATCACCCCCCAGGGGGATGACCATGCCTCAATTCATTCTTCTCCATTCTACTTTCAGGATCTTGGGCACGCACGCATACACGTTCGGTGTGAATTTAAGCCACTGGGCCCGGGACTCGAACTGCTGTCAACTATATGGGAGTTCAGCAACATAGCCATTACACTAACTGTTGGCCCCTTAGTTTTACTTTTTATGCATATTTAGTTCAAACATTAAGCATTTGATTTCTATGTTAAATGTTAATTAATTTAGCTATTTTGTCAAAATTTTCCTTTACCCATTAAACTTGTCGTTCTGTTTTAATATATATCAACGGATGTACGTAACTACAAACATATTTTTTCTTAATATATTTTATTTTGTTTTAATTTCTTTTATACATTCAATCACTGTACATCACTTAGCTTGTAAAGTGAATTTTCCCAACAATGAATACAGGTAATGACTGTCAGGTGAAACATGTTTTTCCTAATTATCCAGATAGGAAGTGAAGATAACAGCCCAGAGGGACCAGCAGTTAGCGTAATGGCTGTGTCGCTGGACTCCCACATAGTCAACCGCTGTTCAAGTCCCAGACCCGGTGGCTTAAACTCATGCTGGGCACGTGTGCGTGTGCCCAAGATCCCGAGAGGAGAATGGAGGAGAAGGGATTGTGGCGTGGCCATCCCCCTACGGGGTGATTTCTCGCTTTCTGTCTCTCTGTCTCTCTCTGTTTTTCTTGCGAGTGCACATGCCCTATAGCAAAAACCTCTCCAAGAAAAAAAGAAAAGAAAAAAGAAAAAAAATAGCCCAGAGACCAAATTCTGTTACTCTGCAATATAATTAGTATTTTATAAATGATTATATCTGCAGGTTTACAAAGCAGTTTCCTCATTCTCAATTTTATTAAATTCTCAAAGCCATCCTGTAAGATGTCACACAGTGATCCTCAGAGCTAAAATGTGAATATTGTCCTTTGATTATATACCACTCTAAGCCAGAAGTATATAATAACAATAACAATATTATTCCATGTAATCCTTAAAGATCCCTTGTTGAACACTCCACTTAGCTTTCATAGCCATTGAACAGTTTTGTATTTATCCCCAAACCCTATGACAAAGGAACTTTCATTATCTATATTTTAAGATACTATTAATCATTCATTCTCAATGATTGATAATAACAAGGAAGGCTCTAAAGATCAAAAAGTAATCACTCCCCTAAATAAAATAGTGAAATATTAAGGCTATAAATTCAATTTCAGAATTCCACAGTGGCCAGATGATGTTGTAGAGGTTTAGGGAGTCTGATTCTACATGACTGACTATGTGGTGTGATAAATGGAGGTGAAGGGATTGTGGGGCAACCATACCCCACTGTGTGGGTGTTTTCTTCCTCTTCCTGTCTCTCTGATGAGTGATGTGCTATCTGGCAAAAACAAAGCAGAACAAAACAAAATCCAAAGAAGCCCTCTGCTCTCAAATTAATATGTCCTCCTACACATTACTTGACTTTGACTTTATTCAGGAAGTGACATGACCTCACCAAATTTAGAGACATATTTTGGACTAAATTCCTTTCAAGTTAAGTTCTGTGTTGTAGGTAGGATATGAGATTAAACATGGTATGGATTAATTTATTCGATAAAATATTCTAAAAATTGCAACCTACTCCATTATTAAATAGTTGGACATGCACTATAAGATATCTGTTTAATGCTGTTATATGAAGCATTTATTTATTTATTTTACCACAGGCCATCCTTCAGTGTTTTTAGAGTAATATTAGGTTTGATCCTTTATAATTACTTCTGTAGTTAAATATGCCTAACTCTAACAAAAGTATTCAATCAAGTATGCTTTCAGCAATTTTTTAATTGTATTATTTAGGATTTTTTCATTCTATTGACAGTAAGTGCAGTTATGTTTGTGAATAGTGATCATCCCAAGTCCTTCATTTCTCTAGCTGCTTCCCTAGAGACACCAGAGCAGGTGTGACTAATCAATATGATTTACTATTGAGCTATATTGAAAGCTCTGCAATTCTATACTTAAATCTCTAATCTTTTTATTTCATTCTGATATTTTATTACTTTTAGCTGTTGGATTCTATCTATATTTGTTATTATTATTATTATTATTATTATTATTATTTATTTTGTAGAGTGCATGTGCACATGCAGACCAGCACACATGGCCACTGTGTTTTTCAAGCCACCAGGTCTGAGACTCGAATCTCAGAGTCAGTAATGTGGAATCTAGTCAGGTTACCCACCACATCACCAGTCTGTCTTCATCTTTATTGTACATCTTCTATTTCCAATTATTATTTTACTACATAGAATTGTGTTTATCTATGAATTTTTAGAGCCATTTTAATAAAATGCTAGACTATTTCTGTCAACATCTCCTTTGTATCTCCACTCATATTTTCATTGTAGTGTATTATTCATACTTCATTTTTATCACACACAGCATTATATATATGTTTACAACACTTTTAGGTTTACATTTGGTGAAAGAGCATAAAAAGAAATAAAACTTGTTTTTATGACACCTAAACTTCTAGAAGAACCATGTAAATAAACTTTTGACTATGTATTTTTAAAGTTTGTATGATTGAATGAAGACCTCATACATCATTCTGGAATTTAATATTGTATATATTGTCATTAAAATTGTAATGAGATAATAAGAAATGGGAGATTAATTACAAATTGAAATGTAGTTGCTTCCTAGAGCCACTGAACTAGATATTTTAAAAGTTTAGAAAAGGCTCTGTGAAATACACTGTTCTTCTGCATATCTTTTATTTAAGTTTTAAATACTTCATTATTTTTTTCATTTTTCCATTGATTTTCTCCCTTCCCCATTTCCTGCCCTGCTTTCAAACTGTCTGCTACCAATAGTTGCTATCCATACATCATGCCTTCCAATCTTTCAGTTTCTACCATAAAATGCAGTTATTTGACATATGTTAAGTGGGGACATACAATGCCTCTCTTTCAGAGTCCAGTTTGCTTTACTTAGAAATAAAGTTTTCATATTTGTCCACTTTCTATCAAATGCCAGGGTCTCAGTGTTTTTTTACAAATAGTAGCCACTATGATCTATACACAATCCAACATTGCCTGAGAATGTTTGGTCTTAAAAATAAGTATCATTTTACTTACCTTATTGTGATAAATATCCTTTAATAACAAATTATAAAGGAATAATGAATAGTTGAAACTTACACAAAAGAACAAAGAAACTATAATGCTCAGACAAATATTTAAAAATTAGCCTCAGAAATTTTTTTTTAATTTGGTACTGAGTGAGAGAAAAATGGACTAGGAAGACAATAATGAAGAATGGTTTGTTTTAGTCTTATTTCTATGCTATCCCTGAGATCTCTTGAGCATTGTTTCAAACAAACCGTTTATCCTTTTCCCAGATGACAAATTAACAGATAAAGTTTCTTGAGACAGAGCTCTCTATGGAAATGCTTCTTCTATGCAATTAGTTATCTACAGAACTGAGCTCAGTAGCAAGTTAATTCATTTAAACCCAGCACACTGGACACCAATTTTAAATAGGATACAATTAGAGATGAGCTAGTTTGAATAAATAATTATGGGAAATTTAAATGAGAGTTCTTTGAATATTTTATTCCATTAATTATTAGAATATCTTCAATATGGAAACATTTTTGTTTTACACATATCTGTCTCAATTTACTTTTGCAGTTTTCATCAGTTTATTTTTAGAGAGATATTTTTACTATAGGGTGTGTGCACTTGCTGGAGATACAGAAAAATAAAATTAACCTCTGGGAGGGATGGCCATGCTGTTATCCTTCTCCTCCATTCTCCTCTTGCTGGTAAACTCTTCCAGGTCTTGTTTATCTAGGAATGTTCGTGTCTTTTCTTCCCAAATGAACGATAATCTTGCTGGGTACAGAATTCTTGGTTGAAAATGCTTTTCCCTTAATGTATTGAATATACTCTCCCATTCTTTCCTCGCTCACATTGCTTCCGATGAGAGATATGCCATTAGTCTGATGGGATATCCTTTGTAGGTAACTTGCCATTTTTCTCTTGCCAGTCTTAGTATCTTGTCTTTGCCTGTGGTTTTGGTCAATCTGGCTATAATGTGTCTTGGAGAAGATCTTCTTGGGTTGATTCTATTTGGGGTCCTCTGTACTTCTTGGGAATGGATCTTTGAGTGCCTCTCCAGGTTTGGAAAGATTTCTTGCAGGATTTCATGGAATAGATTATCAATGCCCTTATGAATTTCTTCACCTTCTGGGATGCCTATTATCCGGATGTTCGGACGTTTAATTGTATCTACTATTTCTCGTATATTATTCTCAAATTTTTGGGCTATTTTCTCAGTCTTCATGATGGATTTTTCTAGGCCAGCAATTTTCTCTTCTACGTCTGAGAATCTATTTTCTGTATGATCTAGTCTGCTTTTAATACTTTCAAGGGAAATTTTGACTTCTTGTATTATAGCCTTCATCTCTAACAGTTCCATCTGATTCTTTTTTCTTTCATTTATTTATTTTTACATTTTTCCACAAACATTTACTTTACATAGCAAAAAATTTTAGCTCATACTCCATAATTCTTGACATTTTACAAACAACTTTCAAAATTTCAAAATTTTGAATTTTAAAGATAATGTTCAAAATATGTCTTATAATTTTGTATAATTTTATAACTCTATAACAACAGAAGCAGTATGGTTTCAAATATATATATATATATATATATATATATATATATATATATATAATATATATTTTAGAGATCAGACACTCGGTATATATTAAGTGGGGACATACAATGCCTCTCCTTCATAGCATGGCTTGCTTCACTCAGCAGTAAGTCTTCCATATTCATCCACTTCCTTTCAAAAGCTAGGGTTTTGTTGTTTTTTGTGGATGAATAGTATTCCATTGAGTATATGTGCCACAGTTTTTCTAACCATTCATCAGTTCGTGGGCATTTAGGTTGTTTCCATGACTTAGCAATCGTGAAAAGTGCCACAATAAACATCGATGTGCAAGCACTTTTTCCATTAAGTATTCTTCTGCCCTTCGGGTAGATACCAAGGAGTGGGGTTGATGGATCATATGGTAGTTCTATTTGTAGATTTTGGAGGAATCTCCAAATTGTTCTCCACAGTGGTTGTACCACTTTACAATCCCACCAGCAATGTAAGAGAGTTCCCTTTTCACTACACCCCCTCCAGCACTTATCTTTTTTGATTTTTAATTTTAGACATTCTGACTGTGGTTAGGTGATATCTCATTGTTGTTTTGATCTGCATTTCTCTTACAATGAGGGATGTTGAGCATTTTTTTCATATGCCTTTTAGCTATTCGTATGTCGTCTTTAGAGAGTGGTTTTTTCAACTCATTCTCCCATCTTTTAATAGGATTGATTGTCTTTTTCCAGAACAGCTGCTTGACTTCCTTGTGAATTGTGGTTATCAGTCCCTTGTCTGATGCATAGTTTACACAAATATTTTGCCATTCTAAGGGCTGTCTGTTCACACTAATCACTGTGTCTTTTGCCATGCAGAAACTTCTTAGTCTTATGTAATCCCACTTGTCTATTTTAGCGATCATAGGCTGTGCGTTGGGAGTCTTCTTTAAGAAGATTTTCCCTACCCCAATGTCTCCCAGATTTTTCCCGGTGTTTTCCAGGAGCATTTTTATAGTTTGAGGTCTTACATTTAGATCTTTGATCCACCTTGACTTTATTTTTGTCAGAGGTGAGAGGTGGGGGTTCAGATTCATCTTTCTGCAAGTGGAGATCCAGTTTTGCCAGCACCATTTGCTGAAGAGGTTTTCCTTTTCCCACTGGATTGACTGGTGCCCCTTGTCAAAAATCAGTTGGCTGTATGTTTGAGCATTCATTTCTGGGGACTCTATTCTGTTCCATTGGTCCACCTGTCTGTTCCTGTGCCAGTACCATGCTGTTTTGATTACCAAAGCTTTGTAGTATATTTTTGGATCAGGTAGTGAGATGCCGCTCACTCCACTCTTCTTGTGGAGAACTGCTTTGGCAATACGGGGTCTTTTATGATTCCAGACAAACTTTATGATTGTCTTTCCTAGATCTGTGAAGAAGGTGTCTGGTACTTTGATTGGCATTGCATTAAATAGGTAGATTAATTTGGGTAAAATTGCCATTTTGATTATATTAATTCTTCCAGTCCAGGAACATGGGATGTTCTTCCACTTTTTTGTGTCATTTTCCATTTCTTTTTTTATCTTCTCATAATTTTCCTTGTAGAGGTCTTTAACTTCTTTAGTTATATTTATCCCTAAGTATCTTATACTTTTTGTGGCTATAGTAAATGGAGCAACTTTTTTCAGTTCCATCTCAGTCTGCCTGTTGTTCATATACAGAAATGCTATAGATTTCTGGATATTAATTTTGTATCCTGCAACGTTACTGTATTCATGTATTACTTCCAGAAATTTTTTTATGGAAACCATTGGGTCTTCTATGTATACAATCATGTCATCTGCAAATAGAGAGAGTTTTACCTCTTCTTTTCCTATTTGAATGCCTTTTATTTTTTCCTCTTTTCTGATTGCAATGGCCAAGACTTCTAGTACTATATTGAAGAGGAGTGGAGAAAGTGGACATTCCCCCATTTTTAGTGGAAAAGATTTTAGCTTGTCTTCATTGAGGATGATGTTCGCTATGGGATTTTCATAGATAGCTTTTATTGTGTTGAGAAATGACCCTTCTATGCTGATTTTGCTGAGAGTCTTGATCATGAAGGGATGTTGTATCTTATTGAATGCTTTTTCTGCATCAATTGATATGACCATTTGGTTTTTATCTTTCTTCCTATTAATATGGTGTATTACATTTATGGTTTTGCATATGTTGAACCAACCTTGCATTCCTGGAATAAAGCCTACCTGATCATGATGTATAATCTTTTTTATAAGCTGTTGTATATGATTTGCTAGTACCTTGTTGAGAATCTTCGCGTCTATACTCATCAGGGATATTGGTCTATAGTTTTCCTTCCTTGTCCTGTCCTTATCTGTTTTAAGGATAAGGGTGATAGAGGCTTCATAGAATGAATTAGGGAGAGATTCACCCTTTTGGATAATTAGAAATAACTTGAGCAGAATGGAGGTTAACTCTTCTTTGAAAGTTTTGTAGAATTCAGAGGTGAATCCATCAGGGCCAGGGCTTTTCTTTGTTGGGAGGTTATTTATAATTGATTTGATCTCCTAGTTTGTTATGGACCTATTCAGACTTTCTATATCCTCCTGGCTCAATCTAGGTAAAGTATACATGTCCAGGAATTTGTCCATCTCATCCAAATTATCTTGTTTCTTGGCATACAGATGCTCATAGTATCCTCTAATAATGTTTTTTATTTCTACTATATCTGTTGTTATTTTGCCTGCTTCATTACAGATCTGATTCACCTGGTTCTTTTCTCTCTTCTTCTTAATAAGTCTCTCTAGTGGTATATCAATTTTGTTTATCTTTTCAAAGAACCAGCTTTCACTTTCATTTATTTTCTGTATAGTTCGCTTATTTTCTATTTCATTTATTTCTGCTCGGATCTTTATTATTTCCTTTCTCCTGGAGTTTTTTGGATCTTTTTGCTGTTGCTTTTCCAATTTTGTGAGGCATGATTTTAGGTGATCCATTTGCCTTCTTTCCATGCTCCTCTTATGTGCACTAATTGCTATGAACTTCCCTCTTATGACTGCTTTAGCAGTGTCCCAAAGATTATGGAAACTTGTGTCCTCATTGTCATTGGCTTCCATGATCCTTTTGATTTCAGTCTTTATTTCTTAAGTAGTTGTGGAGTCATTCAGGAGTAGGTTATTAAGTTTCCATGTATTTGAGTATTTTTGAGGATTTCTCTTGAAATTAAACACACGTTTAATTCCATCATGGTCGGTGAAGATGCTGGGTATAGTTTCTATGCTTTTGATTCTGTAGAGGCTTGCTTTGTGCCCAATGATGTCGTCCATCTTCGAGAATGTTCCATGTGGCGGCGAGAAAAACGTGTATCTCGGGACCAGCAGTTGGCGTAATGGCTATGTCGCTGGACTCCCACGTAGTCGACCGTCGGTTCGAGTCCCGGACCCGGCGGCTTAAACTCACGCCGGGCGCGTGTGCGTGCGTGCCCAAGATCCCGAGAGGAGAATGGAGGAGAAGGGATTGCGGCGTGGCCATCCCCCCTGGGGGGTGATTTCCGCTTTCTATCTCTCTGTCTCTCTCTGTCTGTCTGGCGAGTGCACGCACCCTATAGCAAAAAACCTCTAAAAAAAAAAAAAGTGTATCTCAAGGTTTTGGGATGGAAAGTTCTATAGATGTCTATTAAGTCCATTTGATTTATGATATCGTTTAGATCTTTTATCTCTTTACCTATTTTTTTGTCTAGATGATCTTTCCAGGGGGGATAGTGCAGTGTTGAGGTCTCCAACAATTAGTGTGTTGCAGTCTATCTCCCTTTTAAGATCTAGCAGTCTTTCCTTCACATATTTGGGTGCTCCTGTGCTAGGCGCATAGATATTAATAAGCATTATATCTTCTTGATCGATTGATCCTTTTACTACAATATAGTGCCCTTCTTTGTCTCTTCGAACAGTTTTCGTTTTAAAGCCTATTTTGTGTGAGATTAGTATTGCGACTCCAGCTCTTTTTTGGTTCCCATTTGCATGGAAAATCTTTTTCCAACCCTTCACTTTCAGTCTATGTATATCTTTATCCATGAAGTGGGTTTCCTGCAGGCAACAGATAGAGGGGTTTTGTCTTTTAACCCATTCAGCCAGTCTGTGTCTCTTGATTGGAGAGTTTAATCCATTAACATTCAATGTTATTATCGATGTTAATGGATCTGTCCCGACATTTAATTTGGCCATTGTCTTAGTTGCCTTTTACTCTTTTGTTTCTGGCTGTTACTTCTTTAGTTTTCCTGGAACAGTACTTTCTTCAGGGTTTCATGGAGAGCTGGCCTGGTGATGGCAAATTCTTTCAGGTTTTGTTTGTCTGAGAAGATTTTAATTTTTTTTTTCCATATGAAAGATAATCTTGCAGGATACAACAATCTTGGTTGAAATTGTTTCTCTCTTAACACTTTCAGTACATCTTCCCATTCTTTCCTTGCTTGCTTTGTTTCCATCGAGAAGTCCGGTGTTAGCCTCATGGGGTGACCTTTGTAAGTCACTTGTCGTTTCTCTCTTGCCAGTTTTAGTATCTTATCTTTATCTGTGGTCTTAGCCAGTCTGGCTATGATATGCCTTGGGGAAGATCTTCTTGGGTTGATTCTATTTGGTGTCCTCTGTATTTCTTGGGTCTGGATGTTGGAGTGCCTCTCTATGTTTGGGAAATTTTCTTCCAAGATTTCATGGAATAGGTCTTCCATGCTTTTATTAGTTTCTTCATGTTCTGGGATACCAATTATTCGGATGTTAGGATGTCTAATGGAATCTAGTAATTCTCGTATGTTATCTTCATGGGTTTTTTTTTGTTATTTTCTCTATCTTTTTGGTGGTTTTCTCTAGGTCAGAAGTTTTATCTTCTACATCAGAGATTCGACCTTCAGCATGGTCTAATCGACTTTTAATACTTTCTAGAGAGTTTTTGATTTCCTGTATTTCAGACTTCTCCTCTAATAGTTCCGTCTTATTCTTCCTCAGCATTTCTTCCTTCATATCATTGAAGGACTTTCTCATCTCCTGTAGTTCATTGTCTCTTTTCTGTTGCACCTCATAGTACTTGTTTAACATGAATGTTCTAAACTCTATCTTGGACATTTTGTAACGTCCTCTATTTTTTCAAGAAAAGGAAGGGAGTTACTGTGTTCCTTTGATGGAGACATTTTTCCTGCTTTATTCAGGCCTGAGGTTCTTACTTCTAACCATTGGGAGATGTGTTCCCTTGGAAAAACCTTTTACGAGAATGTTTCTTCGAATAGGAGCAAGTGTATTTCCTTTCTGATGTGGAATGGAGACAGCCAAAGTCTCTCTTCAATTGTGTTTAGTAATGTAATCCAAGAAAAAGTATTCTCTTCAGGTGTCCAAAGAAATGTATCTCCTTCTTCGCAGGTGGTTCAGTGAAATGGAGGATTCTAGAGAGTCTTAAAATGCTAGAATGTTTAAGAATTGTAATTCTAGATCTATCTAGACAGCCAGGGATGGTGTAGATAAAGGAAGTGAGGATTGAATAGGTGGGAAGAAAATAATGTGTAGAATAAAGAAAATGTCACGTGCCATGCTAGCGAGGGGTCAAAAGATGAGAGTGTGGTGTGGGAGAACTGAGGGCGTTTCTGGCTGAAAGAGGAGTGTCTGGCTTGGGGGGTCCCAAGGCTGAGGCTACTGGGGGCAGTCCTCCCTCGAAGATCCTTGCCCAGGGGTCGAAAGATGAGAGTGTGGTGTGGTAGAACTGAGAGAGTTCCTGGTTGAAAGAGGAGTGTCTGGCTTGGGGGGTCCCAGGGCTGAATCTACTGGGGGCAGTCCACCCTCGAAGATCTTGACTCAGGGGTCGAAAGATGAGAGTCTGTCCTTCCACTTTTTAATGTCACTTTCAATATCTTTTTAAATATTTTCATGTTTTTTTTTATACAGGTCTTTAACTTTCTTAGTTAGGTTTATCCCAAGGTATCTTATACATCTTGTGGCTATGGTGAGAGGGATTCCTTTCTTCAGCTCAGCTTCATTCAACTTGTTGTTCATAAATAGAAATGCTATGGATTTTTGGATATTGATTTTATATCCTGCCACCTTACTCTGTTCACTTATTACTTCAAGAAGCTTTTTCATGGAGACCTTTGGGTCTTCTAAGTATACCATCATGTCATCTGCAAATAGAGATATTTTCAACTCTTCTTTGCCTATTTGAATGCCTTTAATATTGTTCTCTTCTCTAATTACAATAGCTAAGACTTCCAGTACTATATTAAAGAGCAGTGGAGAAAGTGGGCAGCCTTGCCTAGTAGCTGTTTTCAGAAGAAAAGCTTTCAGCTTTTCTCCATTCAGTATAATAGAAGCTGTAGGTTTTTCATAGATTGCTTTTAGTGTGTTCAGAAATGACCCTTCTATACCAATCTTACTGAGAGTCTTAATCATAAAAGGATGTTGTATTTTGTCAAATGCTTTCTCCGCATCAATTGAGATGATCATATGGTTTTTATCTTTCTTTCTGTTAATGTGGTGTATTACATTTATGGTCTTCCGTATATTGAACCACCCTTGCATCCCTGGTATAAAGCCTACCTCGTCGTGATGAATGATCTTTGTTATATGTTGTTGGATACGATTTGCGAGTATCTTGTTGAGAATTTTTTCATCTGTATTCATCAATGATATTGGTCTATAGTTTTCCTTTTTTGTCATGTCCTTATCTGTTTTGGGGATCAGGATGATGGAGGCTTCATAAAATGAATTTGGAAGGTTTCCTTCCTTTTGAATCTTTAGAAATAATTTTAGTAGGATAGGGGTTAACTCTTCCTGAAAAGTTTTGTAGAATTCAGAAGTGAAGCCATCTGGACCTGGGCTTTTCTTTGTGAGGTTATTTATTACTGATTCAATCTCCTGGCTTGTTATGGGTCTATTCAGGTTCTCTATGTCCTCCTGATTCAGTCTTGGTAGATTATATGCCTCCAGGAATTTGTCCATCTCCTCCAAGTTATCTTGTTTGTTGGCATATAGTCGCTCATAGTATCCTCTAATGATATTCTGTATTTCTGCTATGTCTGTAGCAATATTGCCTGTTTCATCACATATTTGATTAATCTGGTTTCTTTCTTTCTTCTTCTTGATCAGTCTAGCCAATGGTGTGTCAATCTTGTTAATCTTTTCAGAGAACCAGTTTTTGCTTTCATTTATTTTCTGTATGGTTTGTTTATTTTCTATTTCATTTATTTCTGCTCAAACCTTTATTATTTCTTTTCGCCTGGCATTTTGGGGGTTTGTTTGTTGTAGTTTTTCCAATTCTCTGAGGCATAATGGTAAGTTATCTATTTGCCATCTTTCCATCCTTTTCTTATGTGCGCTAATAGCTATGAATTTCCCTCTTATGACTGTTTTAGCTGTATTCCATAGATTCTGGACACTTGTGTACTCATTATAATTTGTTTCCATAAATTGCTTTATTTCAGCCTTAATTTCTTCAGTAGTGAAGAAGTCATTCAGAAGTAGGTTGTTCAGTTTCCATGTGTTTGTGTACTTTCAGGGTTGTTTCTTGAAATTAATCTTGAGTTTAATTCCATCATGGTCAGAGAAGATG
This sequence comes from Tupaia tana, assembly GCA_026018925.1. Classification (NCBI taxonomy): domain Eukaryota; kingdom Metazoa; phylum Chordata; class Mammalia; order Scandentia; family Tupaiidae; genus Tupaia; species Tupaia tana. Next base: position 126,461,952 of record JAKSZU010000003.1, read on the forward strand.
CTGGATACAGTTTCTATGCCTTTGAATCTGTAAAGGCTTGATTTGTGTCCTAACATATGATCAATCTTTGAAAAGGTTCCATGCCTGGGTGAGAAAAATGTATATGTTGTGGATGTAGGGTGGAAAGTTCTATAGATATCTGTAAAGCCCATTCGACTTATAGTATCATTTAAGTCCTGTATCTCTCTATTTATTTTCTGTTTAAAAGATCTGTCTAAAGGAGATAATGGGGTGTTGAGATCTCCAACAAGTATAGTATTTCTCCCTATCTCTCCTTTTAGCTCTAGCAGTCTTTCCTTCACATATTTAGGTGCACCTGAGTTGGATACATGGATATTTATAAGGGTTATATCTTCTTGTTGGATTACTCCATTTACTATTATATAATGCCCTTCTTTGTCTCTTCTTACAGTCTTTGTCTTGAAATCTATTTTGTCTGAGATCAATATCGCTACTCCAGCCTTTTTTTGATTTCCATTTGCATGGAATATCTTTTTCCAGCCCTTTACTTTTAGTCTATGTCTATCTTTATTCATAAGGTGAGTTTCTTATAGGCAACAGATAGAGGGTTTCTGTTTTCTTATCCATTCAGCCAGTCTATGTCTCTTACCTGGAGAATTTAGTCCATTGACATTCAATGTAATTATCGATATTTCCATACCTGACCCTATCATTAAGTGAGCCATTTTCTTGGTTGCTTTTTGTTCTCGTATAACTGTCTTTCTGATTTCTTAGTTTTTCTGGTATAGTACTCCCTTCAGAACCTCTTGAAGAGCTGGTCTGGAGTTGGTAAATTCCTTCAAATTTTGTTTATCTGAGAATGTTTTTATCTATTTTTCCCATATGAAAGATAATTTTGCTGGGTACAGTATTCTTGGTTGAAATTGTATTTCACTCAACACTTTGACTATGCTTCCCCATTCTTTCCTTGCCTCCATTGTTTCCACCGAGAGATCCGATGTAAGCTTGATAGGGTGACCTTTGTAAGTAACTTGATGTTTCCCTCTTGCCAACTTTAGTATCTTGTCCTTGTCTGTTGTTTTCGCCAGTCTGGCTATAATGTGCCTTGGAGAGGATCTTCTTGGGTTGATTCTAACTGGGGTTCTATGTATTTCTTGGGCCTGGATATTTGAATGCCTTTCTAGGTTTGGAAAGTTTTCTTCCAGGATCTCATGGAATAAATTATCTAGGCCCTTATTATTTTCTTCCTCTTCTGGAATACCAATTATCCGGATGTTGGGGCGCTTGATGGCATTGAGTATTCCTCATATGTTTTCCTCATTTTTCATGGTGGTTTTCTCAATCTCCTTGATACTTTTTTCTAGGTCAGATATTTTGTCTTCTACATTAGAGATTCTATCTTCTGCCTGGTCTAACCTACGTTTAATACTTTCAAGGGAGGTTTTGATTTCCTGTATCACATTCTTCAATCCTAGAAGTTCCATCTGGTTCTTGTTTAAGGTATCAATTTCTTCTTTCAAGTCACTAAAGAACTTCCTCATCTCCTGAAGCTCCTTGTCTCTTTTCTCTTCCATCTCAGTTAGTTTGTTCACTACAAATATTCTGAATTCCTTATCAGACATGTCCACGATGTCCATTGTATTGACTGTGGGTGATGTAGGCTTGATGCTTTCCCTTGAGGGAGAGGCCTTTTTTTGGTTGCTCATATGTATTGAGCCTCTGTGATTGTTTCTGGTCATCAGGTACTCTATATGTTGCTTCCTAACTTATTTAAGGTATCTCTGAGTGTTAAAAGTTGTACAGGAGTAGAAATTTGATGATTTCTCTAATGGTTGACCTATCTGTTGCTTACAATTACCATTAACTGAGGTGACTTGTCCTGGATGGCCCAAGATCCTCCCTGTTTCTAAGGAGTGGTGAGTCTCCAACTGACCTAATAAGCAACACTTCAAGAGCAAAGAATAACAGGAACCATCAGTTAGCGTAATGGCTATGTCACTGGACTCCCATGTAGTCGACTGCGGTTCGCGTCCTGGACCCGGTGGCTTAAAACTCACGCCGGGCATGTGTGCGTGCATGCCCAAGATCCCGAGAGGAGAATGGAGGAGAAGGGATTTCGGCGTGACCATCCCCCCTGGGGGGTTATTTCTCGCTTTCTGTCTCTATGTCTCTCTCTGTCTGTCTGGCGAGCGCACGCGCCCTATAGCGAAAACCTCTTAAAAAAAAAAAAGCAAAGAATAACGAAAAAAGGAAATTGCATGGCGTGTTGCACGCTGTGCGCTATTTAAAGAACCAATATTCAGAAAGTCCAAAGGCTAGTGGGAAAAGGCCAGAGGCTGAGTGACAGGATCAGGTTAGTAGGTCCTGTAGCCTCAGTCTGCCTGGTGTCCGGTACTGCTGGCCGGCTCGGTCCGGTTTGCGGGTGGGATGGGGGGGGAGTTCATCTTAAAATCCCACACAACCAACCTGGGAGAGGATCGGTGGGGATGCGCGGAGGTTCGGAGGGGTTGGGCCTGCAGCCTCTGTCCGCCTGGTGTCCGGAACTGCTCGCCCCATTTTTTTTTATTGGATTATTTGTTTTCTTGATACTGAGTTAAGTTCCTTATATATTTTGGATATTGAATATTAGCCCCCTTAATACATAAATACATATATGGTTTATGAGTTTTTTTTTTTCTTTTTTCTTTTCTTTTCTTTTCTTTTCTTTTCTTTTCTTTTTTTACTCTTTGGGTTGTTTCTTCATTTGTTAATTGTTTCTTTGCTTCACAGAAGCTTATTCTGATGTTGTTCCATTTGTCTATTTCTTATTTTGTTTCCTGAACATTTGTGTTCATATTCAAAAAATCCTTGCCCAGATTAATGCCATGAAATTTCCCCCCTGTCTCCTATTAGTCACTTTACAGTTTTAGCTACTAAGTTTAAGTTTTTTAATCCATTGCGGGTTGATTTTCATGCATGGTATGAGATAAGGGTCCAATTTCATTCTTTTATTTTAAAGATTTATTTATTTTAAATTTAATTTATTATCATTATTTTTCAATTTTGGCCAGAGAGAGACAGACAAGAGAAAGGGAGTGTGAGAAAGCAAGCCGCCAGGTTCAGAACTTAAACTGTGGTCAGCCATGTGGGAGTCCAGTGCCTCAATTACCTCACCACCTGCTGGCCCGCCAATTTCATTCTTATACATGTGAATGTCTAAGTTTCCTGACACTATTCATTGTATACACTTTTCTCAATTGTGTGTTCTTGTCACTTCATCAAAAATAAATTGTAAGTGTGTGCATTTATTTCTGGACTTCCTATCCTGTTCCATTATTCAATGAGTCTGTTCTTTTTTTGAGAGGTTTTTGCTATAGGGCACATGCGCTCATCAGAAAGACAGAGAAAGAGAGACAGAAAGTGAGAGATTCCCCCCCCCCCAGGGGAATGGCCATGCCACAATCCCTTCTCCTCCATTCTCTCTGGATCTTGGGCACATATGCACATGTGCCTGGCATGAGTTTAAGCCACCGAGTCCAGGACTCGAACTGCTGTTGACTACATGGGAGTTCAGTGACATAGCCATTACGCTAACTGCTGGTCCCAATGAGTCTGTTTTTATGCCAACACAATGCTGTTTTGATTTATAATTGCCTTATGATATATTCTGAGGTCAGGCAATGTGATGCTTCCAGCCTTTTTTTTTTTTATCAAAATTATTTTTTAAATTTATTTTTAAAAAATTACTTATTTTGAGGCCAGCAGGTGGCATGGTGGTTGGGGACGCTGGACTCCTACATGGCCAACCATGGTTTGAGTCCCAGACCTGCTGGCTTGCTTTCTCACTTTACCTGTCTTTCTTCCTCTCTTTCACTCTGTCACTCTCCGGCCCAACACCTAGAGAAAAGCCAGTGCAGGTTGCTTGGTTAAGATCAGGGAAAGGGAACTGCAGAAAAATTACAGGCCATCTCCTTCCACACACCTCTAAAACTCAGAATTAATTACAAGAAGGTAGGAAGTAATGTACAACCCATCAGATGACCAGAAACTGCCACAGCAGAAGCACAAGAAATATGGAAAATAAGAAAATATCTCTCCCCCAAGGAGAAAGAACAGCCCTTCATTATCCATAAATAGTACAATGGAAATCGTGGAAATGTCAAATAAAGAATTTAGGATATTCATAGTGACAAAGCTAACAGAGATACGAGAAGAGAGATGACGAATACCAGAAAATGCAGGAGAAAAGAAACAATGAGTTCCAGGAGGTGAGGAAGCTCTTCCACGATCTGAATGAGGAAATATACAGCATAAAAAGGAATCAAACAGAACTATTAGAGATGAAAGCTGTAATACAGGAAATCAAAACCTCCCATGAAAGTATTAAAAGCAGATTAGATCATGCAGAAGATCGAGTCTCAGATGTAGAAGATAGAACCTCTGATCTATAAAAATTCACCAAAAAAACTGAGAAAATAACTTACCCCCCAAAAATGAGGATAATATATGAGTAATACCTTTAGACACCCAAACATCTGGCTAATTGGTATCCCAGAAGGTGAAGAAACTAATCAGGGCATTGATAATCTATTCCATGAAATCCTGAAAGAAAACTTTCCAAACCTAGAGAGACCCAAGAAATACAAAGGATGCCACATAGAATGAACCCAAGGAGATTTTTACCAAGGCACATCATAGCCAGATTGACCAAAACCACAGACAGAGACAAGATACTAACATTGGCAAGAGAGAAATGTCAAGTTACTTTCAAAGGATATCCCATCAGGATAACATTGGCCTCTTGTCTGAAACAATGCAAGCAAGGAAAGAATGGGAAAATAAAAGCAAAGTGTTAAGTGAAAAACAATTTCAACCCATTTAGCTGGGCACTTGCCAGCTATAAAAACCTGAATAAAGTGTTTATAAATGAGAAAAACAAAAACAAAAACAAAACCAATTTCAACCAAAAATACTGTATCCGGCAAGATTATCCTTCACGTGCAAGAAAAGATAAAAATGTTCAAAAAAAGAGAGATTACAAGAGACTGGACTGGTGAAATAGAATTTTATGACTTTTTCTAAAACATTACTGATTTAATTCTATGCTTTGTCTTCAAAGGATTTTGGTTTTCTTTTGAGTTATTGATAAGTTCAGCAACTTGTTAAAATAACTTTTTAAATTGAAACATAAACTTTTCTCCCTTCCTGACCCCTTTGCAATTGGAAAATATCTGTGAGCATTCTTATTTTGTGGCAGAATGGTTATTTGCATAAGTTCACTAATACAATAGTATATGTTGCCTTGCATCAGAAATTGAATTCTTCTGGGGCTTTGTGCAAATAGGACCAAATTGAGATTACCTATTTTTTTTTGCAAATAAGTTAGTTTATATCTTTCTTTAGTAAAAGGGGGAATGGAGAGAGGAAAAAAATTTTCAGAAGAAAATTACAGTGAACTTGTCACTAGATTCTAGCTTTGCTCATACTTTGTTCATCTTTCGTGAATCAATAAAATGTGAAAAAAAAGTTTAATATGGAAGGGAGGAAAGGGAAAGGGGAAGGAAGAAATGCGTAAAGTATGCTTAATTGACAAAAAAATGAGAAGCTATTTGCTGCTGATAATATATACATATATTAATATCCTTGTCTTGACTGACAGGCATGGTATTTGTGTTGGAAGGAGAAATGTATAATGTAAAGATATGTGATAAAATGTAAATTAAAATAAATAAAAAAGAATCAGGACTTCTCAGGGCTGTTCAGAGGATACCTATCTCTCTTGGCATGCCCTGGCCTATGTGTGCATGTAGACTTTCAAGTTTCTGGAGCTTTCTTTTTCTTTCTTTCTTCCTTTCTTCCTTTCTTCCTTCTTTTCCTCCTTCCTCCCTTCCTCCCTCTCTCCCTTCCTTCCTTCCTTCCTTCCTTCCTTCCTTCCTTCCTTCCTTCCTTCTTTTATTTTTTTTTTCTTTAGAGAGTTTTGCTATAGGGCATGTGTATTCACCAGAGACACAGAGAGAAACAGAAACATAAAGTGAGAGATCACCCCCCATGGGGGATGGCCATGTTTCGATCCTTTCTCTGCCAATCTTCTCTCAGGATTTTGGGCATGCAGGCATCTGGCATGAGTTTTAGGCCACCAGGTCCAGGACTTGAACCATGGTCAACTATGTGGGAGTCCAGTGATGTAACCATTACACCATCCACTGTTACTGAGTTTTCTGGAGCTTTCTAAGGTACCCTATGGACATCTTGTTTCAAGCATTTCTTCTTATACTTCTTAGTTAGCTTATTGTTCATCACAACTATTATCTATGACAGCAGGCAGCTGTAATGTTTCACAATGATTCATGATTCTTTTCATTAATATCCTCAGGAAAAAGGTTGTTCTCTCTGAGCTAGCTCTGCATCATGTCAAATAATGACAGCTTTGTGGGTTTTAGTGAACAACCAGACAAGTAAGATAATAACAATTCTCTGGAAATAGGGCACTAAAGGATCTCTAACCCCATTGTGCCCTCTCTGGTGACTTTTCATCTGCTGGTTTTCAACCATGATTGTGGGCTATTGATTTTTAAGGTGACTGTGGAGCTGAAGAGGGAGGAATGAGAATAGGGGAGTTACAATGCTACAGAGCATATTGTTTTGGCTGAGATTCAGCTACTATTCTTTTTTTAAAATAATTGTTTTATATAGGTTTATTCATTATTATTATTTGGCCAGAAACAGACAGACAGGCAAAATGAGGAAGCAAGCTGCCAGATCCAGGACTCGAACCATGGTCAGCACCTTACCCGCCATGTCACCTGCTGGCTGCCAGCTGTTCTTGAATAAACATTCCTTAGATTGCAGTAACCCTTTGGTTAATTTCCAGAGTTCTAAAAAAATGCTAATTCTGACAATTTTGCCAAGATTTAGTTTGCTTTTATGAAGGATATAGTTTTGGGAAATTTTTACTCTGCCATTTTTGCTGATGTCACTGTATGGTTTTTTGTTTTACCGGATGCTTTAGAAATATAAATGTTCATGTGGAATATAGAAACCTCACCACCATGTAGATCCTTTTATCATTACTACTTTGTTCTGTCATTGTCATATGTATTATATCTCTACATATTGAAACTCCAACAGAGTTGCAATTTTTGGTTCCAAAAGTAATGCATATATTAAAGAACTCAAAAAGAGAGTTAGAGGGTTAGCTGATGGTGTGAAGGCTAAGGAGTTGGACTGACTGCAGTTCAAGTCCCAAACTGTTGGCTTGAAAAAAGCACACGGAGCATGTGTGTGTTTATGCACAAAATCTCAGGAGGAGAATGGAGAAGGCAGTGCAGCATGGCTCCCCCCACCCAGGGGATGCTTTCTCACTTTCTCTCTCTCTCACTCTTGCTCTCACTTCTCTCTTGGGCAAGCACACATTTCCTCTCACAAATGAAAGAAAACAATGATCTATTATTCTGTTTACCTAAATAATTACTGTTTCCATTGCTTTTCCTTCCTTCATGATATTGTGTTTCCCCCTGGTTTCATTTCCTTTCTGTCTAAAGAACTTCCTTTAGGATCTTTTTAGAAAAGATTGCTTGCGACAAATTTCATCATCTTACTTCACTGAAAATGTCTTTATTACACCTTCATTCCTGAAAATAATTTTTTTAAGGTATGTGTTCCCTGGAGAGAAATAGGGGGAAGGAAAGAGAAAGAAAGTTTGAAATGAGAGACGGCCATGCTGTAATCCCCTCTTTTCATTTCTCCCTCCTTTTGGGATTTTGGGTGGACTCACACATGCCTAGTGTGTTTTTCAAGCAAGCAGTTTAGGACTTGAACTGTGCAGTCAGCTCTGTGCGATCCAGCCACCTTAACCACATGCCACCAGGTGGCCCAAAGAATATTTTAACAGTATATAGAATTGCCAGAGTGAATATCAATTTTTTTAATTATTATTATTTTTAGAGGTTTTTGCCATAGGGCGCATGTGCTTGCCAGACAGACAGACAGAGACAGAGAGACAGAAAGCAAAAAATCACCCCCAGGGGGGATGGCCACGCCGCAATCCCTTCTCCTCCGATCTCCTCTCCGGATCTTGGGCATGCACGCACACACGCCCGGCATGGGTTTTAAGCCACCGGGTCCAGTACCTGAACTGCGGTCAACTACGTGGGAGTCCAGCGACATAACCATTATGCTAACTGCTGGTTCCTGAATATCAATTTTGAGGAATGGGAGTTATAATTTTCACCGCCAATTAGAAGAGAAAAAGTTCAGTAAGTGCGTCTGGTTTAAGTCCAAGGTTCCCATGCAAGCCCAGGACCTGCTGCTGGGCTCCAAGACCCTAGAGCCCAAGAAAAGGCTATAATTATATATTGTTGACAAGGATGAGACTATAAACCCTGCCCTGAAGGTAGTAAAGCAACCTAATGTGGAACTGCCCATGTTTCTGATGGAGTCAGGTGACAAAGACAGAGATGTCTTCTTCAGGTATGGTTTATGGTTTAATGCCAGAAAATTATGGTACATTATGACATCAGAAAGGACAATTTAAGGGACCAGCAGATGGCCCGATAGTTACGTTGCTGAACTTTGACAATGGTTCAAGTCCTGGACCCAATGACTTTAAACTTACACCAGGCGTGTGTGCATGCATGCCTGCCCAAAATCCAGAGAGGAGACTGGAGGAGAAGGTATTGCAGCCTGGCCACCCCCACCTCCAGGGGGTGATTTCTCACTTTCTATCTCTCTGTTTCTCTCTGTGTCTCCAGTGAGTGCATGTGCCCTATAGGAAAAAAATCTCTCTCTCAAAAAAAGAAAAAGATAATTTACTTTTCTTGACATTTCATTGCACTCGAGGTGCCCATCCAGGTACAGAGTGATATTGGAGAAATAGCATGTCATTTTCTTCTGCCTTATATTCTGCAACATAGATGCCTAGCTATTTTGGTAAAGTCAGGAGGTAGGAGTTTTATATACTCTGTATCATGAGGTTACCTGATAACAACAAAGTTCATTTAAAAAGCCTGTTAGAACCCAAAGACTGAACGGTGCTCTCTTTTATTCTGAGCTCCTTGGTAAATAAAATAGTGAACTCTTCCCCATAATATTCTATTTTTATTTCAGTATCAAGGAAATGGTTATTTGTAACAACCATATATCTGAAAGATTGCTGAAAATCATAAGGTCTGCATTTGGTTTTACCAATCTATTTTGTGTATTTGTATGAGATTATGAATTTGGTGAACTTTAGTTCCTCCTCCCCTCTGGCTTTACTTGAGGGGCAAAAGGCAAAAGGCAAGGCAAAAGAGAGTCAATATAAGAGGGGGCAAGTGGAGAGAAAGGGACTTGAGGAAGTAGGAAAGAAGACATGTGCAATGGATTGAATGTTTTTGCCCTCCCACTAGGTTATATTGATGCCCTAATCCCCAAGCTGATTGTATTAAGAGGTGGGACCTTTGGGCAGTGATTAGGTCATGAGGGAAGAGCTCTCAAGGTTGGGATAGGGCCTTATAAAAGAACCCAGAGAATTAACTAACTCCTTTCACCATGAGGGGTTACTATAGAAGCTGCCACCAATCTGTCTTTATCTTGGACTTCTCAGCCTCCAGAACTGTGAGAAATAAATTTCTGTTCTTTATAAGCTATCCAGTTTATGGTACTATGTTATAGTAGCCTGAATGGACAACATGAGGACCAGAAATTAAGATCGACAGTGATGACTGCCGAGCATACCCATGACAAGCAAGGAAAGGCCAAGGCCTGACTGATTTGGCTGATAAATGTATAATGAGTAATTTTTACATTCAGTTTATTAATTACATATGAATGAAAAGAAGGAAAATTCAAAGGTACTAGCTCCCTGAATCCCTCACAGCAAAAAGGATGACAATGAAACTGAAAGGGCCAAAAGACTGAAACGCTGTTGTGGGGTGCCCTATTGGTGAGGAGAGCATTCTAGACTACAGCTGTCTCATTATATTCTGCGGTTATATTCTAAAGTGTATGTGGCAGAAAACCTCATGTTCCACCAGAACCTGAGAGTTAATAAGGGGAGTGTTTCATGACAGCCTCTCCAGGGATACAAAGAGGAGAGAGAAATGACAGGTGGTCCTAACGAGACTCTCATCTTCTTGGACCAAAAGACATCCTACCAAGTTCCAAATTAGCTGTGGTTCAAGATTTCTCTCTCTCTCTTTTTAATAAAGGATTATTTATTTATTTAACTTTGTTATTATTTTTTAATTTGACCAGAGAGAGACAGAAGAGAGAAAGGGAAAGTGAGAAAACAAGCCCTCAGGTCCAGAACTCAGACTGTAATCGGCCATGTGGGATCCTAGTGCCCTAACCACCACATCACCTGCCAACCCCATGACTTCTCTGGCATGGCCTCTGTAGATACTGCAAGGCCTCCAGAATCCTATAACAAGATGAGTCACCTACACTGACATGGCAACTGGAGAGTGACTATATAGCCAGAAGTAGGCACAGTGACGTTAGAGGATCTATAAAAATGAAGGCAGTGGAAACAAGTTAGAGAAGAGAGGAACTATGAATTGACATGGCGATAATATTTGAATTTATATGTCTTATGGAGATACTTACCTCCTCTTAACCGAGTTCTCCTCTCCCCTTTCTTTCTTACCTAGTATGTAGTCACACTGTGATTCACCGCAGTGGCTCAGGTATTGTGTGTGTGTGTGTGTGTCTTATATAGAGAGATGACAGAGGCTTGGGAAATCCAACATTTTCACAAGTTATGAAGAAACTTTTCTTAATTTAGAAATCATATGAAGCTGCTCTCCCTCAGGTCTCCCTGGACTCCCCATCCTTCCCCAGAAAGCTCCTGAATGCCCTCTTTACCTCCTTGTTCCTCAGGGTGTATATGAGAGGGTTCAGTGAAGGAGTGCCCACTGTATAGAAGAGACCAAAGAACTTGCCCCTCTCTTGGAAATAGGGATTTCTGGGCTGGAGGTAGACAGCAATGACCGAGCCATAGAAGAGGGTGACCACAAGGAGATGGGAGGAGCATGTTCCAAAAGCTTTCCTCCGTGCTGTGGCAGAGTTTATCCTCAGCACCGCCCGAGCAATGGCACCATAAGAGACAAGGATAAGAATGAGGGGCACTACCAAGATGAGGACACTGGCCACAGCCATCTGGATCTCATTGTAGGAGGTGTCTCCACAGGAGAGTTGAATTAGAGAAGGGACTTCACATAAAAAGTCATCAATCTGCCTGTGGGGACAGAAAGGAAGGCGGAGGGTGGGTGGTGTCTGGACTGTTGATTGAACCAGACCCGTAACCCAGGCCACAGACACCAGCTGCCAGCACAGGCGGGGGTGGATGATGGTGGCATAGTGGAGGGGCTGGCACACAGCCACATAGCGGTCAAAGGCCATCACTGCCAGGAGGACGCACTCAGTGGTCCCTAAGGACATAAAGATGAAGAGTTGGATGGAGCAGCCCACGAAGCTGATGGTCTTAGGGCCCCAAAGGTTGACCAGCATCTGGGGGGCACAACTTGTGGTAAAGCAGAGGTCCAAGAAGGAGAGGTTTGAGAGGAAAAAGTACATTGGAGAGTGGAGCCTGGGGTCCACCATGGAGAGGAGGATGATGAGTGTGTTGCCTGCCAGGGTGAGGAGGTAGGACACCAAGACACCCACGAAGAGAATCCTTTCCAGCCCTGGGTGTTCAGAGAAGCCCAGAAGGAGGAAGCCCTCTGGGGAGCTTTGGTTGAGCATGACCTGTTCCTGTTCAGACATGGAGGAAATGAGGCTGTCAGACTAGTGTGATTCAATGTCTTATAAAAAGTCACTCTGGGTGCTTGTCAGGTTACATGAGGTAGACATTTCTCTTCTGCCTCTGCTCACCTGCATCTCTTTCTCAGGCTTATTACTATCCAGCAGCTCCTTCTATTTTCCTGTTCTTCCAGGTCAATCATTATCTAGTGAGGGTGAGGAAACCACTAAAGTGCTGGGGAAACAGATGAAGCTTCACATTGGTACTTCCAACTTCCTGACTGAGAACAAAGAAATCCATATATTACATATGGATGTAATGAATTACTTTTCACTAATCCAATGATAAATTACTGAGCATATTTTTTTTACTTTGAGAGATGTTTGCTATAGGGCACATACCCTCACCAGAGAGACAGAGAAAAGGAGACAGAGAGTGAGAAATCAACCCTGGGGGATTCCACATCACATTTCCTTCTCCTTGATTCTCCTCTCGGGATTTTGGGCATGCATGCACATGCACCTGGAATGAGTTTTTTTTTTTTTTTTTTTTTAAACAGGCCATTTTAATGTTTTTGTACAATTTAATAAATAATCTTTGATGAATACAGACATGTAAGACCAGCTATATTCAGAAACATCAGTCATGATGGTTTTCCAGATTGGTGTGTCATCTTCAAAAATTACAAGGAGTTATTTTTATTCAACTGCCATCAAACCAGTAAAACAGCATTTATGCATCCATCATTTTCAGGATTGTTGGTAACTTGGGCATATTTCCCCTAAATAACCTTGCCTCTGTGTGTCACAAGGCCCAACTCACGCACGTTCACCTCAATGACAGTACCTTTGGTGATAACACCCAAAGTCGTATATAGTGGGGATGAGGGTTTCTTCTTTACACCGAGTATTGGCAGGCAAAAGGTGGCTTTCAGTTCAGAATGTGTTACGTGGGCCTTCTTGAAACATAAGTCCATTGGCCTAATGAATCGTTCATATTTAGGTGGTTTTCTAGCAAAGCCATCTCCAACAAAGTAGACTTTTGCAACCATCCTCTTCTATGCCTTCTTCTTTCTCTTTCCTGTTTGAATAACTTTTAATACTTCTGTTTCTCCATGGGCTCAATCTTTGGGTAGAGGGACTTCCCATTTTCCCGCTTTCTCTTTCTATTTTTGTGTAATCATATTGGAAAGTACTTTAGCTCAGGACTGTCCTTCTCTGTCCAACAGATAAGCAGGTACTGCTCCTTGTGGAGTCTTTTCATCATTCTTCTGTTTGGTGTTCCTCTTTTCATGCATCTTGATAGTCTTTTTCATTTGTATTTTCTCAGCATGGCACTCCTTTATGATAGAGCTTAGCCTTCAGATCAATCATCTTTTTTGCTTTCTTTGAATGTTCATGAGCCTCCCGACTTTTCTTCTTTCTCTTTTTCTCATGGTAATCCAAACGGTATCCATAGCATTTATGATGTAATTCAGTGGCATGGTGATGGCCGCAGAGTCGTCGGGTGAGCAGGCAAAGAAGTTGTCAACTTTCAGATCACAGAGACCAACCCACCTGGCATGAGTTTTAAGCTTCTGGGTCTGGGACTCAATTACATGGTAGTCCAGCAACATAACCGTTATGCCATCTGCTAGTCCCAGCACCAATTTTTTTAATTAATTAATTTTATTTTATTTATTATTATTATTTTGAATTTGCTATAGAGCACATATACTCAATAGAGACAGAGAGAGGGAAAGTGAGATAGCAAACCACCAGCTCCGGGACTTAAGCTACCGTTGGCCATATGGGAGTGCAACACTTTATCTACTACATCACCTGCTGGCCCAACATCTATTTTATTTTAAAAACTGGGGTCGTTATGAATATTCTATATGCACATTTAAGAATAATTAGTAGAGGTCAGCAGGTGGTATCGGTGGTTAATGGCACTGGATTCCCACATGGCCGACTGCAGTTTGAGTCCTGGGCCTGGGAGCTTCCTTTGTCACTTTCTCTCTCTCACACTCTGTCCTTCTTTGGTCAAAATAAAACAAATAAATAAAGTTATAAAATATTTCTTTTAAAAAAGAATAATTAGTAAAGAAGTTCTTTTAATAGAATTTCCCTATCTTACATATTTATGCAGGCTTATTTTCTTTTCTGGGGTCTAAATTTCCTAGAATGATTCATGTTTTACCACTGTACTCTTGTTTGTAGGGGTGTGAATCAGAGACAGAGTGTATGAAATTAAGGAAGAGGTTTCTTTTTGTGTGAGGTGATTCCATTCATAGAAAGTTTAATTAGGCTATTATTGTCTCTTATCCTTCTAAATTAAATTATGGTTTATTAAACTAAATACAAGAGCTTTGTCTATAAATAAAAAGGCCTAACTTCAGTTTAACATTATGTGTGCGGTAGCAAAATAAGAAAATGTTGCCATTGTCTTCTTCTGGGACTTAGAAGTTAAAAAGAAAAGATACAGTATTTTCTCTTTTCTCCTTTAGATAAAATGACATCAGTAGCAAAATATATTGAGTTGAAATGAAAATTTGTTTAATACTTTCTTAATTCTATTCATTATTTGAGACATAAAAACATTTTACATAGGCAACAGCAGGTGGTGTGGTGGTTAAAGTACTGGACTCCCAGCCAGTCAATTACAATTTGAGTCCTGGACCTGATAGCTTACTTTCTCTCTCTCTGTCTCTCATCTCTCTATGGTAAGCTCACATGCCCTATGGCAAATTAATAATAATAACAACAAATAAAATTAAATAAACATTTTATATAAAACTTAAACCTACAGAAAATTTTCTTTTTTATAACTAGTTTTAAAGAATTATTTAATTGGGACCAGCAGTTAGCGTAATGGCTATGTTGCTGGACTGCCATGTAGTCGACTGCAGTTCAAGTCCTGGACCTGGTGGCTTAAACTCACACTGGGCGCGCGTGTGTGTGTGCCCAAGATCCCAGGGGGAGAATGGAGGAAAAGGTACTGCGGCATGGCTATCCCCCCCCCCCCCCCCGGGAGATGATTTCTCGCTTTCTGTCTCTCTGTCTCTCTCTGTCCTTCTGGTGAGTGTCTGTGCCCTATAGTGAAAACCTCTCCAAAAAAAAGAAAGATAATTATTTTATTTAATTTAATTTATTATTATTATTATTATTTAATTTGACTAGAGAGAGACAGAGAGAGAGAGGGGGAAAGTGAGAAAGCAAGCCGTCAGGTTCAGGACTTGAACCATGGTCAGCCACATGGGAGTCCAGCACCTTAACCACCATGCCATCTGCTGGCCCCTAGAAAAATTTCAAAAGTAGTCCAAAGAACTCTTTTATACTCTTCATCTATATTAATAAATGAGTAATATTTGCCACTTTCTTTTTTTATAGAGATTTTTGCTATAGGGCACATGTACTCACTAGAGAGACAGAGAGACAAAAAGCAAGAAATCACCCCCTGGGGGAATGGTCACTCTGCAATCCCTTCTCCATTCCCCTCTCAGGATTTTGGGCACACATGCACACACACCCAGCATAAGTTTCAAGCTGCTGGGTCCAGGTCTTGAACCACTGTCAGACATGTGATAGTCCAAATGACATAACCACGTTGCCATCTGCTTGTCCCAATATTTGTCACTTCCTGTCACTTCATCTTTCTATTTTTATATTAAATTTTATTTATTCTGAGCTAGTGGAGAGTGTGTTGCATATATAATGTTTCTTCACTTCTTTCTGTTTTTTAAGAAAGAGAAAATTCTTTGATGTAACACACTATGTCTACTAAATATAAGAATCATAACATTGATAAAGTGTTATTTACTCTATAGGCTATATTAATTTTGCCAATAATGTCCTGTATGGAATTTTTTTCCCATGGAAGAAAGTCAGATTACATACGTCTGACCTTGGCCCCCTTAGCAGCCTTTCCTTAGTCAGTAAATCAATAGGCCTTAAGGTGTAGGCTGATGGGTTCAGGCCCCACCATGAGAAGTTGTGGCTGGAAAAGTATGGGCTCGTGCATGCAATAAACACTGAGGAAAACAGAGGAAATTAAGACCCCCAAATTGAAGGCAAATAAATTAAGGATCAAGTGTGGGCAAGAGAACGTTATCCACACAGTGAAAGAGGAACCTAGTGGATGAATCAAGAAAAGTCTTCTGGAGGAGTAGGTGAGTACAAAGATGGGAGCGCGATGTAGCAGCTACCCTGGCATTGAAGAGGCAGAAACTGAGGGTCTTCTGACAATCTGAGAAAGGCTGAATAAGGGATGAGGTAGCAAGCAAGTTGGTGGTCCCATTGGCAAAAGCTATCCTGGGAGTTCATGGAATGGCACAATCACTTCCCAATCATGGGGTCTCCATTTTGTGTTAAAAGTTACATGTCAGCCTATCATCTTTTTTTAGACAGAGTCTCACTGTTGCAATCATCTTGCCTCAGCTTCCCACATGAGAATGTGCAAGTCACCACACACAGGTCTTTTTTTTTTTTAAGAGATATTTGCTATAGGACACATGGTTGCCAGAGGGACAGAGAGAGACATAGAGACATAAAGTGACAAATCACCCCCAGAGGAATGGCAATGCTGCAACCCCTTCTCCTCCATTCTCCTCTTGGGATTTTGGGCATGCACGCACATGCACCCAGTGTGAGTTTTAAGCCATGGGGTTCAGGACTTGAACTGCAGTTGACTACGCAGGAGTCTAGGGATGTAACCATTATGCCATCCGCTGGTCCCCCCAGTTCTTTTTTAAACAGGGTCTTGGTCTGTTGCCCAGGTTTGCCTCAGCCTTGCAGACTGTTAGGACTACTGGCTTTCAGATTGGACTAGGAATAAAAGCCAGGCCTCCCATGTGGACCTGGCCTGCTGAGCATGGCATCTAACAGGCATACCACCATGTCTGGGCCCTCGTCTCCCTTTCTGTCAACTTTCTCTTTGTTCATTTCATGAGACAGAGAAAGAGGCAGAGATAAAGATAGGCATTCCCAGTAGGGTTTTCATGCCACCATCCAGACCAGCTCCACCCAGCATCACCTGCAAATGTGCACCCAGTGCATCCAGGAAAGCAAACCAAGAACCTTCTCATGTGGTTTCAGCATCACTAAGTGTTGGGTTACCTCTGTGCCACCACAGTGGGCCAAGACTTCCTCTTTGTTGTTATATAGGCCTTCCTTCACCAGTTTTTTTTTTTCTTTTTGACAGAGATTTTTTTTTTTTTTTTTTTTTTTTTTTTTGCTATAGGGCGCATGTGCTCACCAAAGAGACAGAGACACAGAAAGCAAGAAATCACCCCCCAGGGGGTATGGCCACACCACAATCCCTTATCCTCTATTTTCCTCTTGGGATCTTGGGCACACATGCACACACGCCCAGTGTGTTTTAAGCCGCTGGGTCTGGAACTCGAATCATGGTCAGCTACATGGGAGTCCAGCAACATAACCATTATGCCATCTGCTGATCCCCCTTCATCATTTCTTTTCCTCTTGAAGATCAGATTTGTTCCCTTTCAAAAATTCTTAATTATTCAAACAAAACAACACACATATATATATAGATGTGTGTGTGTATATGTAATCCATATATATATATATACATATATATATACATATATATATATACGTATATATATATGTATATATATATATATAAAATCATAAGATAAGCACTTCATGTTTCTACCCAGCCCCCCTAATTTAAGAGCAGGATAAATGTTACCAGAATCTTAGAAAACTTCTGTGTATCCCTCCTTTATTCCATCTTCTTCATTCCCTTCTGAAGAAGTACATGCCATTCTGATTATTTCTAATACATTACTCCTTTTTCAACTTCATTGTATCAAATCTTTGTTATCCCAGAAATTACACACCATGTTTTATAAACTATAGCATTTCTCACATTCCTACTCCCTTGGCAACTTGCCTTATTCTTATATATATTTTTTTCCTGAATCTCTTCAGTTTATGTCTTTGATTTTTTTATTTTCATTTTTTTGGTATCCTTTTAAATTTTATTTTGTAATTTCTTATTTATACTTGTAGATTTTTGTGGGGTATCATATGGATTTTCAGTTTGTACACGCAGTGTATGTTAATTAAATCAAAGATAATGTATTTATCATTTTCTACAAAGAACTCATCTTGATGTGTACTGTTAATTTTTGCTCTATTAGTTTTTATTTCTTGATTTTTTGTTTTCTAATTTTCTGTCTTTTTTTTTTTTTTTAGAGAGGTTTTTGCTATAGGGCATGTGCACTCATCAGAGAGACAGAAAGTAAATCAACCTCCAGATGGAATGACCATGCCACAGTCCTTTCTCTTCTATTCTCCTCCCAGGATTTTGGGCACACACACACATATACCCACTTACACACGTGCGCCTGTTGTGTTTTAAGCCGCCAGGTCAGGGACTCGAACCATGGATGACTATATGGGAGTCTAGAGACATAACTGTTATGTCATCTGCTGGTCCCTCTAGTATTCTGTCTTTAACAAGATGTCTTTTTCTTATCCTCTTTCTCCTGGTCCTTTTCTCTGACACCAACAAAAGGCAAACACTACTTTTCCTACTGCCCATTACTTCCACACATACAGCATTCATTCATTTATTTTTGTTATTAGTTCTCAAAGAGCCAGTCATCTACTCACTGCTACAAGATTATGAGACACAAATTCTATTCTTTAATTTGATCGTAGTAAGCATCTGTTGCTTTAACAGTTACTGTCTGTCAAGTGCTTTCTAAATCCTAGATGTTGTGCTGAATAATTTCCTGGAATACTTGGTTCTCGAAATGACTCTTCAAGTAAGTTAATAGTATCCCCACTTTGTAGAAGAATAAACAGTCTCAGGGACCAGCAATTGGCATAATGGCTATGTCGCTGGACTCCCATGTAGTTGACCACGGTTTGAGTACTGGACCTGGTGGCTTAAACTCACACTGGGCGCGTGTGCGTGCGTGCGTGCCCAGGATCTTGAGAGGAGAATGGAGGAGAAGGGATTGCGGCATGGCCATCACCCCAGTGGGTGATTTCTCGCTTTCTGTCTCTCTGTCTCTCTGTCTTTCTGGCGAGTGCATGTGCCCTATAGCAAAAACCTTTCCAAAAAATAAAAATTAAAAAAAAATAAACAGTCTCAGAGAGGTTAGTAACTTGTCCAAGGTTACCCAGTCATTAAGTGCAAGGGCCAGGAATCTAGATCCTGTTTGATGCCAAATGCTACTGAGGACAGCCGGAAGTCAGTGCGCTGTAGGATAATAAACTTGTAACTTACCTGCGACAAAGGCAGAATCTCCTCCTGATCTCACTCCTGATCTTAGGAGCTTCTGGACTGGGTAGGGCCACCACTAAACTCTCACAAGGAGAGCTGAAAGCAGACTGTGGAGAGATGTTATACCTTTGAAATGGATTACAGCTTAGATTTCAGATGAGAGTGCCAATCACTACTGCTTACTTCACATCCATTGTTCCTTATAGCATCTTCAAGAGCTTGGTACTACTATGATCTTTTTCACATAAAGAATGAATGCACACAGAGAAGTAATTTGTTCTGGAAAGTGTAGCTAGTGAGCACCAGAGCTGAGAGCTGAATCCAAGGTCAGGCTATGCTCTAACCACAACCCACCATCACTCTGCCTGGTGCCTGGGCTGGAGGAAGCGCTTTGCTAACGGTCTCTTTTCTTTAGTCCAGTAAGTTAGTGGTACTGGAGGTTAAAGAGAGGCGGGGTGAGATGATGGAGAGAGGCATCCCAGGACTCCCATTCCCTAGGGAGCAACAGCTCATTAATCTTGCCAAGACTTGGGGCCCCATGGCTCACAGACAATTCATTAGCCACTGCCACTAATGGTTAAGGAGGAATGCGAGCTCAGGGGACTGCCAGCAGTGGTGCTCCTCTTGGTAGGTGAAAAGGTCAGTCTGTGTCCCTCTGTGCTGCTGGGAGAGTGCGACAGTTGTACTTTCTCTCTGTCCCACCTCCCGAGTGTCCTATCTTTTCAGTCTTTCCTCTCGAGTCTCTAATGCGCTCAATACCCTTTCTTTAATTTGCTTTTAACCGAAGTTTAATTTACATAATCAATACACATATTTTAATGTACAGTCTGCTGAATTTTGACAAATGTATATATCCAGGCAACCATCACTCTAGTAAAGATATAGGACATTTATATTACTCCAGAAAATTCCTCAAGTCTATCCTTCTTCTCACTCCAAGCTTGAGACAACAACTGATCTGATTTTTATTGTTTTAGACTGTTTTGCTTGATTTAGAACGTCACATGAAAGACTCACTCAGTATGGACTCTTTGTTTGAAAAGAATTATTTCTGGATCAGCAGATGGTGTAATGGTTACATTGCTGGACTCCCATGTAGTCAACTGTGGTTTGAGTCCTGGACCTGGTGGCTTAAAACTTATGTTAGGCTGGGTGTGTGTGCGTGAGTGCCCAAGATCCCAAGAGCAGAATGGAGGAAAAGGGATTGCAGTGTGGCCATCCATCCTGGAGGGTGGTTTCTTGTTTTCTGTCTCTCTGGCGAGCACACATGCCCTATAGCAAAAATCTCTCTCTAAAAAAATGTATTTAATTACAAATTTACTATTATTATTATCTAATTTATTATAGGACAAGTGCCCTCACCAGAGAGAGATAAGGAAAGTGAGAAAGCAAGCTGCCAGGATTCTGGTTTTGAACCATAGTTGGCCATGTGGAAGGTCAGTACCTTAACCACCATGCCACCTGCTGGCCCCAGTATATATTCTTTTTTTTTTTTTTTTATTTCTCTGCACAGATTTCTGAGATTCATCCATGTTTTGTGTATCAAGAGTTCATTCCTTTTCTGATTAATATTCTTTTGTTTAAAAATATTACATTTTTTTCATCTATTTACCTGTTGATGGACATTTAAGTCTGAAATTGTTTTAAAATATGTTTCCCAATCCGTTGGTATTTGTCTTTTCACAAGGTAGAGCACCTTCCCTTAACTTTTAGTGTGATCTGTATTGAGAGACACACTTCTTTTTTTTTAAATATCTAATTTTGTAATTAATTAATTTACATTCATTCACTGAGCATTGTCACAGCATACAAAATGTAATTTCTTACCCAGATATGCTGCATAGTAGCTTAATCATACATATTATCATCAATAATTTTCCATATATGTATATATATATATATTCCCCCCCATTTTTACTCCTCTGCCATTTCCCACCCTCCTCCCACACTATTTCAGGTGTTCACAGTTGTTTTCCATTCCTTACCCTCCCCCCATTTTATTGACTTACAAAATTTCTTAAATAATCTAACTACTTTCAATAGCAAGCTCTGCTGATGTATACATATCTATGAATATATGTCTGATTTAAGGCATAAAACTCTGAGTAGAATGAATATACTATAAGGTAGCACCTAGCTGATGCTATATAGTTTACTATGGTCATTAGTTAATGGATTTTTTTACAATATTTTTTAATCTCAAGAAAAGCAGATTTAACTTTAATAAATAAAATAAATGCTAAGGAAATATGCTTAAAACTTAAAGCCAGGAAACAGGTTGAGATTCTGTTCAAATAGCAGCTCAAGACAAGACAAAAATCCTTAAAACTGGAAAACAAAGCCTAGAAAAAAATCAACAATGTTTTAGTCAAAAGTCAAAAAATTCTATTTCACCAATTCAGTCTCATGTATTTTATCTTTTGTTGTGATTCAATTTTCCCAACTAAATTCTGGGATATAATATCCAGACTTGTCCCCACGATTAAGCTGGCCATTTTCTTAGTTTTTGAAGTCTTATTTTTGTGTGACTGTATTTAATTTTCCTGGTATAGCACTCCCTGCAGAATTTCTTGGAGATCTGGTCTGGTGTTGGTAAAGTCTTTCAGGTTTTGTTTATCTGAGAATGTTCTTGTCTTTTCTTTCCATATGAAGGATAATCTTGCCAGGTATGGTATCCGTGGTTGCAATTCCTTTTCCCTTAACACTTTGAATATATTTTCCCATTCTTTACTCACTTGCAGTTTCCGATGAGAAGTCTGCTGTTAGCTTGATGGAATATCCTTTGTAGGTGACTTGATATTTTTCTCTTGCCAATCTTAGTATCTTGTCTTTGTCTGTGGTTTTGGTCAATCTGGCTATAATGTGTCTTGGAGAAGATCTTGGGTTGATTCTATGTGGGATCCTTTGTATTTCTTGGGGCTGGATCTTTGAATGCCTCTCTAGGTTTGAAAAGTTTTCTTGCAGGATTTCATGGAATATATTGTCAATGCCCTTATCGGGTCTCTTTCCCTTCTGGGATACCAATTATCTGGATGTTTGGACATTTGATGGTATCTGATATTTCTTGTATAGAATTCTCAATTTTGGGCAATTTTCTCAGTCTTTGTGGTGAATTTTTCTAGGCCAACAATTCTATCTTCTGCATCTGAGATTCTATTTTCTGTATTATCTAGTCTGCTTTTAATACTTTCAGGGGATGTTTTGACTTCCTGTATTATAGTCTCCATCTCTAACAGGTCCATTTGATTCTTTTTTAAAGTGCGTAATTCCTCTTTTAGATCTTGCAAGAATTTCTTCATCTCTTGAAGCTTATCAGCTCCTTTCCCCTGCCTCTTTGTCAGTTCATTGTCTCTCTTCTCTTCAATCTCTGTGAGCTTTGTCACCATGAAAATTCTAAATTCTTTATCAAATATTTCCATGGATTTCATCATACTATCTGAGGATGAAGAGGAGTTATTTTTCCTTGGAGGAGTGGTATTTTCTTTTTTTTTTCATATTTCTTGTGACCCTACAGTGATTTCTAGTCATCTGATGGATGGTGCATTTCTCCTAATTATTGACGTTCAGTCTGAGTGTTCAGAGGCCTGCGGGAGGAGGTGATCTGCAATCTCTCTTCTGTTCCATTCTCACTCTTTGTGCATCAGAATCAATGGGAATAGAGGAATATTTGGACCTTAACTGTATTCAGATGTTTGGATCCTGTACACTTGGACCTGTCTAGACCTGTGAGTAGAGGCTGAGAAGCCAATGAGTAAAGATAAAGAAAAAGAAAAGAATTAGAGAAAAGGAAAGAAGAAAATATAAAATAATAAGAAAAAAGGATAATAAAAAACTATAGATTTTAACATTAAAATGCAGAAATTGAAAACTGTGCGGCACGCCACGCAAAAGCACTATTTCACAGCTGCAGTTCAGGATCCATGTGGAGAGACACACTTGTCACAAGGAGACTGTGCAGAAATGAGGGGGTGTGACATCTAGCACTAGGTCATTAGCAGCATTGTAACTTTCTCCTGTCTTTTGTTCTGGACTGTTCAGCATGGGATAAGCTATCTTTTTTTTTTTTTAAGTATTACATATTCTTTATTTGATAGTATACATACACCACACTAAAATGTCTTTCAGTAAGTAAAAGGCAGTGTTTTGGATACAGGGAATTCTAATTAAGCTATTAGAGTTATGACCAAATATATAAAGTAGACCTGTCTTTAGCTTTTGCCTTAACAGGTTAATAAACACAAATTAAAACACAGATGAGTCTGCCTAGTTTTGAGAAGTGAAGGGATTTCACCAGCATTTATATATTCATATAACCAGTTACATATAAACCTAAATAAAACCAATCTCCAGTAGGCTTTCAGATGGCATCCACCATCTTTGTAGAAAGATGAGCATCCCTAATGAATTACCAATTATATCTTTAGAAAGGGAAAATAGTGATAGCACTTACTGAACTGAAATTACTATCAAAATTAAAAAAAAAACAACAATATTAATTTAGCCACAAGCCAGCCTTACTTAAATTTGGATTGTCCAACAAAAATATGCTGTCAGCCATTCATGATCTGAGTTCTGGTGTAGGAGATCAATTAAAATATGGTACACATAGGGATCAGCAATTAGCGTAATGGCTATGTCGCTGGACTCCCACGTAGTCGACTGCGGTTCGAGTCCGAGACCTGGCGGCTCAAACTCACGCCAGGCACGTGTGCGTGCATGCCCAAGATCCCGAGAGGAGAATGGAGGAGAAGGGATTGCGGTGTGGCCATCCCCCCTGGGGGGTGATTTCTCGCTTTCTGTCTCTCTGTCTCTCTCTGTCTGTCCGGTGAGCACATGCACCCTATAGCAAAAACCTCTCAAAGAAAATATGGTACACATAAAAAAGGTGAGACATTTCTGTTTTGTCATAAATGAGGCAGTGGCCACCTATTACTCATCAACAGTGTTTTAAAGATAAACTATCAACTCTGCTCTTTCAGACTTCTTTTTAATGCCAGCGAAGTTCAGTTTATCTTCTCCCCAGGTAATGCCTTTGTTCTTATTGGCATCTGTGTAAGAGAATCCAGGGGCCTGACCTGTCTTCTGCCCAAATAGACCATGGAGATTTGGGCCAGTTTTGTGCTTGCCTCCCTTTTCCGTGGTGTGGCACTGGGCACTTCTGAACAAAAATCTTCTTGCCTTTCTCAACATCACCCGTTTTTATTTCTCTGTTGTCGCTTGGGAATATAGAGTAACCACTCAGAAGCCAGACAACCCGCTAAGTCTGGGGTAAGCTATCTAAGCAGTGGATGGAGAGGTACACATGGGGGAGAGTAAGATTCCCTTATGTTATACTGGTATATTCTGTGAGCTGGTGTGTCTTGTGAGCTGATCTTCCAGTTTTCTCCAAATCTTCTGTAATCAGCTGATGTCTGATGGCAGCTTCAGGAGAGATTCTGTCTCTCACCAGCTACCTTTTCTGCTATATCTGAATTCCTGACCCACAGAAACTGTGAGGTAATACATATTTGTATTTGAGGCCACAAAGTTTTAGGGTAGTTTATTATGCAGTAATAGATAACTGTTTGGTTTCCAGTTTTTGCCGTTCTGAATAAATACATGATAAACATTCATGTAGAAGTCTTCTATATATAGTTTCATTTCTCTTTGATAAATACCTATGAGTGGAATTTCTGGGTCATGTGGTAACCATTCTAATGGTGTGGAGTGATATCTAATTATTGGTTTTATAATTGATATATATATATTTAAAGAATTATTTATTATCATTATTTTTCAATTTTAACCAGAGAGAAAGAGAGAGAGCGAGAGCAAGTTGCGAGATCCGGGACTCGAACCGTGGTCGACCATGTGTGAACCCAGCACCTTTAAACACCATGCAACCTGCCAGGCCCTTATTTATATTTTTTAACTTAAAATATTTCATTGCATGCATTTAAGGTGTATGGCATATTTTTATATAAGCATATATAGTTAAATAAGTATTAGAGTCAAGCCAGTTAACATATCAACTCACATACTTACTTTTTTTTATTATTAATTACTTTATTTATTTTTGTATATACTTTCAATCATATTGTTTGGCTTACAATGAGACCATTTCGATATGTGAACATTTCTCCCCAGACCCGTTGATCGAAATATCTTCAACAGATAACACCACACCTCCCCATCCCGTCAATGCTCTACCTCTGTATCCCTTCTCCAAATCTCTTTCGTTGGGCCCCACTCCTCCACATACACCTCATCTGACATTCACACCCATCTCTTGTGTTTGTTCAACTGTTGGTCAATCAGTTTCAGACATAGAATGCAGACAAACGGTATATGTTAAGTGGGGACATACAATGTCTCTCCTTCATAGCCTGGCTTGCCTCACTCAGCAGTACATCTTCCATATTCTTCCACTTTCTGTCAAAAGCCAGGGCTCTGTTGGTTTTTATGGCTGAGTAGTATTCCATAGAGTATATGTGCCACAGTTTTTCAATCCATTCCTCCATACGGGGGCATCTGGGTTGGTTCCATGAATCGACAGCCCTCAGAATGGGAAAATATTTTTGTAAATGTTGCATCAGATAAGGGACTGATAACCAGAATACACAAGGAACTAAAAAAGGTGTTTGGAAAAAAGATGAGCAACCCTATTAAAAGATGGGAGAAGGAGATGAAGAAAACACTCTCTAAAGATGACATACGAATGGCCAAAAGGCATATGAAAAAATGTTCAACCTCCCTCATCGTAAGGGAAATGCAGATAAAAACAACAATGAGGTACCACCTAACCCCAGTCAGATTGTCTAATATTAAAAAAACAAAAAATGATAAGTGTTGGCGAGGGTGTGGTGAAAGGGGAACTCTTTTACACTGCTGGTGGGAATGTAGATTGGTCCAACCACTGTGGAGAATAATTTGGAGATTCCTCAAAAATCTACAGATAGATCTGCCATATGATCCAGAGATCCCACTCCTCGGTATCTACCCAAAAGACAGAAGAATCCTTCATTGGAAAAGTGCTTGCACATCGATGTTTATTGCGGCACTATTCACAATTGCTAAGTCATGGAACTTACTTTCTTAATGTGGGAAGAGCACCTAAAATTTATTCTCTCAGCAAATTTCCTGTTTGTAATACAATACTATCAACCGTAGTCCTCATGCCATACATTAGATCTCTTGTACATGCCCCTCTGTAGTTTAGCAGGCAGGCCAGAGATCTTACCTAATTTTTCTGCAGCTATCTGTGGGAGAACAGCAAAAATCTATCACTTATAAAACTGTATGAATAGGGACCAGTAGTTGGTGTAATGGCTATGTTGCTAGACTCCCATGTAGTCGACCACGAATCGAGTCCTGGTCTAGGTGGCTTAAACTCACGCTGGGTGAGTGTGCGTGCGTGCCCAAGATCCTGGGAGGAGAATGGAGGAAAAGGAATTGTGGCTTGGCCATACCCCTGGGGGTGCTTTCTCGCTTTCTGTGTTTCTGTCTCTGTGTTTCTGGCGAGCACTCATGCCCTTTAGCTAAAACCTCTAGAAAAAAAAGAACTGTATGAATAAACAATTTCTGATATGTCCCTTTAAGAACTTTGGTTCTATTGTAACAAATGGGCCACAGTAATGACAGGTGTTAATAATAGGGAAAACTGTGTGTTGGGAGAAGGTAATTTCAGAATTCTCTTTATTTTCAATTTTTCTGCAGATATAAAATTAAATACATATTTAAATAAAGTTTTAATTACTGCAAAAGCAAAAAAATTCTGGTTTAGTGGGAAGGAAATGGCCAGGGCTGGTGTGCTGTGAAAACCAGGTGCAGACGCTGGTGAGCGAATGTTAGGTTTGCTTACTGCTTGTAAACAGCGGGCCTCCTGAGTGAGTGTCATCTCTTGTCCCCGGCTCCAACCACCAAGGACTCTCCTCCCATTTCTCTGATCTAGCCCCTGTGAGAACGATCTTAAAGAGGACATTGCTTTGTGCCCCTTATCTTATCCTAGTTGGCTGACGCAGTTACCCTTTTTAACTTCTGAAAATGATGAGCAAGCTTGTTTCTTTATCCCTCTACAAACAAATAGGAGGAGAAAGTTCACCTGAGGAAGTCACGTCTCTGGTGGCTTCTTCCTCTTGCTCTTGACTGAACAGTTTGTGTCTTTAGTACTTTTGTCTGTGCATTTCAGGTGACTGCCTGCTGGGGGAAGAGTCAAAAATGGTGACCAAGAGTCACAGCTATCTCATTCCAGAGTCTTCCCATCCCATTCTCTTTTTTCTTTTCTGTTTTTTTTTTTTTTTTTTTTTGAGAGGTTTTTAGCTATAAGGCATGTGCACTTTCCAGAAAGACAGAGAGAGACAGAGAGAAAGAAAGTGAGAAATCACCCCCCCAGGGGGGATGGCCACGCTGCAATCCCTTCTCCTCCATTCTACTCTTGGAATCTTGGACGCATGCGTGTGCAAGTTAAAGCCACTGGGTCCAGGACTTAAACTGTAGTAAGCCTTATTTATTTATTTCAATTTGACCAGAGAGGGACAGAGAAGAGAAAGCAAGCCTCCAGGTCTGAGACTTGAACCATGGTCAGCTATGTGGGAGTCCAGCACCCCTAATCACCATGCCACCAGCCAGCCCCCTTAACTGAGTTTTATAAACAAATGCCTTTGGGGACCAGCGGTTGTCATAATGGCTATGTTGCTGGACTCCCATGTATTCGACCACTGTTCGAGTCCTGAACCCGGTGGCTTAAACTCATGCGGAGTGTGTGTGCGTATGTGCCCATGATCCCGAGAGGAGAATGAAGGAGAAGGGATTGTGGCGTGGCGATTTCTCTGAGGGGCGATTTCTCACTTTCTGTGTCTCTGTCTCTCTCTGTCTTTCTGGAGAGCACTCGCGCCCTATAGCTAAAACCTCTAAAAAAAAAAAAAGAACTGTATGGATAAACAATTTCTGATATGCCCCTTTAAGAACTTTGGTTCTATTGTAACAAATGGGCCACAGTAATGAGAGGTGTTAATAATAGGGAAAACTGTGTGTTGGGAGAAGGTAATTTCAGAATTCTCTTTACTTTCAATTTTTCTACAGATGTAAAACTAAATACAAATTTATTTACTTATTTATTTTTATTTTTGCCTGGCAATAAATATTTTAATTTTTCTTGTTTCATTTTTATGATGACAATTTAATTTCAAGTTTATTTCCTTTGTTTGTTTGTTTAAATACAAAGCTAAACCACAAACAAGTACAACCAAGACCTTTCATCTCACGTTTACACACTGCTGTCGGATCCTCCTCCAGTTTGCTGTGGGGTGGGGGGAAGACTTTCTTAGGTAGCACCGTCGAGGGACCGGGTGGGAGAGTCAAGGAAGAGGACAGGGTCTCCTACCTGTCTCCATTCACATATACCTGGGACCAGGCCTGGCAGGAGACCCCAGGTCATGCTCCTGAGCCCTGCCCCCTGGACTGAAGGTGAACTGTGGGAGAATCCGTCCCTCCCACTCCAGCCATCATAGTCAGGGTGAGAACAGCAGCCTGATCCTGGATCCCTGGGTGGTGTGGCCCTGCCGGCTCCCCCACACGCCAGCTGCCAGCCGGTGCCTTTCTTTGAGGCTGGTGGTGGTGGCTGTGGCAGGGTTCCCTGGGTTCATCTGCTCACACTCCAATTCATGGCTGCTTCTTCACAGGAAGGACACTGGGTGTTCTGACACACAGAAGGCCTTGACAGCAGGTCTGGAACTTCCAGCCCAGCAGAATCGGGCGGGGTGGGGGAGGGCATCGGGTAAGTAATTTCTGGTCCCGCTACAAAACTTGGCTTCTGATTATAATAGAGTACCATCTCGAACCTCTTCTACCAAAACAAAAAATCGAAACCAAAAAACTCCAAAAGTTGCAGCCACTGCGCTCACTTACAGACCTATATACATGTAAGTTGTTTTCTGTGTTTTTTTTTTTCTTTTTTTCTTTTTGTGACTTTTTTTTGGTTTATTTAAAAAATTTATTATTATTATTTTTTTTTAAATAAATTCAGTGTTCTCATTTCTATAAAGAAGGAACCCAGTTTCGGGAAACCCTGCCCCGGCGGGGGGAGGGAAGCAATGCTTTTCCCTGCCTGCGGCTACTTTGATTCCCTGCCCTGATGCGTCTAGGTGACCAGAGAAGTAGCAGCCCATCCCCGCGGGCCACGGGGCAGTAAGCTTTCAAGAAATGTTTACCTGTTGAAATATCCATTTTGTAAGACAAATAATAATGTGATTGAATGTATGGAAGAAATGAAATAAAAAAATAAAGATTCAATATTTGTAAAAAAAAAAAAGTGCTCCAACATTTAAGAAAAAAAAGTTTATTAAAAAAAAAAAAGAAAGCAGAGGGGAAGGCTAGCTTATTGCAAACCTTTTAAAAAATATTCATACACTTGAGCACGCACTTGGCAAGACGCAGGGAGAACAAGAGCTTGGAGATATCCAGGCCGTCGGAGGAGGCAGCGCCGTCCTCACACCTGCCAGTCCTCAGACTCTGGGGTGCAGGAGAAGTCCTGGCTCAACGAGGGGCAGGAGTCTCGCTGGCTTCCTAGTGCCCGGACTCTTTCCTCTAGAACCTGTGCCGAGTCTTCGACTGAATGCACGGGAGGCACGAACATCCGACTTGTATGCAAAAAGGTACAAAAACAACCAGAATATAAAAGTTTTGGTAATATAAGGCCACCTGTTCAAGTCCATCTTGGAATCCTGTAACAGATATTTAACTACTATAGTGAAAAGGCATCTTAATATACTTTTAAAAACATCTGAAGTAATTCGCTGAGACTAAGTGTGTAAGAAAAGAATCAATTCCCTTTGAGGGCACCTTGTTCTTTGAAGAAGGGCAGGTGGGGTGGGGCGGCCAGCTAGTGCTTCAGCCACGGGTGGGCTTCCAGAGAAGCCTTGCTGTGGTCCCCATAGTCGTGGAGCAGCTCCTCGCCGGCCTCGATGTCCCGGGAGGCGATGAGGATGAGCTGCAAAACCCCGTCGATGTCGCGCAGCTTGGTCTGGCAGTCCCGCACTTGCTGTGGTTGATCAGCCTCCCCAGGCGGGTTGTCTCTCGAGTTGCATCCACGCAAGAGGTTTTGCTCAGATACTGAAAATAGCCCATGTAGCAGCCGGTGGAGGGGTCTTGTGCGTCAGAGGCTCCCGCTTCCTGGCGTCACTGACCTCGAAGAGGTCTCGGTGGTACTCTACCACAGTCTCCCGGGAGAACTGCGTGGTGGCGATCTCGCCCTGCCTTTGCCATCAGTGAGGTCGATCTTCATGCCCTCCCCCCCCCCCCCCCCCCCCCCCCCCCCCCCCCCCGCTTTCAATCAGCTCGTCTAGTCTCTTCTGCTCTTCAGACCGCCGCTCAGCTTTGCTCTTCCCGGAGCTTCTCCGGACAGGGTAGGAATCTGTGAGTTTGCGGGTCTGCTGCGTTTTCCCTTGAGCTCTTCTTCCGGCAGCCTCCTTGCCCTTGACGGGCTTCTTCAGGGCAGGCTTGGCGATGGCTGCGTTAGTAGGGTCACAAAACGAGGTTGGAGTTCTTGGAGGTTCTATTGCTTCGGATTTTCGGTTTGGAAAAGGTGCCAGGGGCCCCCCTCCTGGCGTCTTTGATCTACTCCTCGGACTTCACCGTGCTCCGTATTGCATTGCCAGCATTCTTCTTCTCTTCCGGTTTCCCGTAGATGCAGGCGAGAGGTTTCCCCTGGTATCTGACGTCATGACGTGCAACTGAGTTCTCTTCCTGAAGGGGAAACGCATTCCAGAGTGTTTGTTCGGGCTCATGTAGGTATAGATCTTTGCCCAGTAAATACATTCTCCTGCAGCCGGACCAGGCCCATGGCGGCGCGGCCGGGCCAGCACCGCGGCCTCTGCTGCTGCTGCTGCTGCTGCTGCTGCTGCTGCTGCCGTCGCCACCCCCTGGCGCCCCGGGGAAGGGCTGGAGGCGACGCATGGCGCCCCCTTCTCTCATGGCCCGCTAGGCAGGGCCGGGTACTCGCGGGCCTCGGCAGCCCCTGGCCGCCCCGAGCGAGGACCCTAAATACATATTTAAATAAAGTTTTAATTACTGCAAAAGCAAAAAAAAACCCTCTAGTTTAGTGGGAAGGAAATGGCCAGGGCTGGTGTGCTGTGAAAACCAGGTGCAGACGCTGGTTGAGCGAATGCTAGGTTTGCTTGCTGCTTGCAAACAGCGGGCCTCCTGAGTGAGTGTCATCTCTTGTCCCTGGCTCCAACCACCAAGGACGGTGTGACTCTTCTCCCATTTCTCTGATCTAGCCCCTGTGAGAACGATCTTAAAGAGGACATTGCTTCGTGCCCCTTATCTTATCCTAGTTGGCTGACGCAGTTACCCTTTTTAACTTCTGAAAATGATGAGCAAGCTTGTTTCTTTATCCCTCTACAAACAAATAGGAGGAGAAAGTTCACCTGGGGAAGTCACGTCTCTGGTGGCTTCTCCCTCTCGCTCTTGACTGAACAGTTTGTGTCTTTAGTACTTTTGTCTGTGCATTTCAGGTGACTGCGTGCTAGGGGAAGAGTCAGAAATGGTGACCAAGAGTCACAGCTATCTCATTCCAGCGTCTTCCCATCCCTTTTCTTCTTTTCTTTTTTCTTTTCTTTTCTTTTCTTTTCTTTTCTTTTCTTTTCTTTTCTTTTCTTTTCTTTTCTTTTCTTTTCTTTTCTTTTCTTTCTCTTCTCTTCTCTTCTCTTCTCTTCTCTTCTCTTCTCTTCTCTTCTTTTTTTCTTTTCTTTTCTTTTCTTTTTTTAGAGTTTTTTAGTGATAGGGTGCGTGTGCTCCCCAGAAAGATAGAGAGAAACAGAGAGACAGAAATAAAGAAATCACCCCCCAGGAGGGATGGCCATGCCACAATCCCTTCTCCTCCATTGTCCTCTTGGGATCTTGAGCACACATGCACATGCTCCCGGAATGAGTTTAAGCCACGGGGTCTGGAACTCGAACTGTGGTCTACGACATGGGAGTTCAGCCACATAGCCATTAGGCCAACTGCTGTTTCCCCCCATTCCATTTCTGATAGGTCCATTGTTAACCTCTTTGGACTGTAATCTTAGGCTGGCAGTTCCTTTTGCTTTTTAACGTTTTAAAGATATTTCTGAGTTTGTTCCCTTTAGTGACATTAATCCTGGGCATGAGTTTTTTGTTATTGTTTTATAAGTTTTTTGCTATAGGGCACATCTACTCGTGTGTGTGTGTGTGTGTGTGTGTGAGAGAGAGAGAGAGACAGAGAGAGAGAGAGAGAAGTGAGAAATCATGTCTCAGGGGGATGACTATGCTGAAATCCCTTTTCTTCCACTGCCTCTCAGGATTTTGGGCATGCACTCACATATGCCAGGTGTGTTTTTCATGTTGCTAGGTCTAAGACTCAAACTGTGTGGTCGACCATGTGGATCCAGCCACCTTAACCACCATGTCCTGGCTGGCCCCTGGACATGAATTTTTTTTTTTAACTGAACAAAAAGTTATTTTGGAAATATACATAGCCTGATTTTTACATCATAGTAAAACAGGCCTGTTGACGAGGGGTCATGTGTTTTTCTGTTGAACAGCCATTATTTATACTCATTCCAAGGCTTCTAACATGATACTATTTCCTCATATTACCATCATTCCAATATTATTCTGTTGCCCACTAGATGCCATCTCCACGCATTCATCTATCACAAGATTTATAAATGGATCAAATCCCCGCAATATTCCTTGGCCATGTCTGCCACCATTTAATTTCAATGATAACTTCTTGTCCATACGTTTTATCAATTCAGGAGGGTGAGCTTTGCTCATGGCACCAACTCGGCAGGCACAGAGATGCCTTTGAATGGAATTCTTGGCCTCCTCACTTTCCTGCCTGGGCATAAATTTTGATCTTTATTCCACGTCAGTTTAGCCCTGAAGCTGCTGGTTTTCCTGGCCAACATTGCCTGAAAAACTACAGTTAACTGAACTGGCATGATGTGGGAGTGGTCCAGGTAATGCAGCCACAGATTCCCATTCTTTGTTTGTTTGTTTGTTTATTTATTTATTTATTTATTTAAATTTTAAAGTTTGTGCCATAGGGCATGTGTGCTCGCCAGAGAAAGAGACAGTGAGAGAGAAAGTGAGAAATCACCATCTCCGGGGAGGGGGATTGCCATGCCACAATTCCTTCTTCTCCACCCTCCTCCTGGGATTTTCAAGTGTGATATTCAAGCCACCAGGTCCAGGACTTGAACTATAGTCAGAGTTATTTATGTATGTATGTATGTATGTATGTATGTATTTCAGTTTGATCAGAGAGGGACAGAGAGAGAGAAAGTGAGAAAGCAGGCTGCCAGGTCCGGGATTCGAATCATGGTCAGCTATGTGGGAGTCCAGTGTCCCTAACCACCATGCCACCTGCCAGCCCCCTTAACTGAGTTTTATAAACAAATGCCTTTGGGGACCAGCAGTTGGCATAATTTCTGGACTCCCATGAAGTCGACTGTGGTTCAAGTCCTAAACCCAGTGGCTTAAATTCACGCCAGGTACGTGTGTGTACTTGCCCAAGATTCTGAGAGGAGAATGAAGGAGAAGAGATTGTGGTGTGGCCATCCCCCCCAGGGGGTGATTTATCGCTTTCTGTCTCTCTCTGTCTTTCTGGTGAACAAATGCGTCCTATAGCAAAAACCTCTCCCTCCAAAAAAAATGATAAACAAATGCCTCTGTTTTGTTTTGTTTTGATATAGGGCATGTGTATCTGGCGGAGAGACAGAAACTGAAATAGATGGAAAGTGAGAAGTTAACCCTCCCCCCCATACACATACACCACCGCCACCACCAGGGGTGATGGCCATGCTGTAATCCCCTCTCCTTTATTATCCTCTCAGGATTTTGGACATGCATACATACATGAGTGTCTGGGGTGATGTTCAAGCTGCCAGGTCTAGGATTCCAACTACAGAGTCGACTCTGTAGGATCCGGCCTCCTTAACTTCCATGCCACCTCCTCACACAACAAATGCTTCTCAATTTATCATTTGCCTTGGTTGAAAAGGTCTGAAAAGTGTTATTTTTTTTCTTTGTTTTTTAGAAGTTCTTGCCATAGGGTACATGTGCTCCCCAGAGAGAGAGACAGACAGAGACAGTGTGAGAGAAAGTGAGGGGGGTGATTTCTCACTTTCTCTCTCTCTTTCTCTGACTTTCTCCAGTAAGCACACATGCCCTATTGCAAAATTTGAGGGGAGGGATCCTCAAAAATATATATAACCCAAATGTTAGAATTATCAGATGGAGATTTCTTTTTAGAGATGCTTGCAGTAGGCCATGTGGGATTCCAGCGACCCTACCTGCCAAGCCACCTGCTAACCCCACTTGATGATGTTTTTTAAACTCAGTAGGCTTCTAGCATATTCACCCATGTTGTTGCTTGCAGGTATAATTCATCTGTTTATGCTGCTGCTAGTATTCTGCAATTCAGATATCTATTTTTACTATTACTGGAAAAACTTTTTTTTTTTAGTTTGGTATGTCCATTTTCAATTTTGGATGTTGGCCCTTTTTATTCACGCACTCTGCATCCATAGATTCATCCAACCACAGATCTTGTATTATGTAGTTAAGTCTATGATAGATTTTTGTTGTTGTTGTTGTTGTTGTTTGTTTGTTGTGAGAGGTTTTTGCTACAGGGCACGTGCACTTGCCAGAGAGACAGAGAGAGACAGAGAGGCAGAAAGCGAGAAATCACCCCCCGGGGGGATGGCCACGCTGCAATCCCTTCTCCTCCATTCTCCTCCTGGGATCTTGGGCATGCACGCACATGTTCCTGGCATGAGTTTAAGCCACTGGGTCCAGGAATCAAACCGCGGTCGACTACATGGGAATTCAGCGACATAGCCATTACACTAACTGCTGGCCCCTGATAGTTTTATCTATACTCAACACATATGGACTTTTTTTTTCTTGTTCTTATTTCCTAAACAATACAGTATAATAGCTATTTATATAGCATTTACATTGTGTTAGGTGTTGTGAGTAACCTATAGAAGACTTATATGGGAAGATGTGGCTAATTTATCTGCATATAATGCCATTTTAAATAAGAGACTTGAACATATGTGGATTTTGGTGTTTATGGGGATTCTGGAACCAATCTTTGGGGATACTGTGAGACTTCTGTATTCCCAAACTGTTCTTTGATGGTAGACTAAAACTTTTTCCAATAAATAATAAATGAGAATTCGCAGTAGTTTTTTTTTTTTTTTTTTTTTTTTTTTTTTTTGGAGAGGTTTTTGCTATAGGCTATAGGGCACGCGTGCTCGCCAGACAGACAGAGAGACACATAGAGACAGAAAGTGAGAAATCACCCCCATGGGGGATGGTCATGCCACAATCCCTTCTCCTCCGTTCTCCTCCTGGGATCTTGGGCACGCACGCACACGTGCCCGGCGTGAGTTTTAAGCCACCGGGTCCAGGACGTGAACCACAGTCGACTACGTGGGAGTCCAGCGACATAGTCATTACGCTAACTGCTGGTTCCCTTGCAGTAGTTTTTTTAAATTTTTCAATAAGACATGTGCATGTGCCAGAGAGAGAGAGAGAGAAAGAGAGAGAGAGAGAGAGAGAGAGAGAGAGAGAGAGAGAGACCAGCAGGTGGTGTAATGGTCCCGTCACTGAACTCCCATGTAGTCGACCATGATTTGAGTCCTGGATCCAGTGGCTTCAAACTTGCACCAGGCGCATGTGGATGTGTGCCCCCAAACCTGAGAGAAGAATGGAGGAGAAGGGATTGTGGCATGGTCATCCTCCTGGGGGGGGTATTTCTTGCTTCCTTTCTCTCTGTCTTTGTCTCTCTGGTGAGTGCACATGCCCTATAGCAAAAATCTCTCTGAAAAAAAAAGAGAGAGACTGAGAAATCTCTTCTTCCTTATGGGGGATGGCCACATCCCATAATCCCCTCTCCTCTATTCTCCTCTTGGGATTTTGGGCACGCATACACATGCACCTGATGTAGTTCTTGAACCACTGGGTCCAGGATTCAAACTATGGAGTTGGCCATGTGGGATCCAGTCACCTTAACCCCCATGCCACCTGCTGGTCCCACAGTAGCTTTCTTCTCCTCCTCCTCCTCCTCCTCCTCCTCCTCCTCCTCCTCCTCCTCTTCCTCCTCCTCCTCCTCCTCCTCCTTCTTTTTTGGTTAAGTTTTTGCTCACTGGAGAGAGACAAAGAGAGGGAGAGTGAGGAATCATCCCCACCCCAAGAAGAATGACTGTGCCACAGTCCTTTTTCCTTCAATTTCCTCTTAAGATTCTGGGAGCGTGCACACACACACTCAATATGATTTTTAAGCTTTTGGGTCCAGGACTTGAACTATATTTGTCCATATGGGAGTCCAGCACCTTAACCACCTGCTGATCCCCAACAGTAGCTTTTAAAACTGTGTTTAGTTGGCATTTCCCAAGCCATTTTCTAGATCTCATAGTTTAGGAAATCTATCAAGGGCATTACTAAAGAGAGCAGAAAGAGACTTCTGCCCCCTGAATCCTCCTGTGGGTAGTGACTAGCCCAAGACCATCCCATCAGTCAGGGTCAAGTTGGGCAGTTTGTAGATATGTGAGACTTCTTAATTTTTATTTTTATAACCTGGAACGAGGTCCACAGCATGACATTTAACCTTGGCTGGCTTTCTGAATTTGTTAGATTGGCAAATGAAAAGAGAGCTTTTTGCCTCTGAAAGCATTTATTATGACACAGAGAGAAAAAGTAAGAGTGACACTGAGGTAAGAGGCATGGAGAAGGTCAGGTCCTAAGAAGAAATCCTGACTGTGGTCAGCTTAAGCCCCCGAGTGTCTGGGACAGCCGTCACCCTGGACTTGAGTAGGGAGGGAATTTCACATAGGAAGAAAGGAGAAAGAGAGAGAGAGATTAGGTTCCTTCCCATTTCTTGAAATGGCATTGTTTTTCAGAATTCAAGTCCTTTTTTCAAATAGGGAATCCCCTAAATTACTAATTTCCTGTTTATATCTCAGGCTTGTCCTCACATGCTGAAAATCCCCAATGCTGAAAATCCCCAACTCTAGTGGGTACTTTTCTTTCCAGGGAAGCAACATGATATAAGGAGAAGACAGGGGCTATAAAATAGAAATATGCATTTGAACTTTTGTTTACCATTGACTACTGATATAACTGGGTGAGTTGGCTTCTTGCCTATCAACAAGGACACTCATACTTTTTTAGATTGCTGAAACATAGGGCCGGCGGGTGGTGTGGTAGTTGAGATGCTGGACTCCCCATGTGGCTGACATAGTTCGAGTCCTAGACCCGCAGGCTTGCTTTCTCACTTTCTCTTTCTCTCTCTTTCTCTCTCTCTCTGGTGAGCATATGTACCCTTTAGGAAATTAAAATAATAATTTTTGGACCAGCAGATGGTGTAAGGGTTATGTCACTGGACTCCCAGGTAGTGGACCACTGTTTCAGTCCTGGACCCAGTGGCTTAAAAACTCATGTGGGGCACGAGTGCATGCGTGCCCAGAATCCTGAAAGGAGAATGGAGGAGAAGGGATTGAGGCATGGTCATCCTCCTTAGGGGTCATTTTTCGCCTTCTGTCTCTGTGTCTCTCCAGCAAATACACATGCCCTATAGCAAAATATCTTTTAAAAAAATCCACAATAATTTTGTTTTATTGTCACTTTTCTTTACTTTGTTATTTATTAGGCATACATTCTATTTCATATTCCTACAGCAACACTTGCTTGATACAATGTATTCTTTTTTTCTTTCATATATTTATTTTTACATTTTTCCACATTTACTTTACATATCAAAAAATTTTAGCTCATACTCCATAGTTCTTAGCAGTTTATAAACAACTTTCAAAATTTCAAAATACTGAATTTTAAAGATAATGTTCAAAATAATTTTTAAAATTTTGTATAATTTTGTGACTCTATAACAACAGAAGCAGTATGGTTTCAAATATTTTTGAGAAAATATTTACATGTCAACTACTCAAATTGTTGAAAAACAAATGCCCAGCACACTAGTCACACATAAACCTTCTCAGTTCAGCCCTGCCCACCAAGTATTCTGTGACATACCATCTGCTAGCAAAGATCAGTTTCTTCTCCTCCTTCAAAGTCTTTCTTGAGATAATCTTCTAGTGTGGTTGCTTTTTTGCAATCTCTACTGGTTACAATGCTGGACTGGAAACCCCACAATAATTGAAAAAAGAAAGCGAAGCTGACAGGTAGAGTGGTAAGGGTACTGGACTCCCATATGGCTAACCACTGTTCGAGTCCTGGACCTGGAGGCTTGCTTTCTCACTTTCCCTTTCTCTTGCTTTCTCTCTCTGCTCAAATTAAAAAAAAAATAATAGTAACAAATTAGATAAGTAAATAATCCTAAAAGAAAAGAATGCTGAAACAGTAAATGTGCATTTCTTGAAATGGAAGTACTCACTAAATATTATGTTACCATTTTTGTTATTCTGTTACTTGTTTATTTACTTATTAATTCATTTGTGCACCTAGTAAATATTTATCAAGTATTTCCTGTGCTAGCCAGCATGCTTGTGGCAGTGCTGTAGAAACAAGTAAATTAGACCAAACCAAACCAAACCAAATGAAAATCCCACTGTCATGGCTCCCAAGATTCCTACTGTTACTGGGGAGAGAAAAAAGCATATAATCTGGAGAAACATGCTCTGAAGGGCTGTTGAAGGAAATACAGGGGACAGATATGCACATAACCCAGGTTAGGGAGAAAGAGAGTTAGGGAAGGCTTCTTGAAGAGATGTTGCTTATACTGTGTATTTTCTTTTTAAAATATTTGACAAGGGAGGACCAGCAGTTAGCGTAATGGCTATGTCGCTGGACTCCCATGTAGTCGACTGCAGTTTGAGTCCCAGACCCGGTGGCTTAAACTCATGCCGGTCGCATGTGAGTGTGTGCCCAAGATCCCGAGAGGAGAATGGAAGAGGGATTGCTGCATGGCCATCTCCCCGGGGGTGATTACTCACTTTGTTTCTCTGTCTCTCTCTCCTGGCGAACACATGCATCCTATAGCAAAAACTTCTCCAAAAGAAAAAAATTGCCAAGGGAAAGTGAGAAAACACCTCCTTCATGGGAGAGGGTCATGCTGTAATTTCTCCTCCATCACTCTCTCTCTATTTGAGACTCTGGGCGCGCACACACACACACACACACACTTGTGCAGCACGTTTTGCAAGCTGCTAGGGTCTGGGACTTGAACCATGTCGTCGGCCATGTATGATCCAGCCTCTTTAACCACCATGCCACTGGCTGGCCCGCACTGTGTATTCTTATAAATTCATGGGATAGAATTGGAGGTAAAGCTGTGCTCAGTGGCCTGGAGATGGCAGAGAGCTTAGCTTGTTCAAGAGTATGCAGGAAATTTGGGGAATCACCTACAGATACAGCTAAGTTTACAGATCTGCTGCAGGTTGTCGCTGTGGGTATAGATCTGGGGGCATCAGAAGATAAATATCTTTCCTGGGAAATGTTGTTCCTACTCCTGGAGCCGTTGGCCAAGATTCTTTGCTGGTCCACAAAATGCAGATTCTAGCACGAACATAGCCAGGAGTTGAAAAGGGAAAAGAAGAAAAGCGTCCAGGAGAGTCTAGTTTAAAGCAGCCTTTAACCACCTGATCTTCCTGTGGCCTTCCAAGAAATGATGTGAAGATCCAAGAAAGTAGTGGGTGCAGTTCAAGTTGAAAAGTGAAAGCAGTTTACTCAGGTCTGGCTTTGCTCAGTTTTTCCTTTCTTTTTTTCCCAGGCCCTTTTCCTACCCTTATCCTGTGGCAGGGCTTTGTTTCACCCTTGTCCTGAGCTGTAATTTTCTGCCTGGCCACTGGTGATGTTTCATAATCCCTAAACCCTATTGGACAGTGGATGTGGTAGGTGCTGTGCAGCAGCCAAAGTTCAGAACCTTGGTTTCGAAATGTAGGAGATAACAGGGACATGGAGCGAGATCTGAAAAGAGAGTATTAGGGTCCAGTGGTTTCTGGATCTCCTTACTCTACAGGGAAATTTCTGTAAATCTGAGTTCTTCTAGACAGAGCTCTCTAGAATAAGATGGGATTGTTTGAGATTTACCAGTGAGTGAAAGTATAATAAATGGCCACTTCAAACAGAGCAAAGATGACAATGTGGCATTTTTATGTCTATTTACTCTGAAAATAAAGGAAACATTCTTAAAAAAATTTTTTAGTGATTTTTGTCTTAGAACACATGTGCTCATTGGAGAGAGACAGAAACAGTTGAGAGAGAAAGTGAGAAATCACCCCCCAGAGGGGATGGACACTCTGCAATCCCTTCTCCTTCTGGGATCTTGAGCACGCATGCACACACGTCTAACCAATTTTCAAGCCACTGAATCTGGGAATTGATCTATGGTTGACTATGTAGGAGTCCAGCTACGTAACCCTATGCCATCTGCTAGCCTGTAAGGAAAACCTTTTATAAAAAAAGAAATTATTTATTATTCTTCATGTTTGACCAGAGAAAGACAGAGAGAGAGAGAGAGAGAGAAAGTCGGCAGGAGGTCTGGGACTTGAACAGTGGTTGGCCATGTGGGAATCCAGCGTCTCAATCACCATGACACCTATAAGCCTCAGGAAGCACTTTTAAGAAATTCAATTAAAAAAAAATTGGTTCAGCGGCCTGCAGTTAGTGTAATGGCTATGTTGCTGGACTCCCATGTAGTCAACTGTGGTTTGAGTCTTGGACCCGGTGGCTTAAACTCACACCGGGTGCATGTGCGTGCATGCCCACGATCCCAAGAGGAGAATGGAGAAGGGATTGTGGTGTGGCCATTCCCCCGGGAGGTGATTTCTTGCTTTCTGTATCTCTGTCTCTCCCTGTCTTTCTGGTGAGCGCACGTGCCCTATAGCGAAAACCTCTCAAAAAAAAAAAATTGGCTCTGGGACCAGCAGACGGTGGAGTGGCTATGTGGCTGGACTCTCATGAGATCTACCACTGTTCAAGTCCTGGACTCGATGGCTTGAAAATCATGCCAGGCAAGTGTGTGTGTGTGTGTGTGTGTGTGTGTGTGTGCACATGCCCAAAATTCCAGTAGGAGAATGAAAGAGAAGGGATTGTGGGTGGCCATCTCCCCTGAGGGGTGATTTCTCACTTTGCCTTTCAACTGTCTCTGTGTCGCTCGCTCGCTCTCTTTGGTAAACGCACCCACCTAAGGTAAAAATTCCTTTAAAAAAACTGTTCTTAAGACCAGCAGGTGGCATGGTGGTGAAGAGTGCTGGAATCCCACATGGCTGACTGCAGTTC
Source organism: Tupaia tana (assembly GCA_026018925.1). Lineage (NCBI taxonomy): Eukaryota > Metazoa > Chordata > Mammalia > Scandentia > Tupaiidae > Tupaia > Tupaia tana. Next base: position 126,503,104 of record JAKSZU010000003.1, read on the forward strand.
CATCTTGGACCTGGCGGCTTGCTTTCTCACTTTCTCTCTCTCTCTCTCGTACTGTCCCTCTCTGGTCAAATTAAAATAAATAAATAATAAAATTCTTCAAAACAATGGATTCTGTGGTCATGTTCTGAGAGTTTGAGGAAAGGCCATGATTACTGTGGAATATTAGGAGGATCAGAGGGACTGAGTAAATTCCTTGAGGACACACATTTTCTGCACACCCTTTTGGTCTCAGTCCAAATTTCTATCTCTCTCTTTTTTTTCCCACAAATTTTTGCCATAACGTGCATGTATTCATCAGAGTGTGAGAGAGACACAAAGACAGTGAGAGGAGAGTGAGAAATCATCACCCAGAGTGATAGCCATGCCACAATCTGTTCTCCATTTCCCTCCTGGGATCTTGGGCACACGAGCACACACTCTTGGCCTGATTTTCAAGATGCTAAGTTCGAGACTTGAACCGTGGACAGCCATGTGGGAGTCCAGCAACATAACCCCTATGCCATCTGCTGGCCCCCTCAATCCTCAACAGTGTGGAAGTGAGCAGCCTTCCTACATATTGTGGAGATCACAGTAGTGATGAGTGTCTAGGAGTAAAGGTGGGCAAATAAGGTACATGATGGGAGAGTGGTGTGCAACAGGTGGAACTTATTGGTCTGAGATTGTTCCCAACTAGTGGATTTGGATTGCCAGTTTTGAGACAGAGTATGAAGTGTGTTAAAGTGTTCGAGACCCAGAATGCATTGTGTATTTTTTTTTGTAAAGGACATTTTATAAACAAAGATTTCTTAGCCTGGAAGACACTTAGGGAAGCTCTCCAACTGTCTCACTTTATGGATAGAGAAATAATGTCTAAGGAAGTAAATAGATTCACCATACCTCTATGGTGTGACACGTCTAAAACTCAAACTCGAGGTTCTTTTAGGTCTAGGGTTATTTCTCCTGTGTCTTCCCAAGGCATGATTTACAATTCTGTCAGGTGAGTGTGAACAGGCTGCTATAGTCACATCTCTTCACACCAACGCTGGCTGTCCTGGGTGCTCCTGATTTAAGGAAAGTCCATGGCTGATCGAATACTCTTAAAAGCAGTGTGAGAGGCCCATCAAGCAAACCAGGTCTTCAAATAGAGAGGGTCCAGGGCTGCAGTTTAAACCAGGGCAGAGAGTGGGTAGACAGTCATGGGAAGATTCTCCCTATAGAGGGACCATCCCATTTTGGAAAGAGGAGTGCAAATGGATAGGCTGAGGGTAGAAGTGCATGATCAGAAAATTTCCTTTGTTTATTGACTTCATGAAAGCAAAAGTGAAAGAAAACCTGTATGATCATACACAAACAAAGGGCACAGCAAAGCCAAACTCAGAAATACACACTGGGGATTTCCAGCTCAACCAGTTTCATATAAGCTGGACACAAAGACCTTTTTCTCAGTCTCCTGTTTTTACTCCTGTGACTGCTGAGATGGCCGACTGCCTCTGTGTAAGTTGGGATTTGATAAAGGGGAAGAGGAAGACAAAGCTGTACCAAGGGTTGGGGAGCGATCTCAGGAGTGGACAAGAGACAGAGGTCGGGGAGGCAGAGTTTCTGGGAAGGCATCTTGAAGGAGATGAGAGAGGTGTTGGTATATGCAGAATGGGAACAAGGGTTCCCTGAAGAGAAGGCCATCATTTAGCTCTTGAGCTTTCTTTTGAGTCAGATATTAAACTGGCTACTGTTTCAGACAGGAAGGAAGAAGTGAGTGTACTTTGTGCTGCAAGGGCTGGGAAGACTTGAAATGATGAAAATGCTTCCAGGGTTCTATGCTTGTTTTGTTTGTTATAGGACATATCCGCACTTTAGAAAGAGAGAGGGAGAAAGTGAGAAAGCACCTTCCAAGGGGGATGGCTATGCCACAATCCCTTTCCTATATTCTTTTCTTGGGATTTTTGGCCACTCACACACATGTACCCAGCATGTTTTACAATCTGCCGATTCTGAGACTCCAATCGTGCAGTCAGCTATGTGGGATTCTGGTGCCTTAACCAGTACTCTTCCTGGCTAGCCTTTTAGGGTTCTTAAACTTAAAGTTCCCTTTCCTCCCCAAAGACAACTTCATAAAACTTATTTATCTTAAGTTGTCAACGACCTAATTCATTGTCTTACATTAGAAGATATGCGCTATGAAGAGAACCTGAAATGAGAACACTGCTTAACACAGAGAGACCTTCCAGTAAAGAAATTTCTGTGACATCTAGGTTAGGAGACATTTCTGAAGAGCATGAAAGTAGTCCTCTTAGACTTAAGTGGCAATATAGGGGTGAGCTTTCCATTTTTCAGAAGTTTCTGGTTATTAAAGTAATACTTGAAGTGTGGTTCCTGTCTTGTGTGAGTAGGGCTATGGTTTAGTTAGAGGAAGAGATCATATTTTACAATCAGTAGATATAAAAACACAGGAAATACAGGTTAGCAAGTAGCCTAAACATAGTATCGCTATAATATGTGACTTGTTATTATAAAGCAATGGGATGTTAGAAAAAATTTCTATCAGTGTAGAGATTATATTTCCTAACTAGGTATTCCTTTTAAAGTAGCCATGGGGGGTATGCTATGTCCATGAGTATCCCACGAGGCTGGTGAGTCTTGGAAATTCTTTCTGGGAGTTGTTTTTAGAGTCTTGTGTACATCTTTTGAAGGTTTGTTGTTGGATTTACTTTTTGACATGTGAACAATTATGGCTGGGAAAGAGGGTCAGATAAAGAAGGTGGAAATTGTTAATTGTACTAGAGGTAGTTAAGAGGTGTAGTTCTAAAGAAATGGGACTAAACTTGTTTGTGTTCTAAACTGAGACTTGTAGAAGAGAAGCCCTAGGAAAGGTCGGGACACAGATTGTTGAAAGGAGCTTGAGGACTAGACAGGCAGTGGAAGGTTGGTTACGATTAAGGTGGGAGAGTGGGTATTCAGAGGAGGCATTCTGGGTAACTGTCTCTTGCCTGTCATTGTCCAGGTGAATGTTTACTCCAAGGAATGGGAATTAATGACTTTCAGTGCCAGCCTGGGGGACAGAGTGAAGAAGGTCAATGAACATGTCCGGTCTAAGACCAAGGTTTCTGTGCAGGACCAGGTTCTTCTGCTAGGCCCCAAGACCCTAAAGTCACAGAGAACACTATCGTCATATGGCATTGACAAGGAGACAACCATCCACCTCACCCTGAGGGTGGTGAAGCCCAGTGATGAGGAGTTGTCCTTACTGCTTGTGGAGTCAGGAGATGAGGGTCAGAGACACCACCTCCAGGTACGAAGGTCCAACTCAGTGGCCCAGGTGAAAGAAATGATTGCAATCAAGACCGGTGTAACTCCTGAGGCCCAAATTGTGACTTGCAATGGGAAGGGACTGGAAGATGGGAAGATCATGGCAGATTATGGCATCAGAAAGGGCCATGTTCTCTTCTGACATCCTATAGCATTGGTGGATGAGCCCCTGGGGATGCGATGATATCAGGAGTAAAAGAGTTTATTTCCTTTTAGCTTCTCTTCAAACACATCCTTTGTAAGATGTCCAAAAATTAATGAGAATGAGATAAAAAGAGTATCACTTGGGATGGTGGGCAAGGTGTGTATTTTCCAAATCTTTGATTCTTTGATTTAATGATTGACTGAAGTGACTGGATTGTTTTTTTTGTTTGTTTTTTTGTTTGTTTTTTTTGGAGAGGTTTTTGCTATAGGGCGCGTGCACTCGCCAGACAGACAGAGAGAGACAGAGAGATAGAAAGTGAGAAATCACCCCCCAGGGGGGATGGCCACGCCGCAATCCCTTCTCCTCCATTCTCCTCTTGGGATCTTGGGCACGCACACACACGTGCCCGATGTGAGTTTAAGCCACCGGGTCCGGGACTTGAACCATGGTCGACTACATGGGAGTCCAGCGACATAGCCATTACGCTAACTGCTGGTCCCGTGACTGGATTGTTTTTTTAATGTGTGAATAAGAATAAAACAATTTTAAAAGGCTCATTAGAGATTACACTCAGAAGTTAAAGCACATTCTCTCTTAGTATATTGTATTCTATAGAAAAACTTCTATTTTCTTTCATATATGACAAGATAGTAAAATTTGATGTTGGGATCCATGTTCTACTAATTTTTGTGTTTCTATGCTTAGCGTAGTGTTTCATCTGTAGAATAGGTCAATGACTGTGTAACCAAACTGAGCTTCTACTTACAAGAAGAGTGAAATGATTTATTATGAAGTGAATTAATTACTTTGGTATAATCAGAATGTAATAAATAATTTGGAAATTCGATTAAAGTGTCTTTTATGTCAATATTAAGAGCTATTTGGTAAGAAATGAAATCTGGCCACATGGCCCCTTTTATTATCTGTGTCCCAAACCCAATTAAAATTGTCCTTATTTCTCGGAAAGGTGATGGGCATGGGAAGGTACTGTCAATGGAGATTCAGAGATTTTGTGTCTCTATTTGTGTCTCCTTGGGGATGGATGTGCATCTGGTGGAAATGGACTTTCTGAAAGGTTGAGGAATATGAAGCAGTCTCTGTCCTGCCTTCTTGAGGGTCTTGCAGGTCTTCTGCCAGTTTGGGCTGGTATCAGCCTGGGTGTGAGCTGTGGGGGGGTGGGATGTTGGCTTCTAGGTTGACTCCAACACCGTGTCCACAATGTCCGCTGATAGAGCATTTTTTTCTGTGTTTTCACGTCACCAGACCCTTGCTCCTCTTTTAGGAAGTGGAGTATTTTCCTCTCTCTTAATCCTTTCATTTTCTCTCCCTCTCTCTCTCTCTCTCTCTCTCTCTCTCTCTCTCTCTCTCTCGTTGCCTGAGGAGCATGTGTACTTGTCAGAGAGAGACAGAGAGAGGAGAAGTGAGAAAGCATCACCCCGCCCATCACTCCCATGTGGGATGATTATGCCATAATGTCTTCTCCATTTCTCTCTCCACTTGGGATTTTGGACACATACACACACTCGTTTGGTGTGTTTTGCAAGCCACTGGGTCTGGTACTAGAACTGTGCAGTTAGCCAAGCTGTCTTAACCACCACACCACCGGCTGGACCCAGTTCTCCTTTGTGTCACTGTCCTCTCATTTCTCGGGACTGGTCACTTACATGTTTTTCTCACAACCTAAGATGTGCCTATCTTCTTTCACAAGTGCTAATTCCTTCTCTTTAAAACTTGTTCAAGGGACCAGCAGTTAGCGTAATGGCTATGTCGCTGGACTCCCATGTAGTCGACCGCGGTTTGAGTCCTGGACCTGGTGGCTTAAAACTCATGCCAGGCACGTGTGCGTGTGTGCCCAAGATCCCGAGAGGAGAATGGAGGAGAAGGGATTGCGGCATGGCCATCGCCCCTGGGGGGTGATTTCTCGCTTTCTGTGTCTCTGCCTCTCTCTGTCTGTCTGGCGAGCGCACACGCCCTATAGCAAGAAAAAACCAACCAAACAAACAAAAAAAAACCTTGTTCAAGAACCACTTACTGCAGAACGTTTCCCCAGTCAGCCCAATTCCCCACATTCACGGGTCAAAGCTCTGGGGTGGGCACTGGTCATCTGACTTTCTATAGCTTTGCACTAGGTTGGACTGATTTTCCTGGAAAACAGACCCTGACTCCCTTTACTGGATGGGGTCTCTTTGTAGCATGGTCTATGGTTTCATTGTTGACATGGAAACTGCCATGAGGTTGGGAGAAAGATAAAGGAAAGCATCATTTTGCTCTCCTTAGGGTTTTGAGGGGATTTTACCCTCTGTTGAGGAGGGTTTCCTCCAAATTATGCTTCTGTTCAGTTTAGGAGAAGTTCCCCCTCAGTAAACCCGTATATGTAGAGGATAAAGAATTTCCCCTCAAGAATTTGAACATTTCCTGACCTTTCCTCCCCGATGTTGAATCTTACAGTCTCACACAGAAGGGAACAGCCTGAGCACTCAGCTGACGGACTCTCCGTGGTGTTTCCAGCTTTGGGCCCTGGGCCAACACCAGTATCTCCTTCCTTCTGGATCCACTCTTGCCCTGTCTGCAGACTGCCCAGGAGCCTTCTAGCTGCCCCCTTCACTTCCTTATTCCTGAGAGTGTAGATGAGCGGATTGAGAGCAGGTGTGACCACAGTGTAGAAGAGCGAAACGAACTTGCCCCGCCCCTGGTTGTAGCTGTGCATGGGTTGCAGGTAGGTGTAAATTGCTGAGCCATAGAAGAGGCAGACCGCAGTCAGGTGGGACCCACACGTGCCTATCGCTTTCCTCCAGCATCCCTTAGCCCGCATGCCCCAAACAGCGTGGACCACCGCGCCATATGAAGACAGGATGACGGCGGAGGGCACCAATATGATGACCACGCGGGCGACGAACATCTGGCGCTCGATGGCATCTCTGCCCTCTCCGCAGACCAGCTTGAGCAGCGCGGGAAGCTTGCAGCCAAAGTGATTCAGCTGATGGGACACGCATAGGGGCCGCGCCGCCAGCAGCGCGGTTTGTGCAGCAGAATTGGCGAGACCGCCCAGCCAAGAGGCTCTGGCCAGCGCGTGGCAGAGGCGCGGGGACTCGAACCCGGCATAGCGCAGTGGGCGGCACACTGCGGCCGCGCAATCCAGCGCCATCACTGCGAAGAGGACGCCCTCGGTGGAGCCCAGCACCAGCGACGCGCACAGCTGGGCCATGCAGCCGCCCTGAGGCAGCCTGAGCACTTGGCCATGCAGGTTGGCCAGCAGCGGTGGCAACATGCTCGTGGTGAAGCCGACGTCCACCAGGGCCAGGTGGCAGAGGAAGTAGTACATGGGTGTGTGCAGGCGCGGGTCGCGCACCGCCAGCAGCACCAGCGCTGAATTGCCGGTCAAAGTCAGGAGGTAGCAGCAGAGGACAAGGGCGAAGAGCAGGGGCTGTAGGGAGGGCCAGTCGCAGAAACCCAGCAGGAGGAAGCCCTCCTCTGTGCTGTGGTTGGCCTAAGGAGAATGTGTGGAAGGAGGAAATACAAAGCGTGACTACCCGGGAAGGGAAAACCCCGTGGCACTTCCAGTATTATTGTATGGAGGATACTATCATGTCCAGATCTGAACCCTTAGTGCAGTTAGATAGCCTCTTGCTAGCTAGTGTTCTCCTGCTTTCAGGATTCCCTAAAGGACATAGAACCTAATAGATTTTTTTAAGCTTATTTTTTTATTTATTTACATTCATTCACTGTACATAATTATAGCATACAAAATGAGATTTTTCCACTCACAGTACACTGTATATTGGCTCAATCAAGCACATCAACAAATGTGTTATTGTCAACACATAATTTTCCATTTCTTGTTTTCTATATATTTTGCCCTTTTTCCCATCCTTGATTCCCTATCTCACCCTCTGCCATCTCCCACCCTCCTCCCACATTGTGTCTGGTATCTATTGTTGCTTTCTCTGCCTCCCACATTTTATTGTTTCACTAAATATCTTAATAAATCGAAATATTTTCAATAGGAAGCACAACTGAAATATACACATGCATGAACACAAGTCTTACTTTAGGCATAAACCTCAGTGAATAGAATGAACATACTATAAAGTAGCACCTACCTAGCTTACTGCAGTCATCAGATAGGTATTTTTAATGCCTTTTTTTCTTCTGAAATTTTTTTTTATTAATTTACATTCATTCCCTGAGCATCATCACAACATACAAAATGTGGTTTCCCATCTAGAATAAACTGGATAGTGGCTTAATCATGCATGTTATCATCCATAATATTCCATTTCTACTTTCATGTATATATGATTTTTACCCCATGTCTGACCCTCTGCTCTATTTCACTCTCTTATTACACTATCTCTGCTGTCTACAGTTATCTTCAATTCCTTTTCCCCCAACATTTCGTTGATCATACAATATCATAAGTAATCTAACTACTTACAATAGCAAGTTCAGCTGATGGTTTCAAGCAAAGCACTTTTGAACTGGTAAGGATATTTCCTTGAAACTTAAGGCCTAGAAACAGGTTAATATTCTGTTCAAATAGTAGGTACATGAATCCATTGACAGCTCAAGGCAGGACAAAAATCCTTAAAACCAGACAACAAAGCTTAGAAGAAAAGCAGCAATGTTTTAGTCATGTCATAGAATGCTATTTCATCAGTTCAGTCTCATGTACTTAATTTTCTTCTGTTTCTGTTGAGGTTCGATCTTCCAGATTGAACTCTGGTATATAATACTCAACTCTAGACTTTGTCCCTACAAAAAAGTTGCCCATTTTCTTAGTTTTTGAACTCTTATTTCTGTGTGTCTGCATTTAATTTTACTGACATAGCACTCCCTTAAGAACTTCTTGGAGATCTGGTCTGGTGCTGGTAAACTCTTTCAGGTCTTGTTTATCTAGGAATGTTCATGTCTTTTCTTCCCAAATGAACGATAATCTTGCTGGGTACAGAATTCTTGGTTGAAATTGCTTTTCCCTTAATGCTTTGAATATACTCTCCCATTCTTTCCTTGCTCGCATTGTTTCCAATGAGAAATCTGCCATTAGTCTGATGGGATATCCTTTGTAGGTAACTTGCCGTTTTTCTCTTGCCAGTCTTAGTATCTTTGTCTGTGGTTTTGGTCAATCTGGCTATAATGTGTCTTGGAGAAGATCTTCTTGGGTTGATTCTATTTGGGGTCCTCAACTCAAGTATTAATTATCATTTGTTCCCATACATTTTTTATTTCAGACTTAATTTTTCAGTATTTAAGCAGTCATACAGAAGTAAGTTGTTCAGTTTTGGGACCAGCAGTTAGCGTAATGTCTGTGTCGCTGGACTCCCACATAGTCGACCACAGTTCGAGTCCCGGACCCGGTGGCTTAAACTCACGCCAGGCACGTGTTTGTGCATGCCCAAGATCCCGAGAAGAGAATGGAGGAGAAGGGATTGCAGTGTGGCCATCCTCCCTGGGGGGTGATTTCCTGCTCTCTGTCTCTCTGTATCTCTCTGTCTGTCTGGCGAGCGCACGCACCCTATAGCAAAAACCCTTCCAAAAAGAAAAAAAAAACAAGCAAGTTGTTCAGTTTCCTTGTGTTTGTGTATTTTCAAGGGTGTTTCTTGAAATTCATATTGAATTTAATTCCATCATGTTGGATATAGATTTTATGCCTTTTAATCTGTGAAGACTTGATTTGTGTCCTATCGTCTGGTCAGTCTTTGTAAAGGTTCCATGCTGGGGTGTGAAAAATGTATATTTTGTCATCTTAGGGTGGGATGTTCCATAGATATTTATCAAGTCCATTCAATTTATATTATCATTTAGGTTCTGTAGATCTCTATTCATTTTTTGTCTGGAAGAGCTTTCTAACGGAGATAATGGGATCTTGAGATCCTCAACAATTATAGTGTTTCTCACTATCTCTCCTTTTAGCTACAGCAGTCTTTCCTTCACATATTTAAATGCCCCTGTGTTGGATACATACATATTAATAAGCAATATGTTGACTTGCTGAATTAACCCATTTAGTATTATATAATTCCCTTCTTTGTATCTTCTTAAAGTATTAGAAATTGTGTGATCAATGCATTGTGGGAGGGAAAGGAATGGAAGACAACTGTAGACACCAGAGATAGTGTGAAAAGAAGGTGGGAAAGGGCATAGGGTTAGACATAGGGTTAAATGGTAAATATATATATATGTGTGTGTCTGTATGTGTGTGTGTGTGTGTGTGTGTGTGTATAAAACTAGCAATGGAAAATTATTGATGATAACATGAATGATTAAGCCACTATGCAGTATATTCTGAATGAGAAATCACATTTTGTGTGCTGTGATGATGTTTATAGAGGGAATGTAAGCTAATTAAGTTAAAAAAAAACTGAAACTGTTTTTCTTGAAACTAAAAAAAAGAAAGCATTAAAAATACCTATTTGACATGTAAAGTATGCGTCAGATAAGGGACTGATAACCAGAATTCACAAGGAACTCAAGCAGCTGTTCCAGAAAAAGACAGTCAATTCCATTAAAAGATAGGAGAATGAGTTGGAAAAACCACTCTCTAAAGATGATATATGAGGCCTGACCCTTCTGAATCTCCACGCATCCCCACCGTTTCTCCTACTTGGACCCCAGGTTGGTTGTCTGGGACTTTAAGGCGAACTCCCACCCCACCCCAACCGCAATCCGGATCGAGCCGGCCAGCAGTTCCGGGCTCCAGGCGGACTGAGGCTGCAGGCCCGACCCTTCTGAATCTCCATGCATCCCCACTGTTTCTCCTCCTTGGACCCTAGGCTGGTTGTCTGGGACTTTAAGGCAAACTCCCACCCCACCCCACCTGCAACCCGGATCGAGCTGGCCAGCAGTTCCGGGCACCAGGCGGACTCAGGCTGCAGGCCCAACCAACCTGGTCCTGTCACTCATCTTCTGACCCTTTCCCACTAGCCTTTGGACTCTGAATTCTGGTGATTTGAATAGCAACGCGCGCTGCGCAATTTCATTTTTTCATTCTGTTTTTCTTTGCTCTTGGGGTGTTGCTTATTCAGTCAATTGAAGACTCACCTCTCCTTAGAGACAGTGAGGACTTTGGGCCATCCAGGGTAGTGGCAAGAGTTAATGGTAATTGTGAGCAACAGGTAGGCCAACCATAAGGGAAATCATCAATTTTCTAAGCCTGTACAACTTTTAACAATCAGTTAGGAAGAAACATATAGATTACCTGATGACTAGGAACAATCGCAGAGGCTCAAGAAATATGAGCAACCAAGAAAAGGCCTCTCCCCCAAGGGAAATCATCAAGCCTACATCACCCACAGTCAATACAATGGACGTCGTGGACATGTCTGATAAGGAATTCAGATTATTTGTAGTGACCAAACTAACTGACATGGAAGAGAAAAGATACAAGGAGCTCCAGGAGATGAGGAAGTCCTTCAATGACTTGAAAGAAGAAATGGATACCTTAAACAAGAACCAGATGGAACTTTTAGGATTGAAGAATGTGATACAGGAAATCAAAACCTCCCTTGAAAGTATTAAAAGTAGGTTAGACCAGGCAGAAGATTGAATCTCCAACGTAGAAGACAAAACATCTGACCTAGAAAAAAGTATCAAGAAGATTGATAAAACAACCATGAAAAATGAGGATAATATATGAGGAATACTGGATACTATCAAGTGCCAAAACATCCAGATAATTGGTATTCCAGAAGAGGAAGAAAATAATAAGGGCCTAGATAATTTATTCCACGAGATCCTGGAAGAAAACCTTCCAAATCTAGAAAGGCATTCAAGTATCCAGACCCAGGAAATACATAGGACCCCGGGTAGAATCAACCCAAGAAGATCTTCTCCAAGGCACATTATAGCCAGACTGGCAAAAACAACAGACAAAGACAAGATACTAAAGTTAGCAAGAGGGAAATGCCAGGTTACTTACAAAGGTCACCATATCAGGCTAACATCGGATCTCTCGACCGAAACAGTGCAGTAAAGGAAAGAATGGGAAAACATAGTAAAAGTGTTGAGTGAAAAACAATTTCAACCAAGAATACTATACTCGGCAATATTATCTTTCATATGGGAAAAAAAGATAAAAACATTCTCGAATAAACAAAATTTGAAGGAATTTACCAACTCCAGACCTGCTCTTCAAGAGGTTCTGAAGGGAGTATTATACCAGGAAAGCTAAAAAATCAGAGACAGTTATACGAGAACAAAAAGCAACCAAGAAAATGGCTCACTTAATGATAGGATCAGGTACGGAAATATCAATAATTACATTGAATGTCAATGGATTAAATTAGACTGGCTGAATGGATAAGAAAACAGAAACCCTCTATCTGTTGCCTACAAGAAACTCACCTTATGGATAAAGACAGACATAGACTAAAAGTCAAGGGCTGGAAAAAGATACTCCATGCAAATGGAAATCAAAAAAAGGCTGGAGTAGCGATATTGATCTCAGAAAAAATAGATTTCAAGTCAAAGACTGTAAGAAGAGACAAAGAAGGGCATTATATAATAGTAAATGGGGTAATCCAGCAAGAAGACATAAACCTTATAAATATCTACGCACCCAACTCAGGTGCACCTAAATATGTGAAGGAAAGACTGCTGGAGCTAAAAGGAGAGATAGGGAGAAATACTATAATTGTTGGAGATCTCAACACCCCATTATCTCCTATAGACAGATCTTCTAGACAGAAAATAAATAGAGAGATACAGGACTTAAATGATACTATAACTCGAATGGGCTTGACAGATATCTATAGAACTTTCCACCCTACATCCACAACATATACATTTTTCTCACCCCGACATGGAACCTTTTCAAAGATAGATCATATATTAGGACACCAATCAAGCTTTTATAGATTCAAAGGCATAGAAACTGTACCCAGCATCTTCTCTGACCATGATGGAATTAAACTCAAGATTAATTTCAAGACACAACCCCAAAAATACACGAACACATGGAAACTGAACAACCTACTTCTGAATGACTTCTTCACTACTGAAGAAATTAAGACTGAAATAAAAAATATATGGAAACTAATGACAATGAGTACACAAGTGTCCAGAATCTATGGGACACAGCAAAAGCAGTCATAAGAGGGAAATTCATAGCAATTAGTGCGCATAAGAAAAGGATAGAAAGATGGCAAGTAGATAACTTATAATCATGCCTCAGAGAATCGGAAAAACAACAACAAACTACAACAACCCCCAAAATGCCAGGCAAAAAGAAATAATAAAGGTTCGAGCAGAAATAAATGAAATAGAAAATAAACGAACCACACAGAAAATAAATGAAAGCAAAAGCTGGTTCTTTGAAAAGATTAACAAGATCGACACACCATTGGCTAGACTGATTAAGAAGAAGAAAGAAAGAAACCAGATTAATCAAATATGTGATGAAACAGGCAATATTACCACAGACATAGCAGAAATACAAAATATCATTAGAGGATACTATGAGCAACTTTACGCCAACAAACAAGATAACGTGGAGGAGATGGACAAATTCCTGGATGCATATAATCTACCAAGATTGGATCAGGAAGACATAGAGAACCTGAATAGATGCATAACAAGCCAGGAGATTGAATCAGTAATAAATAACCTCCCAACAAAGAAAAGCCCAGGCCCAGATGGCTTCACTTGTGAATTCTACAAAACTTTTAAGGAAGAGTTAACCCCTATCCTACTAAAATTATTTCCAAAGATTCAAAAGGAAGGAAACCTTCCAAATTCATTTTATGAAGCCTCCATCATCCTCATCCCCAAAACAGATAAAGATATGACAAAAAAGGAAAACTACAGACCAATATCATTGATGAATATAGACGCGAAAATTCTCAACAAGATACTCGCAAATCGTATCCAACAACATATAACAAAGATCATTCATCACGATCATGTAGGCTTTATACCAGGGATGCAAGGGTGGTTTAATATACGCAAGACCATAAATGTAATACACCACATTAACAGAAAGAAAGATAAAAACCATATGATCATCCCAATTGATGCGGAGAAAGCATTTGATAAAATACAACATCCTGTTATGATTAAGACTCTCAGTAAGATTGGTATAGAAGGGTCATTTCTGAACACAATGAAAGCAATCTATGAAAAACCTACAGCTAACATTATACTGAATGGGGAAAAGCTGAAAGCTTTTCCTCTGAAAACAAGTAATAGGCAAGGCTGCTCACTTTCTCCACTGCTCTTTAATATAGTACTGAAAGTCTTAGCTCTTGCAATCAGAGAAGAGAATAATATTAAAGGCATTCGAATAGGCAAAGAAGAATTGAAAATATCTTTATTTGCAGATGACATGATGGTATACTTAGAAGACCCAAAGGTATCCATGAAAAAACTGCTTGAAGTAATAAGTGAATACAGTAAGGTGGCAGGATACAAAATCAATATCCAAAAATCTATAGCATTTCTATTTATGAACAACAAGTTGAACGAAGAAGAGCTGAAGAAAGGAATCCCTTTCACCATAGCCACAAGGTGTATAAGATACCTAGGGATAAACCTAACTAAGAAAGTCAAAGACCTTTATAAAGAAAACTATGAAAATCTTAAAAGAGACATTGAAAGTGACATAAAAATGTGGAAGGACATCCCATGCTCGTTGATTGGAAAAATTAACATAATCAAAATGGCAATTCTACCCAAATTAATCTACATGTTTAATGCAATTCCAATCAAAATACCAGAGATATTCTTCAGAGATCTAGAAAAGGCAATCATAGAATTTGTCTGGAACCATAAAAGACCTCGTATTGCAAAAGCAATCCTGCGCAAGAAGAATGGAGTAGGAGGCATATCACTCCCTGATCCCAAGATATACTATAAAGCTGTGGTCATCAAAACAGCATGGTATTGGCATAAAAACAGACAAGTGGACCAATGGAAGAGAATAGAGACCCCAGAAATAACCCCCAAAGCTTACAACCAACTGATCTTTGACAAAGGATATCAGTCAATCCATTGGGAAAAGGAAAACCACTTTAGTAAATGGTGCTGGAAAAACTGGGTATCCACCTGCAGAAAGATGAAACTGAACCTCCATCTTTCACCATTAACAACAGTCAACTCAAAATTGATCAAAGATCTGAACCTAAGACCTCAAACAATAAAACTACTGGTGGAAAATGCTGAGGAAACTCTGGGGGACATTGGAGTAGGCAAAGACTTCTTAAATAAGACTCCCAAAGCACAGGCAATAATCCCTAAAATAGACAAGTGGGACTATATTAGACTAAGAAGTTTCTGCACAGCAAAGGACACAGTAACAAGTATGAACCGACAACCCTCAGAATGGGAAAATATTTTTGTTAAATATGCCTCAGATAAGGAACTGATAACCAGAATACATAGGGAACTCAAGTGCCTTATGTGAAAAAAAATGATGAACCCAATTAAAAGATGGGAAAATGAGCTTAACAAAAGTCTCTCTAAGGAAGACGTATGAACAGCCAAAAAGCATATGAGGAAATGCTCTACATCCCTCATCATAAGGGAGATGCAGATAAAAACTACAATGAGATACCACCTAACCCCTGTCAGAATGGCAAAGATTAAGAATATAAAAAGTGATAAATGTTGGCAGGGATGTGGTGAAAAGGGAACCCTCCTACACAGTTGGTGGGAATGTATACTAGTTCAACCACTGTAGAGAACAATATGGAGATTCCTCAAAGATCTACAAAGAGAACTACCATTTGATCCAGCAATCCCACTTCTGGGTATTTACCCAAAAGACAGGAGAACGCTCAGTCAGAAAAGTGCTTGCACATCAATGTTTATTGCAGTATTATTCACAATTGCCAAGACATGGAACCAACCTAAATGTCCACAGACTGGTGAATGGATTGGAAAAGTGTGGTATATATACTCTATGGAATACTACTCAGCCATAAAAAATAACAAGACCCTGGAATTTGATAGAAAGTGGTCAGATACGGAGGATATATTGCTGAGTGAAGTAAGCCAGGCTATGAAAGAAAGATATTGTGTGGATCCACTCAATATATACCGACTATCAGCACTCTATGATAGAGAGCAAAAAATTGGAGGACATAATGAAGTGAAGGTACTTAATGAGAATAGGACAGTGTGGAATGGGGGAAGTGAAGAGAAGAGGATAGAGAAAGATAACAAGTGAACAATAGAGAGGCAGGACGTTAGTAAGAAACAGATATGGCTTATTAACTGTTGATGTTGACATGTATAGTATTCTCAACTGGATTTGTCTGAGAAGTATTTCATGATGGGCAAAGTATTTGTACAAGCAAAATGAGAAATAGCAATTGACTGTTTTAAAAAATAATTAGAATAATAATAATAATGATTGGGGAAAACATAGAAAAGATATTGAATGTTGAAGTGGGGAGATTAATGTCTCTGTACTGACTGACATGCATGGCATTCCCTTTTGAAAAAGCAATGTAATACACTGTAAAATTATATGTAATTCATTGTAATATAAAGAAGAATATGATGATAATAAAAAAATTTTAAAAAGATGATATATGAATAGTTACAAGGCATATGAAAAAATACTCCACATCCCTCATTGTAAGAGAAATGTAGATCAAAACAACAATGAGATATCACCTAACCCCAGTCAGAATATCTAAGATTAAAATAATAATAATAATAAGTGCTGGTGGGGGTGTGGTGTAAAGGGAACTCTCTTACACTGCTGGTGGGAATGTAAATTGGTCCAACCACTGTGGAGAACAATTTGGAGCTTCCTCAAAAATATACAACTAGAACTACAATGTGATCTGGCAATCCCACTCCTTGGTATCTACCCAAAGGACAGAAGAATACTTAATTGGAACAGTGCTCGCACATCGATGTTTATTGCGGCACTATTCACAATTGCTAAGTCATGGAAACAACCCAAATGCCCACGAACTGATGAATGGTTAGAAAAACTGTGGCACATATATTCAATGGAATACTATTCATCCATAAAAAACAACAAAACCTTGGCTTTTTATAGGAAGTGGATGAATATGGAAGACTTACTGCTGAGTGAAGCAAGCCATGCTATGAAGGAGAGGCATTGTATGTCCCCACTTAATATATACCGAGTGTCTGCACTCTATGACTGAAACTAATTGACTAAAGGATATAGAAACACAGTATATAGATGTAAATACCAGATATAGTGTGTGTGAAAGAGGAAGGTCTGAGGAAGGACATTTGGGGGAAGGACAGGGAGGCAAAGCATTAATGACACAAAGAGGTGTGGTATTATCTGTTGAAGAGATTTTGTAGTTTTATCAACAGTACTAGGGAGAAATGTTTACCTGTTGAAATATCCATTTTGTAAGATAAATAGTAATGTGATTGAATGTATGGGAGAAAATGAAATGAAAATAAATAAATAAATAAATAAATAATCAAAAACAAAACAAAACAAACAAACAAACAAACAAAATACCTACTTGATGACTTCAGTAAGATATATAGCCCCAGCTAGGTGCTACTTTATAGTATGTTCATTCTACTCACTGAGGTTTATGCCTAAAGTCAGACTTGCATTCATGGAAATGTATATATAAACTGTGCTTGCTATTCAAAATATTTAATTAGGTACTTTAATGAATCAATAAAATGTGGGGGGGGCATAGAAAGCAACCACAGATACCAGAGACAGTGTGGGAGGAGGGTGGGAGATGGCAGAGGGTGAGAGATAGGGAATCAAGGAAGGGAAAAAATGCAAAATATATAGGAAACAAGAAATAAAAAATAATTTGTTGATGATAACACGTATGTTGATGTACTTAATTGAGCCAATATACAGTGTATTCTGGATGGAGAATCTCATTTTGTATGCTATAATGATGTACAGTGAATGAATGTAAATAAATATATTTAAATAAATAAATAAATGGTCTTAGTCTTGAAGCCTATTTTGTCTGAAATAAATATCACAACTCCAGCCCTTTTTTGCTTTCCATTTGCATGGAATATCTTTTTCCAGCCTTTCACTTTTATTCTATGTATGTCTTCATCCATAGTCTGTGTCTCTCTCTCTTTTTTTTTTTTTTTTTTTTTTGGAGAGGTTTTTGCTATAGGGCGCATACGCTCGCCAGAAAGACAGAGAGAGACAGAGAGACAGAAAGAGAGAAATCACCCCCCCAGGGGGGTTGGCCACGCCCCAATCCCTTCTCCTCCATTCTCTTCTCGGGGTCTTGGGACACACACGCACACGCGCCCAGCGTGAGTTTAAGCCGCTGTGTCCAGGACTCGAACTGCGGTCGGCTATATGGGAGTCCAGTGACATAGCCATTACGCTAACTGCTTGTCCCTTATAGTCTGTCTCTCTTAATTGGAGAATTTAATTCATTAACATTCAATGATATTATGGATATTTCCAGATCTGTTCCTATCATTAAGTGAGTCATTTTCTTGGTTGTTTTTGTTTTCTTAAAACTGTCCGACTGACTTTTTAGTTTTCCTGGTATAGAACTCCCTTCAGAACCTCTTGAACAACTGGTCTGGAGTTGGTAAACTCTTTCGGGTTTTGTTTATCCAAGAATGTTTTTATCTTTTTTGTCTCATATGAAAGATAATCTTGCCGGCTATAGTATTCTTGATGGAAATTGTTTTTATTCAACATTTTGACTATATTTTCTCATTTTTTCCTTGCCTACATTGTTTCCAGTGAGAGGTCTGACATTAGCCTGATGGAGTGACCCTTGTAAGTAACTTGACATTTTCCTCTTGCCAATTTTAGTATCTTCGTTTTGTCTGTAGTTTTTGCCAATCTGGCTGTGATGCACCTTGGAGAGGATATTCTTTGGTTGATTCTATTTGGGGTCCTATGTATTTCTTGGGTCCAGATATTTGAATGTCTTTCTTGATTTGGAAAGGTTTCTTCCAGGATTTTATGGAATTGATTATCAATGTCCTAATTATTTTCTTCCTCTTCTGGGACACCAATTATCTGAATGTTAGGGCACTTGATGGTATCCAGTATTCCTCATATTATCCTCATTTTTTAGGTTGTTTTTATCAAACTTCTTGATATTTTTTTCAAGGTCAGAGTTTTGTCTACTACATTTAAAATTCAATCTTATGCATGATCTAATATACTTTTAATATTTTTGAAGGTTTTAATTTTCTGCATCACATTCTTCGTCTCTAACAGTTCCATTTCATTCTTTTTTTAATTGCATATTTGTTATTTCAAATCATGAAAGGACTTCCTTATATCCTGGAGCTCATTGTCTCTTTACTCTTGCATCTCAGTTAGTTTGGTCACTACATATACTCTGAATTGCTTAGCTGATATGTCCACAACGTCCATTGTGTTGCGTGTGGGTGATGTGGGATTGACGTTTTCCCTTGAGGAAGAGATATTTTGTGGGTTACTCATATTCATTGTGCTTTTGCAATTGTTCCTAGTCATCTGGTGGTTTATACATTCCTTCCTAACTTATTCATGGTATCTTTGAGTGTTCAAAGGTGTATAGGAGTAGAAAATGGGTTATTTCTCATCTAGTCTTCCTCTCTGTTGTTTAGCAGTATTCTGCACTGTTGCACAGGTTCTGAGAGACCTGAAAACCTACCTGTATCTAAAAAATGGTGAGCCTCCAACTGCACTAATGATCTTCACCTCAGGAGCAAAGAAAATATCACATGGTATGTGTTGTGCACCATGTGCTTTTTTAAACACAAGTGTTCTGAGAGTACCAAGGCAAGTAGGGAATTGATGAGCCATGGGTCCCAGCCATTAGGGCCTGCAGCCACAGGCAGCCTGGTGTCCAGCAATGCCACTAGCTTGAATAGTCTCCAGTGGGGTGGGGAATGGTGCAATTTCATCTTAAAGCCCCAAGACCTAGACTATTTTTGAAAGTTTAGGTTTATAAAAAAATTTAGTGAGAAGAAGATAAAGTTCCTATATGCCTCTTCTCTCTCTTACAGTTTCTTTTATTAGTAGCATCTTACATGTGCATGTATTTGTTACAATTTATCAAGTATTGATACATTATTATTAACTAAATTCTTTAATTAATCTTGGATTTACTCTTTGTGCAGTATTCTCTGTGAAAATTGACAAATGGATAATGACATATAACCTCTGTTATGGTACTTGTTTATACAAGAGTTTCACATTCTTAAAAAAATCTGTTATTTTTCCTATGCACATTAATTGCTATCTCTTCTTATGACTACTTTTGTTGTGTCCCATAAATTATGGACACTCACATACTTGTTATCATTAGTTTCAGTAAATCTTGATTTCAGTCTTAATTTCTTCAGTGATTATGAGGTTATTCAGGAATAGATTGTTTACTTTCTATATATTTGTGTATTATCAAGTTTTTTTCTGAAATTAATTTTTTTCCTTTTTTTTCTTTTTTTGGAGGGGTTTTTGCTATAGGGCACGTGCGCTCTCCAGGAAGACAGAGAAAGACAGACAGAAAGCAAGAAATCACCCTCCGGGGGGATGACCATGCCACAATCCCTTCTCCTCCAATCTCCTCTTGGCACAATCACGTGCCCGGTGTGGGTTTAAGCCACCGGGTCCGGGACTCAAACTGCGGTCGACTGTTTGGGAGTCCAGTGACATAGCCATTACACTAACTGATGGTCCCTCTGAAATTAATTTCTAATTTAACTCCATAATGATTTTAGAAGATACTGAATATAGTTTCCATGACTTTGAATTTGTAGAGTCTTGTTTAGTTCCCTATCATGTGGTCAGTCTTCAGAAAGTTTCCATTAAGGGGCTGAGAAAAATGTATATTCTCGGGGTTTGGGGTGGAAAGTTCTATAGATATATATCAAGTCCATTTCATTTATGGTGTCATTTAGATCCTTTGTCTCTTCTCTTACTTTTTATCTAGATGATCTGTCCAAAGGAGATCAACAATTAGTGTGTTGTAGTGTCTCTCTCCCTTTAGATGTAGCATTCTTTCTTTCATGTATTCAGTTGTTCCTGAGTTGGGTGCATAGATATTCATGTGTTATATGTTCTTGGTGAATTATGCCTTTTAGTACTATACAAAGCCCTGTTTTGTCTCTTCTTACAATTTTTATCTTTTTTTTTTTTTTGAGAGGTTTTCACTATAGGGCGCGTGCACTTGCCAGACAGACAGAGAGAGACATAGAGACAGAAAGCAAGAAATAACCCCCCAGGGGGGATGGTCATGCCACAATCCCTTCTCCTCCATTCTCCTCTCGGGATCTTGGGCACGCACACACACGTGCCCGGCATGAGTTTTTAAGTCACCGGGTCCGGGATGCGAACCGCGGTCGACTACGTGGGAGTCCAGCGACATAGACATTACGCTAACTGCTGGTTCCCACAATTTGTATCTTAATACCAATTTTGTCTAATATCAGTAACGTTACTCCAGCAATTCTGATTTCCATTTGCCTGGAATTTCTTTTTCTAGTCCTTCCCTTTTACTCTATGTATCTCTTTATCTATGTGGTGTATTTCAGGCAGGCAACAAATAGAGGAACTCTGTTTTTTATCCATTCAACCAGTTTGTGTCTTTTGATTAGAGAATTTAATTGATTAACATTCAACATTATTATTGATATTTAAAGACTTGTCCCTGACATTTTGTTAGACATGTTTGTTATTGTTTTGTTGTTGTTGTTGTTCCCTTATTTGTCTTTCTTTAATTTTTCTGATATAGTACTCCCTTCATTATTGAAGAGCTGGTCTAGTATTGGTGCAGATGAGAAAAAGAAAAGTGTCAAATAGACAACCTGACAACACACCTCAGAGAACTAGAAAACAACATTTAAAAATGCAAGGATAAAAACATAATATATATTAGAGCAGAAATAAGTGAAATAGAGAAAAAACAAATTATCCAGAAAATTTTTAAAAATTTAAAAAAAACACCAAAACTGGTTCTTCTCCCCTCATTTTGGTCCAACACCCAGAGAAAAGTCAGAATCCATGTGCACCTGAGGTGGGCTTTTCCTGTCCCTTTAACCAGAAAATGCCTCTTCCCAAGCCCCTTCATCTGGCCCAACATTCAGCAAAAAGTCAGGTGGGATGGTTTCTGTCTTTTTTCTTTCTTTGTTTCTGTCTCACTCTCTCCCTCTTTCTCTCATAATTTTTCTTTTCTTGTATATATGTGTTTTATTTTAAAAAAATAGGTAAGTACTGTCTCTTGCCTCTGACCTCTCCTTTCTCTTGCTAATTTCAGAATCCATGTGGATCTGAGGTGGGCATTACCTGTCCTTTTAGCGTAGCATACTAGCATGTGGTTCTATATTTTGCATTTTTTAATTCATATTTTCCCTTTTTATTGTTTTGTTTTTCTTCTGTATTTTTTGTTTGTTTGTGTGTTTTTGTATTTTCTCCTTTATTTCCTTTCTTTTACCTGACTTTCTCACCTTGCATCTTACCTTCCACAACTTGAGTGTCTAGGTAGGTCTAGGTGCACAGTAGCAAAACATCTGAATACTTTAAACCCCACAGCTTGGCTCATGTGCCCTTATTGCCTTGAAACTGTGAGGTATCTGTAATATCCAGTTACATTCACAAAAGGGCAGGTTGCTTGGTGAGGATCAGGGAAACAGTATTGCAGAAACATTGCATGCCATCTCCTTCTGCACACCTCTAACACTCAGAATTTACTCCAAGAAGGTAGGAAGTAAGGTATAATCTATCAGATGACCAACCACCACCACCTCAGAGACACAAGAAATATGGAAAATCAAGAAAATATCTCTCCCCCTTCATCATCCACAGACAGTACAATGGAACTCCTGGAAATGTCAGATGAAGATTTCAGGATATTCATAGTGACAAAGCTAACAGAGATGCAGGAGGAGACAGTGAACTCCACAAGATTCAGGAGAAAGACAATGAGTTCCAGGAGGTGAGGAAGTTCTACCATGATCTGAAAGAGGAAGTATCATAAAAAAGAATCAAATGAGGAGGACCCCAAATAGAATCAACCCAAGAAGATCTTCTCCAAGACACATTATAGCCAGATTGACCAAAACCACAGACAAAGACAAGATACTAAGACTGGCAAGAGAAAAAAGGCAAGTTACCTACAAAGGGTATCCCATCAGACTAACGGCAGACCTCTCATCAGAAACAATGCGAATGAGGAGAGAATGGGAAAATATATTCAAAATATTAAGGGAAAAGCAATTTCAACCGAGAATTCTGTACCCAGCAAGATTATCATTCATTTGGGAAGAAAAGACACAAACATTCCCAGATAAACAAGACCTGAAAGAATTTACCAGCACCAGACCAGATCTCCAAGAAGTTCTTAAGGGAGTGCTATGTCAGTAAAATTAAATGCAGACACACAGAAATAAGAGTTCAAAAAACTAAGAAAATGGGCAACTTAATTGTAGGGACAATGTTTGGAGATGAATATTATATCCCAGAATTCAATCTGGAAGATCGAACCTTAACAGAAGAAAGATTAAGTACATGAGACTGAACCGATGAAACAACATTCTGTGACTTGACTAAATTATTGCTGCTTTTCTCCTAAGCTTTGTTTTCTGGTTTTAAAGGATTTTTGTCCTGTCTTGAGCTGTTGATAGGTGCATGTAGCTACTATTTGAACAGAATACTAACCTGTTTCTAGGCTTTAAGTTTCAAGGAAATATCATTACCAGTTCAAAAATACTCTTCTTGAAATTACCTGCTGAAAGTAGTTAGATTACTTATGATATTGTGTGGTCAACAAAATGTTGGAGAAAAGGGAATGGAAGACAACTGTATATAGCAGAGATAGTGTAGTAAGAGAGTGGGAAAGGGCAGAGGGTCAAACATGGGGTAAAAAACATATATATATGTATACATATGTATGAAAGTAGAAATGGAATATTATTGATGATAACATGCTTGATTAAGCCACTATGCAGTTTATTCTAGATGGGAAACCACATTTAGTACGTTGTGATGATGCTCAGGGAATGAATGTTAAGTAATTAAAAAAAAAAGTTGCAGGAGAAAAAAAAACAGTAAAACTGTTCGTGTCCATTTTTAAAAAAATGCATATTTGATGACTGCAGTAAGCTATATAGCCCCAGCTGGGTACTACTTTATAATATGTTCATTCTACTCACTGGGGTTTATGCCTAAAGTCAGACTTGGGTTCATGTGTAGGTATATATCACCTGTGCTAGCTATTGGATATATTTAGACTAATTAAGTTCATTAGCAAATCAATTAAATGGGGGGGAGGCATAGAAAGCAACCATGGATACCAGAGACAATGTGGGAGGAGGGTGAGACATGGCAGAGGGTGAGGGATAAGGAATCAAGGATGCCAGAACAAAAAAAAAACAAAGTATACAAGACACAAGAATTGGAAAATTATTTGCTGAAAACATGTATGTTGATGTGCTTGATTGAGCCAATACACAGTTTATTTTGGATGGAAAATTCATTTGTATGCTGTAATGATGTATAGTGAATTAATGTAAAAAATAAATAAATTTAAAGAGAAAAAAAAAGAATCAAATGGAACCATTAGAGATGAAGACTGTAATACAGGTAATCAAAACCTCCCTTGAAAGTAATACAAGCAGATTAGATTATGCAGAAGATCAAATCTCAGATGTAGAAGACAGGACCTCTGACCTTGAAAAATTCACCAAAAAGACTGAGAAAATAACCCCCAAAATGAGAATAATATATGAGTAATACTAGATACTCTTAGATGCCCAGACATCCAGATAATCAGTCTCCCAGAAGGTGAAGAAATTAATCAGGGCATTGATAATATATTCCATGAAATCCTGGAAGAGAGGTGTTCAAATATCCAGACCCAAGATAAACAAGGGACCCCACATAGAATCAACCCAAAGAGATCTTTTTCAAGGCAAGTCATAGTCAGATTGACCAAAATCACAGAGATAAGATACTAAAATGGGCAAGATAAAAATGTCAAGTTACTTTCAAAGGATATCCCATCAGGCTAAAATTGAACCTCTCATCAGAAACAATGCAAGCAAAGGAAGAATGAGAAAATATATTCAAAGTGTTAAGTGAAAAACAATTTCAATAAAAAAATACTGTATCTGGCAAGATTATCCTTCATGTGGAAAGAAAAGATAAAACCATTCTCAGATAATTAAAACCTGAGAGAATTTACTAACACCAGGCCAGCTCTCTTTGAGAAGTTCTGAAGGGAATACTATACAAGGAAAACTAAAGACAGACAAATAAGAGAACAAAATAATGATCAAGAGAAAGGCCAGCTTAATGGTAGGGAGAAGTTCTGAAAAAGCATTAAGAATGTTAAATGTTAACAGAAATGTCAGACCATAGTAACACTGCAAATTCAACAGAAGAGATTACATGAGTTTGAACTAGTGAGATGGAATCATATGAGTTATTTCTGAAACATTGCTGATTTTCTTCTATGCTTTGTCTTCCATATTTAGGAATTTTTGTTTTCTTTTGAGTTGTTGGGCTCTGCAATTTGTTAAATTTTTTTAATTGAAACAAACTTTTATCACTTTCTGATCCATTTGCAATTGGAAAATATTTCTGAGCACTTTTATATTGTGGCAGAATGGTTATTTGGAAAAATTCAATAATACAATAATCTCTGTTGCCTTGCATCAGTAATTAAATTCTTATGGGGCTTTTGTACAAATAACAGACCAAAGTGAGATTAACCTATATATTTTTTTTCAAATAAGTTAATTTATACCTCTCTTTAGTAAAAGAGGGAATGGAGAGTGAGGTAAAACATGTTTCAGAAGAAAATTACACTGCACTTATTATTATATTCTTGCTTTGTCCATACTTTAAGTTCTTTTGTGAATCAATAAAATGTGAAAAAAAAGTTTAATATGGAAGGGAGGGAGGGGAAAGGGGAAGGAAAAAATGGGTAAAATATACTTAATTGACAAAAAATGAGAAGCTATTTGTTGAAGATCATGTGTATAGTAATATCCTTGTCTTCGCTGACATGCATTTTATTTGTGCTGGAAAAAGAAATGTATACTGCAAAGACCTGTGATAAGATGTAAATCTGAATAAATAAATAAACAGATATATCAAAGGGGGGGCTGGTTCTTTAGTTCTCTGAGAATATAAACAAAATCAACCAACAAAATCTAGAGTAATTAAGGAAAAGGAAAGAGACAAATCAAATAAGCATTGAAACAGGCAATACTGCAACAGATATAACAGAAATAGAAACAATCATTAGAGAATGGCATATTCGAGCAAACAAGGAAACCTGGATGAGATAGACAAATTCTAGACACATGTAATCTACCAAGACTGAATCAGGAAGACATAGAATACTGAATAGACCAATAACAAGCAATAAAATTTAATCAGTAATAAATAACCTCAAAACAAAGAGAAGACAAGGTCCTGATGACTTTACTTCTGAGTTCTACGAAACTTGTTTTGTTTTGTTTCTTCTGTCTTTATTTCATTTTATGTTTTACTTTAAAAAATTATTTTATAATTATTTGCACATTAAATTGCTATACATCATTTTGATTGTGAAGAGACTTTACCCAGCATTATTTACATCTCAGTCTAGCACAATTGAGACTATTATACACATCCTCATCAACAGATAATAAACCTAATCTGTGCCCCTTAAGTGTCTTATCTCTCCATTTTCCCTGCAAATTTCCTTTCCTACATTCTTCCCCTCCCACACTCTCTTTCTACTTTATCTCTAGTGTCCATTACAATTTTGAATACTTTTTTTTTTTTTGGAGAAATTTTCGCTATAGGGCGCGTGCGCTTGCCAGACAGACAGAGAGAGACATAGAGACAGAAAGTGAGAAATCACCCCCCAGGGGGGATGGTCACGCCGCAATCCCTTCTCCTCCATTCTCCTCTCGGGATCTTGGGCACGCACGCACATGCGCCCGGTGTGAGTTTTAAGCCACTGGGTCTGGGAAGCGAACTGCGGTCGACTCCATGGGAGTCCAGCGACATAGCCATTACAATAACTGCTGGTTCCCAATTTTGAATACTTTTATGTTCTCCAGTCTTTCAGTCTCTACCGTAGAGTGAAGACAGTAGGTATATGTTAAGTGGAGACATACAATATTTCTCTTTCATAGCCTGACTTGCTTCACTCGATAACATATCTTCCATCTTCATCCACTTTCTATCAAATTTCAGAGCCTTGTTGTTTTTATAGTTGAGTAGTATTCCATGGAGTAAATGTGCCACAATTTTTCAATCCATTCATCAGTTTGTGGACATTTGGGTTGGTTTTAAGTCTTAGCAATCATGAATAATACTGCAACAAAAATAGTTGTACAAGCACTTTTCTTTTTTTTTATTTAAAGATTTTTAAAATTTATTATCATAACCTTGTTTATATAACATTGAATTACATATAACTTTACAGTGCATTACATTTCTTTTACCAGAAGGAATACCATGCGTATCTGTCAATAGAGAGACATTAAAATCCTCATCTTCATCATCCAATAGCTTTTCATTTTTTCCCCATTATTATTATTATTCCAATTATTTTTTAAACAGTCAATCATTATTTCTCATTTTGATTGTAAGAAGACTTTACTCAACATGAAATACTTCTCAGATCAATCCAGTTGAGAAAACTATACATGTCATCAACAGGTAATAAACCATATCTGTGTCCAACTAATGTCATGCCTCTCTATTTGTTCTCTTGCTATATTTCTCTATACTCTTCTCTTCTCCCACCCCATTCAACACTGTCTTATATTTGTTAAATATTTTCACTGCTTTTATACCCTCCAATATTTTGATCTCTACCATAGAGTGTGGATAGTCAGTACATATAAGTGGATACATACAATATCTTTCTTTCATATCTTGGCTTACTTCACTCAGCCACAGAGCCTCCATATACAACCACTTTCTATCAAATGTCAGGGTATTCTTGTTTTTTTTATGGCTGAGTAATATTCCATAGAATATATGTGCCACACTTTTTCAATCCATTCATCTGTCTGTGGACATTTGGTTTGGTTCCATGTCTTAGCAATTGTAAATAATGCTGCAATAAACATAAATGTGTAAGTGCTTTTCCGACTGAGTGTTCTCCTGCCCTTTGGGTGGATACCTAGAAGTGGGATTGCTGGATCAAATGATAGTTCTATTTGTAAATCTTTGAGGAATCTCCATATGATTCTCCACAGTGGCTGAACCAGTTTACATTCCCACCGACAGTTTAGAAGAGTTCCCTTTTCACCACATCCTGCCAGCGCTTATCACTTTTTATATTTTAATCTTTGCCGTTCTGACAGGGGTTAGGTGGTATCTCATTGTGGTGTTAACCTGCATCTCCCTTATGATGAGGGATGTTGAGTATTTCTTCATATGTTTTTTGGCTGTTCATATGTCTTCCTTAGAGAGATATTTGCTCAGCTCATTTTCCCATCTTTTAATTGGACTAATAATTTTTTTTTCCACATAAGGCACTTGAGTTCCCTGTGTACTATGGTGATCGGTCCCTTGTCTGAGACATATTTAACAAAAATATTCTCCCATTCTGAGGGTTGTTGAGTTACACCTGTTACTGTGTCTTTTACTGTGCAGAAACTTCTTAGTCTGAAATAGTCCCACTTGTCTATTTTAGAGATTATGGCATGTGCTTTGGGAGTTTTATTTAAGAAGGCTGTGTCTACTAAAATGTCTCCCAGAGTTTCCCCAGTATTTTCCACCAGTAGTTTTATTGTTTGAGGTCTTAGGTTCAGATCTTTGTTCCATTTTGAGTTGTCTTTTGTTAATGGTGAAAGATGGGGATTCAGTTTCATCTTTCTGCAGGTGGATACCCAGTTTTTCCAGCACCATTTACTAAAGAGGTTTTCATTTTCCCAATGGGTTGACTGACATCCTTTGTCAAAAATCAGGTGGCTATAAGCTTTGGGGATTGTTTCTGGGATCTCTATTATATTCCTTTGGTTCACATGTCTGTTTTTGTACCAATACCATGCTGCTTAGATAATTACACCTTTATAATATATCTTTGGATCAGGGAGTGATATGCCTCCCACTCCACTCTTTTTTCACAGGATTGCTTTGGCAATACAAGGTCTTTTATGAT
Organism: Tupaia tana; assembly: GCA_026018925.1. Lineage (NCBI taxonomy): Eukaryota > Metazoa > Chordata > Mammalia > Scandentia > Tupaiidae > Tupaia > Tupaia tana. Next base: position 126,531,574 of record JAKSZU010000003.1, read on the forward strand.
TCCAGAAAATTCTATCATTGTCTTTTCTAGATGTGTGAAGAATATTTCTGGTATTTTGATTGGAATTGCATTAAACATGTTGATAATTGTGGGTAGAATTGCCATTTTGATTATATTAATTCTTCTAATCCAGGAATATAGGATGTCCTTCCACTTTTTTTATGTCACTTTCTTAAGATTTTCATAGTTGTCTTTATAAAGTTCTTTTAATTCCTTAGTTAGGTTTATCCCTAGGTATCTTATACTTCTTGTGGCTACAGTGGAAGAGATTCCTTTCTTCAGCTCTATTCATTCAACTTGTTGTTCATATATGAAAATGCTACAGATTTTTAGATGTTTATTTTGTATCCTGCCACTTTACTGTATTCACTTATTACTTCAAGAAGTTTTTTCATGGAGACCTTTGGATCTTCTAAGTATACCATCATGTCATCTGCGAATTAAGATATTTTCAATTCTTCTTTGCCTATTACAATGCCCTTTATAGTGTTCTCTTTTCTGATTGCATTAGCTAAGACTTCCAACACTATATTAAAGAGTAGTGGAGAAAATGGGAAGCCTTGCCTAGTACCAGTTTTTAGTGGAAAAGCTTAGCTTTTCTACATTCAGGATAATGCTAGATGGAGGTTTTTCATAGATGACTTTTATTGTGTTGAGAAAATGATCCTTCTATACCAATCTTACTGAGGGTCTTCATCATGAAAGGATGTTGTATTTTATCAAATGCTTTCTCTGCATCAATTGAAATGATCATATGGTTTTTATCTTTCTTTATGTTATTATGGTGTATTACATTTATGGTCTTTCGTATATTGAACCAATCTTGCATCCCTGGGATAAAGTCTACCCGGTCATGATGAATAATCTTTGTTATATGCTATTGGATACAATTTGCTCATATCTTTTTGAGAATTTATGAATCTATATTCATCAACAATATTGGTCTGTAGTTTTTCTTTTTTGCAATGTCCTTATCTGTTTTGGGAATGAGGATGATGGAGGCTTCATAAAATGAATTTGGAAGGGTTCTCTCCTTTTGCACCTTTAGAAGTAATTTGAGTAGGATAGAGATTAACTCTTCCTTAATAGTTTTGTAGGATTCAGAAGTGAAGCCATCTGACCTGGGCTTTTCTTTGTTGGGAGATTATTTATAATTGATTCAATCTCCTGGCTTGTTATGGGTCTATTCAGGTTTTCTATGTCTTCCTGATTGAATCTTGATGGATAGTATGCATCCAGGAATTTGTCCATCTCCTCCAACTTACCTTGTTTGTTGACATATAGTTGCTCATAGTATCTTCTAATGATATTTTGTATTTCTACTGTGTCTGTTGTAATATTACATGTTTCCTCATGTATTTGATATATCTGGTTAATTTCTTTCTTTTTCATAATCAGTCTACAAATGGTGTGTCGATTTTCTTAATCTTTTCAAAGAACCAGCTTTGGCTTTCATTTATTTTCTGTATGGTTCACTTATTTTCTTTCATTTATTTCTGCTGAAACCTTTATTATTTCTTTTTGCCTGGCACTTTTTAGTTTTTTTTGTTGTTGTTGTCTTTCCAATTTCCTAAGGCATGATGTTAAGTTATCTATTTATTACCTTTCTATCCATTTCTTATGAGCACTAATTGCTATGAATTTCCCTCTTATAACTGCTTTTGTTGTGTCCCATAGATTATATAAACTTGTGTACTCATTATCATTTGTTCCCATAATTTTTTTAAATTTCAGATTTAATTTCTTCCGTAGTAAAGAAGTCATTCAGAAGTAGGTTGTTCAGTTTCCATGTGTTTGTGTATTTTTTTTTTTGAGAGGTTTTTCGCTATAGGGCGCGTGCGCTCGCCAGACAGACAGAGAGAGACATAGAGACAGAAAGCGAGAAATCACCCCCCAGGGGGGATGGTCACGCCGCAATCCCTTCTCCTCCATTCTCCTCTCGGGATCTTGGGCACGCACGCACACGCGCCCAGCATGAGTTGTAAGCCACCGGGTCCGAGACGCGAACTGCGGTCGACTACGTGGGAGTCCAGCGACATAGCCATTACGCTAACTGCTGGTTCCCTGTTTGTGTATTTTTGAGGTTGTTTCTTGAAATTAATATTGAGTTTTTTAATTATTTATTTATTTACATTTTTTATACATTCAGTCTCATTATTTAGCTTATAAAGTGAACATTTCAATATGTAAACATTTCTCCCCAGTCCAGTTGATCAAAATATCTTCAACATATAACAACACTACCTCCCCATCCCAACAATGCTCTGTCTCCATATCCCTCTTCCAAATATCCTTCCCCAGGACCCACTCCTCCACACACTCTGTCAAGTTCAGAGAAGATGCTGGATATAGTTTGTATGCCTTTGAATCTGTAAAGGTTTGATCTATGTCCTAACATATGGTCAATATTTGAAAAGGTTCCATCCCTGGGTGAGAAAAATGTATATTTTATGGACTTAGTATAGAAAGTTCTATAGATATCTATCAAGCCCATTTGATTTATAGTATCGTTTAGGTCCTGTATCTCTCTATTTATTTTCTGCCTAGGAGATCTGTCTAAAGGAGATAATGGGATGTTGAGATCCCCAACAATTATAGTGTTTCTCCCTATCTCTCCTTTTAGCTCCAGCAGTCTTTCCTTCACAAATTTAGGTGCTCCTGAGTTGGGTGCATAGATATTTATAACCCTTACGTCTTCATGCTGGATTATCCTATTTACTATTATGTAACACCCTTCTTTGTCTCTTCTTAACAATCTTTGACTTGAACTCTATTTCGTCTGAAATCAATATCGCTACAACAGCCCTTTTTTGATTTCCATTTGCATGGAATATCTTTTTCCAGCCCTTCATTTTTAGTCGATGTATGGTTTATCCATGCCTACATTATCTTGTAGGCATCAGATAGAGGGTTTCTGTTTTCTTATCCATTCGGCCAGTCTGTGTCTCTTAATTGGAGAATTTAATCCATTGACATTCACTTTTAGTATCAATATTTCTGGTACTTTGCCTATCTTTAAGTGAGCCATTTTCTTGAGTGCTTTTTGTTTTCTTATAACTGTCCATGTGACTTTTTAGTTTTCCTGGTATAGCACTCCCTTCAGAATCTCTTGAAGAGCTGATCTGGAGTTGGTACATTCCTAAAGATTTTGTTTATCCGAAAATGTTTTTATCTTTTTATTTCCCATGTGAAAGATAATCTTGCTGGGTATAATATCCTTGATTGAAATTGTTTTTCACTCAACACTTTGACTATATTTCCACATTCTTTCCTTGCCTGCATCGTTTCTGCTGAGAGGTCTGATGTTAGATTGATGGGGTAACTTTTGTAAGTAACTTGATGTTTCCCTTTTGCCAACTTTAATATCTTGCCTTTGTCAGTTGTTTTTGCCAATCTGGCTATGATGTGCCTCGGAGAGGATCTTCTTGTGTTAATTCTACTCGGGGTCCTATGTATTTCTTGGCTCTGGATATTTGAATGCCTTTCTAGGTTTGGAAAGTTTTCTTCCAGGATTTCATGGAATAAATTATCAATGCCCTTATTATTTTCTTCCTCTTCTAGAATACCAATTATCCAGATGTTAGGGCATTTGATGGTATTCAGTGTTTCTCATATATTATCTTCATTTTTTTGGTTATTTTCTCAATCTTCTTGATACTTTTTTCTAGGTCAGTTGTTTTGTCTTCTACATTTGAGATTCAATTTTCTGCCCGATCTAATCTACTTTAAATACTTTCAAGGGAGGTTTCGATTTTCTCTATCACATTCTTCAACCCTAGAAATTCCATCTGGTTCTTGTTTAAGGTGTCTATTTCTTCTTTCAAATCATGAAAGGACTTCATCATCTCCTGGAGCTCATTGTCTCTTTTCTCTTCCATCTCAGTTAGTTTGGTCACTACAAATATTCTGAATTCCTTGTCTGACATATCCACAACATCCATTATATTGACTGTGGCTGATGGGGGCTTGACAATTTCCCTGAGGGAGAGGACTTTTGTTGGTTGCTCATACTTCTTGAGCCTCTGCGATTGTTCCTAGTGATCTGGTGACCTATCTGTTCCTTCCTAACTTATTCAAGGTATCTCTGAGTGCTAAAAAGTGTGCAGGATTAGAAAATTGGTGATTTCTCTTCTGATCTGCCTACCTGTTGCTCACCATGTACTGTTGTCACTGGCCCTGAGTGACCCAAAGTTCTCCCTGTTTCTAAGGCGTGGTGAGCCTCCAACTGACTTAATAAGCTTCACCCCCAAGAGCAAAGAAAAAATAGCATATGGCACGCATTGTGTTCCATGCACCATTCAAAACACTGAAATTGTGAGAGTCCAAAGGCAAGTGGGAGAGGAGCGGAGGTTGAACGATGGGACCCAGCCGTTAGGACCTGCAGCCACAGGCAGCATGGTGTCTGGCACTGCCACTGGCTTGAACCAGTCTCCAGGTGGGGTGGGGTGGGGTGCAAATTCATCTTAAAGTCCCAAAAAACCAACCTGAAGTCCAGAGACGAATAGGGGTGGGAATGAGTGACAGGTCTGTTTGTTTTATACATTCAATCCCTGTACATCTCTGAGGTTTGTAAAATAAATTTACTTAACATGAACCCACTTACAACAAATCCAATTGAAGACATACATGTTAACATCAACAGAAAATCCACCATATCTGTGTCCCTTAAGTGTCTTACCTCTCTATTATTCCCTTTGACTCCTTTCTTGTCACTCTCCTCCATCTCCCACTCTCTTCCCACACTGTGTCCAGTGTCTGTAACTATTTTCCAAGCTTTCATATCCTCCAATAATTCAGTTTCCACTAGTGCAGACAGTTAGTATATGTTAAGTGGAGACATATGATGCCTCTCTTTCATACTCTGGTTTGCTTCACACAGTAGTAAATCTTCCATATTCAACCACTTTCTATCAAATGGAGGATCTTGTTTTTATTTATGGCAGAATAGTGTTCCATAGAGTATATGTGCCACTTTTTCAACCCATTGATCTGTTCATAGACATTTCCATTGGTTCCATGCTGTAGCAATTGTGAATAATGCCACAATAAACATAGATGTGCAAGCACTTTTTTCACTAAGCATTTTTCTATCTTTTGGGTAGATACCCAGGAGTGGAACTGCTGGATCATATGGTAGTTCTATTTGCAGATTTTTGAGGAACCTCTGAATTGTTCTCCACAATAGTTTTACTAATTCACATTCCCACCAACAGTGTAAGAGCATTCCCCTTTTTTTAATCTTAGCCATTAGGACAGGAATTAGATGGTATCTCATTGTGGTTTTGATTTGTAGCTCTCTTATGATAAAGAATGTTGGGCATTTTTTATATGCTTTTTGGTCATTTGTATGTCTTCCTTGAAGAATGGCTTGTTCAGTTTATTTCCCCATTTTTTAATTTTTTAATTGGGTTGATCTTTTTTTTTCAGGTTAGTCACTTGAGTTCTCTGTGTATTCTGGTTATCAGTTACTTATTGGAGGTATAGTTTACAGAAGTATTCTCCCATTCTAAGGGTTGTCAATTCACACTAATTTCTGTGTCTTTTGCTGTGCAGAAACTTCATTTTTGGATTTAACAGTTTATTATGATTTATAAGCATCATTTTAAAAAATATCAGTTGGTTATCCATGTAGAAATTAGAATGCAAAAAGTGTGCAAAACAAAACATACTTTAAACATGTTAAGTATTATAGATGGATTATCTGAAATCCCCAATTGTTCAGTCACTTCATTATTGTGCTATGGCAGCCAAGTAATTCTTAACTTCAGTTGGAATAAACCTTCTAAATCCAGATTCATTGCAGATTCCAACTTCTATGTTATCTTTTGTCATTTGCCCTTCAAAGCTTTCCTTTAGGGTCAAGATGGCTGTATGAATGGCGTCTTCAAGTTCCAGATCTTTATTGTATCTTTTCTCAAGGAAAGTTTTCCCATTCACATAATTCTTTCACATTGCTGTGGCTTTCTAGGCAAAGTAAGCTCCAGATGGATCTGACTGAAACAAATATGGTTGGTCCTTATTCCAACTACAGATAAGTAAAAAAACTTCAAATGGATAAAACCACCTGATTGGGTGTACTGCATCACAGAGGCTATTCACTGTACCAGCTGAGCTGTGGAAATGGGTCCTTGGTAAATGAAATAGTATGGCTGAGATAAGTTTTGAGCTCTGTGCACAACCACTTTGTAATCTGGGCCCATGCCACTGTACACCAACCCTATAGGCTTGGTAATTGGCTCTACTTTGTGTACGCTTCATTCATCGTACAGAATGGATTTCTGTTTCTTCTCAGTTGCTAATACCACATCATTTGCAGCTTTAATTCCCACTGAGGAGGCTCCTCCAGCTACAGAAGCCAATGCATATTCAATCTGGATGAGTTTACCAGAAGGGCTGAATGTAGTCAGTGAAAAGCTGTAACTGCACTCCACCATCTTTAACCAGAAAACCAAGCTCTGCAGAAACTTTTTAATCTGATGTAATCTCACTTGACTATTTTTGGGATTATTGCCTGTGTCTTGAGGGTCTTATTTTAAAAGTATTTATCTACCTCAAGGTCTCCTAGTAATCCCCAGTGCTTTCCACCAGAACTTTTCTAGTTTGAGATCTTAGACTTAGATCTTTGATACACTTTGAGTTGATTTTTGTTAATGGTGACAAATAAGTGTAAAGATTTATATTTAGGCAGGTAGATACCCAGTTTATCCAGAACCATTTTCTAAAGAGGATTCCTTTTTACCTCTGGATTGACTGATGCCCTTATCAAAAAGCAGTTGGTTGTATGTTTTGGAGTTTATTTCTATGGTCTCTGTTCTGTTTCATTGGTTCGCATGTCTCTTTTTATGTCAATACCATGCTGTTTCGATTATCACTGTATTTAGAAGTCAGGGAGCAAGATGTCTCTTACTCTGCTCTTTTTGCACAGGATTGCTTTGGCAATATATGGTCTTTTATAATTCCAGACAAATTCTATGATTGTCTCTTTAAAGGATGTCTCTGGTAATTTATTGGGATTGCATTAAATATGTAAATTAATTTGGGTAGAATTGACATTTTGATTATATTAATTCTTCCAAACCAGAAACATAGTATGTCTTTCTATTTTTTGTGTCATTTCTTAATTTTTTAAATTTTCATAGTTTTCCTTGAAGGGGTCTTTGACTTCATTGGTTAGACTTATTTATCCATAGGTATCTTATACCCTTCGTGATTATAATTAATGGAATTACTTTCCTTACTTCTACCTCAGTCTGCTTATTGTTTGTATGTAAAAATGCTGTGGATTTTTGTATGCTGATTTTGTTCCTTGCCACTTTAGTAAGTTCACTTATCACATCAGGAGTTTTTTCTGAATACTTTGGGGTGTTCTATGTATACCATCATGCTATATGAAAAAACACATAATTTCACCTCTTCTTTTCTTACTTGAATGCTTTTTATTTCATTTTCTTTTCTGATTGCATTGGGTAGACCATTGAGCGCTATATTGAAAAAGAGTAGAGAAAGTAGGCAGACATGTACAATTTTTAAATTAAAAAAAATGGCTTTTTCGGATTCTGTATGATGTAAGCAATGGATTTTTGTTTTTTGAGAGGTTTTCACTATAGGGCATGTGTGCTCGCCAGACAGACAGAGAGAGACATAGAGACAGAAAGCGAGAAATCGCTCCCCAGGGGGTTGGTCATGTCACAATCCCTTCTCCTCCATTCTCCTCTCAGGATCTTGGGCACGCACGCACACGCGCCCGGCGTGAGTTTTAAGCCACCGGGTCCGGGACGCGAACTGCAGTCGAGTATGTAGGAGTCCAGTGACATAGCCATTATGCTAACTGCTGGTTCCCTTGATAGGTGTCTTAATCATAAAGTTATGTGGTTTTTGTCAATGCTTTTTCAGCATTAATGATATCATATGACTTTTACCATTCTTTCTGTTAACATTTCATATTATGTTTATGATTTTGTGCATGTTGAACCTCATTTGCATCCCTGGAATAAATACTGCCTGGTTGTGATGTACAATCTTATATAGGTTTTATAAAATTGGCCAGTACATTGTTGAGAATTTTTGCATCAGTACACATCAGATATCAATATTTCTGTAGCTTTCCTTTTATGTCATGTTTTTATCTGTTTTGAGGATGAAGGTGATGAAGGCTTCATAAAATGAATTTGGGAGGGATCCTTCATTTTTTATCTTTACAAATAGTTTGAGTATAATGAGGTTACCTCTTTTTCAAAAGTTTTGTAGAAATTAGAAGTGAAACCATCAGCAACAGTATTTTTCTTTGTTGTGAGGTTATTTATTACTAATTTAACCTCATTTCTCGTTATTGATCTATTTAGGCTTTATATACCTTCCTGATTCACTCTTGGTGAATATATATGTTCAGAATATGTCCACCTCATTCAGATATCTTGTTTGTTCGAAGATATTCACTCATAATATTCACTGATGATGTTTCCTATTTCTATTTTGTCTACTGCGATACTGCCTGTTTCGCTTCAATGGAATTTACCTGATTCATTTTTCTCTTTGTCTTAATTTATCTAGCTAATGATGTGTAAATTTTTTAAAAATTTATTTATTTTATGTTCATTCACTGAATATCATAAAGCATACAAAATACAATTCACCATCCAGAATACACTGTATATTGAGTTAATCATACACGTCATTGTCAAGAAATAATTTTCCAATTCTCATTGCTTAAATAATACAAAGCATCATTAGAGGACATTTTGAGCGACTATATGTCAAAAAAAAATACAACCTGGATGAGATAGGGAAATTCCAGGACACATATAATCTACCAAGATTGACACAGGAGGACATAGAAAGACTGAATACACCTATAGCAAGCAATGAGATTGAATCAGTAATACTTGACCTCCCAACAAAGAAAAGACCAAGTACCAATGACTTCATGCTGAATTTTACAATTTTTTTTTAAAAAAGAGGTAATCGTGGGAACCAGCAGTTAGCGTAATGGCTATGTCGCTGAACTCCCACGTAGTCGACCGCGGTTCGCGTCCCAGACCCGGTGGCTTAAAACTCACGCCAGGCACGTGTGCGTGCATGCCCAAGATCCCGAGAGGAGAATGGAGGAGAAGGGATTGCGGCATGACCATCCCCCCTGGGGGGTGATTTCTTGCTTTCTCTCTGTGTCTCTCTGTCTGTCTGGCGAGCGCATGCACCCTATAGCAAAAACCTCTCCAAAAAAAAGAGAGGTAATCGCCATTCTACTCACACTATTACTAGAGATCAGAAAAGAAAAAACCCTTCCAAATTCATTCAATGAAGCCTCCATTACGCTCATTCCGAAAATGGATAAGGATACAATCAAACAGAAAAACTACATACCTAAATTTCTGATGAATATGGATGCAAAATTCTCAACAACATAATTGCTTCAAAGAAGAATTAGCAACCATTCTGCTCAGGTTATTTTTAAAGATCTGAAAGGATGAATCTTTCCCTAATTCATTCTATGAAGCCTGTACAACCCTTATCCTTAAAACAGATAAGGACGGGACAAGTAAGGAATGCAAAGATTCTCAACAAGATATTAGCAAATCGAATTCAACAACTTATTAAAAAGATTATATATTGATCAGGTAGGCTTTATTTTGGGAGTGCAAGGTTGGTTCAACATACACAAAACCATAAATATAATAAATCATATTAGCAGGAATAAAGATAAAAAAAATACGGTCATATCAATTGATGCAGAAAAAGCATTTGATAATATGCAACATCCCTTCCTGATCAAGACTCTCAGCAAAATCAGCATAAAAGGGTCATTTCTCAACACAATAAAAGCTATCTATGAAAAACCCAAAGCGAACATCATCCTGAATGAAGAAAAGCTGAAAACTTTCCATTAAATACGGGTACAAGACAAGGATGCCCACTTTCTCCACTCCTTTTTAATACAGTACTGGAAGTCCTCGCCAACACAATCAGAAATGAGGAAAAAATAAAAGGCATTTGAATAGGAAAAGAAGAGGTGAAACTCTCTCTATTCACAGATGACGTGATTGTGTACAGAGAAGACCCAATGGTCTCCTTGGAAAAATTACTGGAAGTAATACTTGAATACAGTAAAGTTGCAGGATATAAAATCAATATTCAGAAATCCATAGCATTTCTATATACAAATAACAGGCAGAGGGAGATAGAACTGAAAAAAGTTATTCCATTTACTATAGCCACCAAAAGTATAAGATACTTAGGGATAAATCTAACCAAAGAAGTTAAAGAACTCCACAAGGAAAACTATGAGAAGCTAAAAAAAGAAATTGAGAGTTCAGGACACCAGGCAGACTGAGGCTGCAGGCCCAAACTCTCTGAACCTCCGCATACACCCACCCTTCCTCCTCCTTGGACCCCAGGTTGGTTGTCTGGGACTTTAAGATGAACTCCCACCCCATCCCACCTGTAAAGCAGACCGAGCCGGTCAGCAGTTTGGGACACCAGGCGGACTGAGGCTGTTGGCCCAACCCCTCCGAAACTCTACGTACACCCATCCTTCCTCCTCCTTGGAACTCAGGTTGGTTGTCTGGGACTTTATGACAAACTTTCATCCCATCCCACCCACAAACTGGACTGAGCCGGCCAGCAGTTCGGGACACCAGGCGGACTGAGGCTAAAGGCCCAACCCCTCCAAACCTCTGCGTACACCCAACCTTCCTCCTCCTTGGATGCAGGTTGGTTGTCTGGGACTTTAAGATGAACTCCCACCCCATCCCACCCGCAAAGCGAACCGAGCCAGCCTGCAGTTCGAGACAACAGGCGGACTGAAGCTGCAGGCCAAACCCCTCCAAACCTCCACATACACACACCCTTCCTCCTCCTTGGACCCCAGGTTGGTTGTCTGGTACTTTAAGACGAACTCCCACCCCATCCCACCCTCAAACCGAACCGAGCCAGCCAGCAGTTCAGAACACCAGGCAGACTGAGGTTGCAGGCCCAACCCCTCTGAACCTCCATGTACACCCAACCTTCCTCCTCTTTGGACCCAAGGTTGGTTGTCTGGGACTTTAAGATGAATTCCCACTCCATCCCACCTGCAAAGAAGACAGAACCAGCCAGCAGTTGGGGACACCAGGCAGACTGAGGTTGCAGGCCCAACTAACCTGGTCCTGTCACTCATCCTTAGGCCCTTTTTGACTAGCCTTTGGACTCTCTGAATATTGATGATTTGAATAGCGCACTGCGCACAAAGCACGCCATCCGATTTCCTTTTTTCATCATTCTTTGCTCTTGAGGTGTTCCTTATTAGGTCAGTTGGAGGCTCACCACTCCTTAGAAACAGGGAGAAACTTGGGCTATCCAGGACTAGTTGCAACAGTTAATGGTAATTGTGAGCAACAGATAGGCTAACCATAAGAGAAATCATCATATTTCTAATCCTGTACAACTTTTAACACTCAGAGATACCTTAAATAAGTTAGGAAGCAACATATAGAGTACCTGATGACTAGGAACAATCGCAGAGGCTCAAGTAATATGAGCAACCAACAAAAGGCCTCTCCCTCAAGGGAAATCATCAAGCCTACATCGCCCACAGTCAATACAATGGATGTCGTCGACATGTCTGATAAGGAATTCAGATTATTTGTAGAGAACAAACTAACTGAGATGGAAGAGAAAAGAGACAAGAAGCTCCAGGAGATGAGGAAGTCCTTTAATGACTTGAAAGAAGAAATGGATACCTTAAACAAGAACCAGATGGAACTTCTAGGATTGAAGAATGTGATACAGGAAATCAAAACCTCCCTTGAAAGTATTAAAAGTAGGTTAGACCAAGCAGAAGATCAAATCTCTAAATTAGAAGACATAATATCTGACCTAGAAATAAGTATCAAGAAGATTGAGAAAACAATCATGAAAAATGAGGACAATACACGAGGAATACTGGATGCCATCAAGCGCCCCAACATCCGGATAATTGGTATTCCAGAAGAGGAAGAAAATAATAAGGGCCTAGATAATTTAATCCAAGAAATCCTGGAAGAAAACTTTCCAAACCTAGAAAGGCATTCAAATATCCAGACCCAAGAAATACATAGAACCCCAGTTAGAATCAACCCAAGAAGATCCTCTCCAAGGCACATCATAGCCAGACTGGCAAAAACAACAGACAAAGACAAGATACTAAAGTTGGCAAGAGGGAAATGTCAAGTTACTTACAAAGATCACCCTATCAGGCTTATATCGGATTTCTTGGCAGAAACAATGCAGGCAAGGAAAGAATGGGGAAGCATAGTCAAAGTGTTGAATGAAAAACTATTTCAACCAAGAATACTACACTCGGCAAAATTATCTTTCATATGGGAAAAAAAGATAAAAACATTCTCAGATAAACAAAATTTGAAGGAATTTACCAACTCCAGACCAGCTCTTCAAGAGGTTCTGAAGGGAGGCCTGCGCCGGCGGGCCCAGGGCGCTTGTGCCGGTGGGCCCAGGGCACCTGCGCCGGTGGGCCCAGGACGCCTGCGCCGGCAGGCCCAGGGCGCGGGCTCTGCTCCGCGTGCCCTGGCCGGAGGGCTGGCCCAGCCAGGGCTCTGCTCCACGTGCCACGGCCTGGACCGCCCGGTCCCCGCTGCCTCTCAGGCGCTGGATGTGTCCTGCACTTGGCGCTGATGCAGGCCAGTGGCGTGGATCGGCTGAGGTTGCCGTCCTTCCTTTCTTTGACCAGGCGGGTGGGCGGGAAGTTGCAATGGGATCCGCGTGCATTCGTGTACTCGGGGCTGGCGTGTGGCTGCCGGGCCTGTGCGTGGCCACCGGGCCTGTGCCTGCATGTGGTCAACAGGCCTGCGTGTGGCCGCTGGGCCTGCGCCAGCGCATGGCTGCCAGGCCTGCACGTGGCCGCTGGGCCTGCGCCTGTGTGTGGCCGCCAGACCTGCACCTGCGCATGGCCGCCGGACCTGTGCGTGGCCGCTGGGCCTGTGCATGGCTGCCGGACCTGCGTGTGGTCACCGGGCCTGCGCCTGTGCGTGGCCGCTGGGCCTGCACGTGGCCTCTGGGTCTGCGCGTGGCCGCCAGGCCTGCACCTACGCACTGCCGCCGGGCCTGAGCGTGGTTGTCGGGCCAGTGCGTGGTCGCCGGGCCAGCGCGTGACCCCTGGGCCTGCGCATGGCCACCGGGCCAGTGAGTGGCCGCTGGGCCTGTGCCGGTGTGTGGCCGCTGGGCCAGTGCGTGGCCGCCGGGCCTATGCCTGCGCATGGCCACTGGGCCTGCACGTGACCGCCGGGCCTGCGCCTGTGTGTGGCCGCCGGGCTTGTGCCTGTGTGTGGCCGCCGGACTTGCACGTGGCCACTGGGCCTGTGCCTGCGCGTAGCCGCTGGGCCTGCATGTGGCCACCGGGCCTGCGCTTGTGCGTCCCCGCCGGGCCTGCGCCTGCGCGTGGCCACTGGGCCTGCGCGTGGCCGCTGAGCCTGCGTGTGGCCCCCAAGCATGCACGTGGTTGCCAGGCCTGTGTGTGGCCGCCAGGCCTGCATGTGTCCACCGGGCCTGCGCCTGCGCGTGGCCACCGGGCCTACACATGGCCGCTGGGCCTGAGCCTGTGCATGGCCACTGGACCTGAGCGTGGCTGCCGGGCCTGCGCCTGCACGTGGCCGCCGGCCTCAGGCGGCAATCTGAAGCCGAAAACAAGGATTAAGAACTTGCAACTATAAGCAACAGAAAGAAACTTTAGCTGTCTTGGGCCAATTGAGAAATATATTGCATAGGAGGATTTTCTCTGCCTATGGACAGTGAGAAGATGATGGTTACCAGCCCTGCATTACCTCAGGGAAAAACAAGAACTACTCTACCATACTTAAGGAAGCCAGATACCCGAGGATGACTCACGTTACAGATCCCCACAACACCATTCCTGGTAATCACAAGATGGATGCTGTGCCGCATCAACTGATAAACATCTCTGCTCACCAGAGCCACTTTCCTGAAACTGTGTTCCATGGAGACTCACCTACAATTGCGGAACTGCACGACACCCACCCTTAATCCAACCCTGAATAGAATCTGTGTTCCCTATTGTTGAAAATCTATGAGCTGATAATTGAAAAAAAAAAAAAACTGAAAGAACTGGAGGGTATGATAGCAGGGATGGCAACTGCAGATGCTGGAGACAGTATGGGAGAGGTAATGGGAATGAGTAATAGAGGGTGGAAGGGAGGTATTCAGGGAACAAACAACACACTTAAAAGACACAAAAATGAAAAGTTGTCTGTTGATGATACTGTATATGGTAATGTCATTGTCTTGACTAATGGACACTGTACTCATGCTGGGAAAAACGATGTTGTACACTATAAAGATGTGCAATGTTAAAAAAAATCAGCACTCTGGCAAAGGGAGAAAGATCTGAAGAAATGATAGTGGAAAGGTTGAATGTGGATGCCAGAGGCTGTAAGGGAGGGGAGTGGGTGGTGGAGAGTGGGCGTGGGGGGAGGGGGGAGGAAACATTTAGAATCAGAGAAATGTGTTCTCTATTGAAAACTGTATATGTGTATGTATGTTGTATGCATCATAGTGGGGACTTTGTGTGGAATGTGAATTTAATCTGAGAATGAAAAAAATGTCAACCTACTAAAAATAAACAGAATATATACATTAAAAAAAGAGGTTCTGAAGGGAGTACCATACCAGGAAAACTAAGAAATCAGACAGTTATACGAGAACAAAAAGCAACCAAGAAAATGGCTCACATAATGATAGGATCAGGTACAGAAATATTGATAATTACATTGAATGTCAATGGATTAAATTCTCCAGTTAAGAGACATAGACTGACTGAATGGATAAGAAAACAGAAACCCTCTATATGTTGCCACAAGAAACTCACCTTATGGATAAAGACAGACATAGACTAAAAGTAAAGGGCTGGAAAAAGATATACCAAGCAAATGGAAATCAAAAAAAGGGCTTCAGTAGCGATATTGATCTCAGACAAAATAGATTTCAAGACAAAGACTGTAAGAAGAGACAAAGAAGGGCATTATATAATAGTTAAGGGGGTAATCCAACAAGAAGACATAACACTTATAAATATCTATGCAACCAACTCAGGTGCACCTAAATATGTGAAGGAAAGACTGCTGGAGCTAAAAAGAGAGATAGGGAGAAATACTATAATTGTTGGAGATCTCAACACCCCATTATCTCCTTTAGACAGATCTTCTAGACAGAAAATAAATAGAGGGATACAGGACTTAAATGATACTATAAGTCGAATGGGCTTGACAGATATATATATAACTTTCCATCCTACATCCACAACATATACATTTTTCTCAGCCCAACATGGAACCTTTTCAAAGATTGATCATATGTTAGGACACAAATCAAGCCTTTACAGATTCAAAGGCATAGAAACTGTATCCAGCATCTTCTCTGACTATGATGGAATTAAACTCAAGATTAATTTCAAGAAACAACCTCGAAAATACACGAACACATAGAAACTGAACAACCTACTTCTGAATGACTTCTTCACTACTGAAGAAACTAAGGTTGAAATAAAACAATTATAGAAATAAATGATATTGAGTACACAAGTGTCCAGAATCTATGGGACACAGCTAAAGCAGCCATAAAAGGGAAATTCATAGCAATTAGTGTGCATAGGAAAAGGATGGAAAGATGGCAAATAGATAACTTATCATCATGCCTCAGAGAATTGGAAAAACAACAACAAACAAACCCCCAAAATGCCAAGAGAAAAGAAATAATGCATATTTGAACAGAAATGAATGAAACAGAAAATAAACAAACCATACAGAAAATAAATGAAAGCAAAAGCTGGTTCTATGAAAAGATTAACAAGATCGACACACCATTGGCTAGACTGATCAAGAAGAAGAAAGAAAGAAACCAGATTAATCAAATATGTGATGAAACAGGCAATATTACTACAGCCATAGCAGAAATACAAAATATCATTAGAGGATATTATGAGCGACTATATGCCAACAAACAAGATTACTTGGAGGAGATGGACAAATTCCTGGATGCATATAATATACCAAGATTGTATCAGGAGGACATAGAGAACCTGAATAGACCCATAACGAGACAGGAGGTTGAATCAGTAATAAATATCCTCCCAAGAAAGAAAAGCCCAGGTCCAGAAGGCTTCACTTCTGAATTCTACAAAACTTTTAAGGAAGAGTTAACCCCTATACTATTAAAATTATTTCTAAAGGTTCAAAAGGAAGGAAACATTCCAAATTCATTTTATGAAGCCTCCATCATCCTCATCCCCAAAACAGATAAGGACATGACAAAAGAGGAAAACAATAGACCAATATTATTGATGAATATAGATGCAAAAATTCTCAACAAGATACTCGCAAATCATATCCAACAACATATAACAAAGATCATTCATCACGACCAGGTAGGCTTTATACCAGGGATGCAAGGGTGGTTCAATATACGCAAGACCATAAATGTAATACACCATATTAACAGAAAGAAAGATAAAAACCATATGATCATCTCAAGTGATGCGGAGAAAGCATTTGACAAAAATACAACATTTTTTTAAGATTAAGACTCTCAGAAAGATTGATATAGAAGGGTCATTTCTGAACACAATAAAAGCAATCTATGAAAAGCCTACAGCTAATATTATAATGAATGGAGAAAAGCTGAAAGCTTTTCCTCTGAAAACAGGTACTAGGCAAGGCATCCCACTTCCTCCACTGGCCTTTAATATAGTACTGGAAGTCTTAGCTATTGCAATCAGAGAAGACAACAATATTAAAAGCATCCGAATAGGCAAAGAAGAGTTGAAAATATCTCTATTTGCAGACGGAATGATGGTATACTTAGAAGACCCAAAGGAATCCATGAAAAAGCTTCTTGAAGTAATAAGTGAATACAGTAAGGTGGCAGGATACAAAATCAATATCCAAAAATCTATAGCATTTCTATTTATGAACAACAAGTTGAATGAAGCCAAGCTGAAGAAAGGAATCCCTATCACCATAGCCACAAGATGTATAAGATACCTAGGGATAAATCTAACTAAGAAAGTCAAAGATCTTTATAAAGAAAACTATGAAAATCTTAAAAAAGATATTGAAAGTGACATTGAAAAGTGGAAAGACATCCCATTCTCCTGGATTGGAAGAATTAACATAATCAAAACGGCAATTCTACCCAAATTAATGTTCATGTTTAATGCGATTCCAATCAAAATACCAGAAATATTCTTCACAGATCCAGAAAAGACAATCATAGAATTTGTCTGGAATCATAAAAGACCTCATATTGCAAAAGCAAATCTGCACAAGAATAGAGTAGGAGGCATATCACTCCCTGATCCCAAGATATACTATAAATCTGTGGTCATCAAAACAGCATGGTATTGGCATAAAAACAGACATGTGGACCAATGGAATAGAATAGAGACCCCAGAAATAACCCCCAAAGCTTACAGCCAACTGATCTTTGACAAAGGATATCAATTAATTCATTGGGAAAAGGAAAACCTCTTTAGTAAATGGTGCTGGAAAAACTGGGTATCCACCTGCAGAAAGATGAAACTGAACCCCCATTTTTCACCATTAACAACAATCAACGTGAAATGGATCAAAGATCTGAACCTAAGACCTCGAACAATAAAACTGCTGGTGGAAAATGCTGGGGAAACTCTGGGAGACATTGGAATAGGCAAAGACTTCTTAAATAAGACTCCCAAAGCACAGGAAATAATCCCTAAAATAGACAAGTGGGACTATATTAGACTAAGAAGTTTCTGCACAGCAAAGGACACAGTATCAAGTGTGAACCGACAAACCTCAGAATGGGAAAATACTTTTGTTAAATATGCCTCAGACAAGGGACTGATAACCAGCATTCACAGGGAACTCAAGTGCCTTATGCGAAAAAAAATGATTAACCCAATTAAAAGATGGGAAAATGAGCTGAACAAAAATCTCTCTAAGGAAGACATACGAACAGTCAAAAAGCATATGAGGAAATGCTGAACATACCTCATCATAAGGGAGATGCAGATAAAAACTACAATGAGATACCACCTAACCCCTGTCAGAATGGCAAAGATTAAGAATATAAAAAGTGATAAGTGTTGGCGGAGATGTGGTGAATAGGGAACCCTCCTACACTGTTGGTGGGAATGTAAACTAGTTCAACCACTGTGGAGAACAATATGGAGGTTCCCCAAAGTTCTACAAATAGAACTACCATTTGACCCAGCAATCCTGCTTCTGGGTATTTACCTGAAAGGCAGGATAACGCTCAGTCAGAAAAGTGCTTGCACATCAATGTTTATTGCAGCATTATTCACAATTGCCAAGACATAGAACCAACCTAAATGTCCACAAACTGATGAATGGATTGGAAAAGTGTGGTATATATACTCTATGGAATACTACTCAGTCATAAAAAATCACAAGACCCTGGAATTTGATAGAAACTGGTCAGATATGGAGGATTTATTGCTGAGTTAAGTAAGCCAGGCTATGAAAGAAAGATATTGTATGTATCCACTCAATGTATACCGACTGTCTGCACTCTATGGTGGAGAGCAAAAACTTGGAGGACATACATAAAAGCAGTGAAGGTACTTAACGAGAATAGGATAGTGTGGAATGAGGTGGTTGAGGAGAAGAGGATAGAGAAAGATAGCAAGAGAACAATAGAGAGCCAAGACATTAGTGAGAAACAGATATGGCTTATTACCTGTTGATGATAACATGTATAGTGTTCTCAACTGGATTGGTCTGAGAAGTATTTCATGATGGGTAAAGTCTTTTTACAAGCAAAATGAGAAATAGTGATTGACTGTTTTAAAAAATAATTAGAATAATAATAATAATGATTGGGAAAAACATAGAAAAGATATTGAATGATGAAGCGGGGAGATTAATGTCTCTGTATT
Organism: Tupaia tana; assembly: GCA_026018925.1. Lineage (NCBI taxonomy): Eukaryota > Metazoa > Chordata > Mammalia > Scandentia > Tupaiidae > Tupaia > Tupaia tana. Next base: position 126,550,490 of record JAKSZU010000003.1, read on the forward strand.
GACTGACATGCATGGTATTCCCTTTTGTAAAAGCAATGTAATACACTGTAAAATTATATGTAATCCAATGTAATATAAAGAAGATTATGATGATAATAAAAATAGAAATTAAAAAAAAAGATATGATAGAAAAAAAAAGAAATTGAAAATGACACAAAAAAGAGGAAGGACCTTCCATGTTCCTGGATTGGAAGAATTAATGTAACTAAAATGGCAATTGTACCCAAATTAATCTACCTATTTAATGCAATGCCAATCAAAGTACCAGACACATTCTTTACAGATCTAGAAAAGACGATCAGAAAATTCGTCTTTTTCTAGAATAATAAAAGACCCCATATTGCCAAAACAATTCTGCACAAGAAGAGTAAAGTGGGCGGCATCTCACTCCCTGATCCCAAAATATACTACAAAGCTGTAGTAATCAAAACAGCATGATACTGGCACAGAAACAGACAGGAAGACCAATGGAAAAGAATTGAGTCCACAGGAATAAATTCCCAAACATTCAGTCAACTGATTTTTGACAAGGGGTACCAGTCAATCCAGTGGGAAATGGAAAACCTCTTCAGCAAATGCTGCTGGAAAAACTGGATTTCCACCTGTAGAAAGATGAATCTGAACCCCTTCTTCTCACCTTTGACAAAAATCAAGTCAAGGGGGGTCAAGGATCTTAATCTAAGACCCCAAGCTATTAAACTGCTTCTAGAAAACACTGGGGAAACTGGGAGACATTGGGGTAGGGAAAGACTTCTTACATAAGACCCCCAAAGCACAGTCGATAATCCCCAAAATAGACAAGTGGGATTACATCAGACTAAGACGTTTCTGCATGGCAAAAGACACAGTAATTAGTGTGAACCGACAGTCCTCAGAATGGGAAAATATTTTTGTAAATTATATGCATCAGATAAGCGACTAATAACCAGAATACACAAGGAACTAAAGAAACTGTTTGGAAAAAAGATGATCAACCCTATTAAAAGATGGGAGAAGGAGTTGAAAAAAAAACTCTCTCTAAAGATGACCTACAAATAGCCAAAAGGCATATGAAAAAAATATTCAACATCCCTCATCATAAGGGAAATGCAGATCAAAACCTAACCCCAGTCAGAAAGTCTAAGATTAAAAAAAAAAAGAATGATAAGTGTAGGCTGGGGTGTGATGAAAGGGGAACACTTTTACACTGCTGGTGGGAATGTAAATTGGTCCAGCCACTGTGGAGAACAATTTGGAGATTCCTCAAAAATCTACAAATAGAGTTGCGGACAGCAGGCTTCCTGTGGCAGCAGTTTCTACCTCCCGGGACATTTGCGCATCCCCATCCCTACTCCTCTCTGGACCTCAGGTTGGTTCCATGGGATTTTAAGAGGAACTCACACCCTACCCTACCCCACCTGCAAATTGGATCAAGCTGGCCAACAGTTCTGGACACCAGGCTGCCTGTGGCTTCAGGCCAGACTGCCGGAACCTTCCCGCATCCCTACCCCTACTCCTCTCTGGACCACAGGTTGGTTCCGTGGGTCTTTAAAACAAACTCGCACCACACCCCACCACACCCGCAAACCGAATTGAGTCGGCCACCAGTTTCAGACACCAGGCTGCCTGTGCCTGCAGGCCTGACCACCCAGGACCTTCGCTCATCCCCAACCCTACTCCTCCCTGGAAATCAGGTTGGTTCCATGGGACTTTAACATGAATTCTCACCCCACCGCACCCCACCTGCAAACTGGATCAAGCCGGCCAGTAATTTTGGACACCAGGCTGCCTGCGGCTACAGACCCTTCTACCCAGGACCCTTTGCTCATACTTTGGCCCTTCCCCACATGCCTTTGGACTCTTTAAATTTTAGTGTTAGTCCAATCCATTCATCAGTTTGTGGACATTTAGGTTCGTTCTATGTCTTAGCAATCGTAAGTAATGCTGCAATAAACATTGATGTGCAAGCAGTTTTCTGACTGAGCGTTCTCCTGTCCTTTGAGTAGATACCCAGAAATGGAATTGCTGGATCAAATGGTAGTTGTATTTGTAGATCTTTGAGGAACCTCCATATTGTTCTCTACAGTGGCTGGATCAGTTTACATTCCCACCAAAAGTTTTTAGGGTTCCTTTTTTTTTTTTTGGAGAGGTTTTTCACTATAGGGCGCGTGCGCTTGCCAGACAAACAGAGAGAGACATAGAGACAGAAAGCGAGAAATCACCCCCCAGGGGGGATGGTCACGCCGCAATCCCTTCTCCTCCATTCTCCTCTCGGGATCTTGGGCACGCACGCAAACGCGCCCGGCGTGAGTTGTAAGCCACCGGGTCCGAGACGTGAACCGCGGTCGACTACGTGGGAGTCCAGCGACATAGCCATTACGCTAACTGCTGGTTCCCTAGGGTTCCCTTTTTACCACATCCCGCCAACACTTATCACTTTTTATATTCTTAAACTTTGCCATTCTGACAGGGGTTAGGTGGTATCTTATTGTGGTTTTTATCTGCATCTCCCTTATGATGAGGGATGTTGAGCATTTCCTCATATGCTTTTTGGCTGTACATATGTTCAGCTCATTTTACCATCTTTTATTCTGGTTAATAATTTTTTTTTTTTTGTATAAGGCGCTTGAGTTCCCTGTGTATTCTGGTTATCAGTCTCTTGTCTGAGACATATTTAACAAAAATTTTCTCCCATTCTGGGGGTTGTTGGTTCACATTTGTTACTGTGTCCTTTGCTGTGCAGAAACTTCTTAGTCTGATATGGTCCCACTTGTGTATTTTAGGGATTATTGGCTGTGCATTGTGAGTCTTGTTTAAGAAGTCTTTGCCTACTCCAATGTCTCCCAGGGTTTCCCCAGCATTTTCCACCAGTAGTTTTGTTATATGAGGTCTTAGGTTCAGATCTTTGCTCCATTTTGAGTTGATTTTTGTTAATGGTGAAAAATGGGGGTTCAGTTTCATCTTTCTGCAGTTGGATACCCAGTATATCCAGCACCATTTACCAAAGAAGTTTTCCTTTTCCCAATGGATTGACTTATATCCTTTGTCAAAATTCAATTGGCTGTAAGCTTTGGGGATTATTTTGGACATCTCTATTCTATTCCATTGGTCCACATGTCTGCTTTTATGCCAATACCATGCTGCTTTGATGACCACAGCTTTATAGTATATCTTGGGATCAGGGAGTGATATGCCTCCTACTCCATTCTTCTTGTGCAGGATTGCTTTTGTAATACGAGGTCTTTTATGATTCCAGACAAATTCTATGATTGTCTTTTCTAGATCTGTGAAGAATATTTCTGGTATTTTGATTGGAATTGTATTAAACATGTAGATTAATTTGAGTAGAATTGCCATTTTGATAATATTAATTCTTCCAATCCAGGAATATGGGATGTCCTTTCATTTTTTAATGTCATTTTCAATATCTTTTTAAAGATTTTGATAGTTTTCTTTATAAAGATCTTTGACTTTATTAGTTATGTTTATCCCTATGTATCTTATATATCTTGTGACTATGGTGAAAGGGATTCCTTTCTTCAGCTCTACTTCATTCAACTTGTTGTTTATATATAGAAATGCTATATATTTTTGCATGATGATTTTGTATCCTGCCAGTTTACTGTATTCACTTATTACTTAAAGAATTTTTCTTATGGAGACCTTTGGGTCTTCTAAGTATACCATCATGTTGTCTGCGAATAAAGATATTTTCAGCTCTTCTTTACCTATACAAATGCCTTTTGTATTGTTCTCTTCTCTGATTGCATTACCTAAGACTTCCAGTTCTATATTAAAGAGCCGTGGAGAAAGTGGGAAGCCTTGCCTAGTACCCATTTTTAGCAGAAAAGATTCTAGCTTTTCCTCATTCTGTATAATGATAACTGAAGGTTTTTCATAGATGGCTTTTACTGTGTTGAGAAATGATCCTTCTATACCAATCTTACTGATGGTCTTAATAATAAATGGATGTTGTATTTTATCAAATGTTTTCTCACATCAATTGAAATGATCATATGATTTTTATCTTTCTTTCTGTTAATTGGTGTATTACATTTATGGTCTTCCATAGGTTGAACCACCCTTGCATCCCTGGGATAAAGCCTACCTGGTCGTGATGAATAATCTTTGTTATATGTTGTTGGATACAATTTGAAAGTATCCTGTTGAGAATTTTTTCATCTATATTCATCAATGATATTGGTCTGTAGTTTTCCTTTTTTGTCATTTACTTATCTGTTTTGGGAATGAAGATGGTGTAGTTTATACAAAATGAATTTGGGAGCACGCCGCGCTCCGAGCACCGCGCCCGTGCGGCCTGCGGGCGGCCCTGGGGCCCCGGCCCGCCGCGCGCAGGCGGCCCCGAGCGAGCGGCAGCGGCGGCGGCGGCGGCATGCGGGGCGGCCCGGACTAGCGCGCCCAGCCCGCGAGGCCCGTCAGGAGGCGGGGGCGGGCGCGGCGGAGGCGGGGCTCAAGCCGGGCCCGCCCGCCCGCCGGGGGTGCCGCCGGCAGTGGCCGAGGAGGCGGCGCGGCGCACGGCGGTCCGAGAGTAGCGCCCGCGCTGCGGCCCGCGGGACCGCGCCGCGACCGCCCGGCCGGCCCGAGGAGCGCCCGCCGCCGCCGCGCGCCGAGCGAGGAAATGTGGGACATGTGGATTTGGGATATGAATTCATTTGAAAAGCCACTGTGGGAAAACATTTTCAGAATGTGTACTCTGAAGCTCTACAAAAACGAGCAAGCCTTCTGGGACCTCGTTCCCTTGTAGAGAGTATGAACGTGATTTCTGATGAAACTGGATTGGAATAATTTTCATGATCTTTGTATATTTATATATATATATATTTTAAAATTTTGCATTTGACTTAAAGTGCCATGAGAAAATTTGCATATTGCAAGGTGGTCCTAGCCACCTCCTTGATTTGGGTACTCTTGGATATGTTCCTGCTGCTTTACTTCAGTGAGTGCAACAAATGTGATGAGAAAAAGGAGAGAGGACTTCCTGCTGGAGATGTTCTAGAACCAGTACAAAAGCCTCATGAAGGTCCCGGAGAAATGGGGAAACCAGTTGTCATTCCCAAGGAGGATCAAGAAAAGATGAAAGAGATGTTTAAAATCAATCAGTTCAACTTAATGGCAAGTGAGATGATAGCACTCAACAGATCTTTACCTGATGTTAGGTTAGAAGGGTGTAAAACAAAGGTGTATCCAGATAACCTTCCTACTACCAGTGTGGTGATTGTATTCCACAATGAGGCGTGGAGCACACTTCTGCGAACTGTCCATAGTGTCATTAATCGCTCACCAAGACACATGATAGAAGAAATTGTTCTAGTAGATGATGCCAGTGAAAGAGACTTTTTGAAAAGGCCATTAGAGAGTTATGTGAAAAAACTAAAAGTACCAGTTCACGTCATTCGAATGGAGCAACGCTCTGGGTTGATCAGAGCTAGGTTAAAAGGAGCTGCCGTGTCTAAAGGCCAAGTGATCACCTTCTTGGACGCTCACTGTGAGTGCACAGTGGGGTGGCTGGAGCCTCTGCTCGCCAGGATCAAACATGACAGGAAAACAGTAGTATGCCCCATCATTGATGTGATCAGTGACGATACTTTTGAGTACATGGCAGGCTCAGATATGACTTACGGTGGATTCAACTGGAAGCTGAATTTTCGCTGGTATCCTGTTCCCCAACGAGAGATGGACAGAAGGAAAGGGGATCGGACTCTTCCTGTCAGGACACCTACAATGGCAGGAGGCCTTTTTTCAATAGACAGAGATTACTTTCAGGAAATTGGAACATATGATGCTGGAATGGATATTTGGGGAGGAGAAAACCTAGAAATTTCCTTTAGGATTTGGCAGTGTGGAGGAACTTTGGAAATTGTTACATGCTCACATGTTGGACATGTGTTTCGGAAAGCGACACCTTACACGTTTCCCGGAGGCACGGGGCAGATTATCAATAAAAACAACAGACGGCTTGCAGAAGTATGGATGGATGAATTCAAGAATTTCTTCTATATAATTTCCCCAGGTGTTACAAAGGTAGATTATGGCGATATATCATCAAGACTCGGTCTTAGACACAAACTACAATGCAAACCTTTCTCTTGGTATCTAGAGAATATTTATCCTGATTCTCAAATTCCACGTCACTATTTCTCATTGGGAGAGATACGAAACGTGGAAACAAATCAGTGTCTAGATAACATGGCTAGAAAAGAGAACGAGAAAGTTGGCATTTTTAATTGCCACGGTATGGGAGGTAATCAGGTTTTCTCGTACACTGCCAACAAAGAAATTAGGACAGACGACCTTTGCTTGGATGTTTCCAAACTTAATGGCCCAGTCACCATGCTCAAATGCCACCACCTAAAAGGCAACCAGCTTTGGGAGTACGACCCAGTGAAATTAACCCTACAGCATGTGAACAGTAATCAGTGCCTGGATAAAGCCACAGAAGAGGACAGCCAGGTGCCCAGCATTAGAGACTGCAACGGAAGCCGGTCCCAGCAGTGGCTTCTTAGAAATGTCACCCTTCCAGAAATATTCTGAGACCAAATTTATAAAATGAAAGAAAAAAAAAAAGTAAAAAAGAAAAAAATACAGATTGACTGGGCTACCTCAGCATACATTTCTGCCACACTCTTAAGTAGCAAAAAAGGAAAAGTGCTTTCCTCTGCAGGATGTAAGGTTTATCAGCCATTAAAACTTAGACTCCTCTAGCTTTTCACTAGCTGTGAACCAGCCTTCCTGTCCAAGGACGTGAAGCTGCATAGTAGGGAGACTGTGCACACTGATGTTTACAAGATGGAAAGAGTCTTTCATCAAGAACGACAGGAAAGAACATTCAGACAGTGAAACAATCAACGAAATGTGCTTTCTGGAGAGCTGCACCGTTCCTGGTCTGCTTGCACGTTGGTATTTTCTGCTAAGTGTGCTGTCACAATGAAGAGATGTCCAAGGTTTTTTTTCCTGATTAGAACTGGTAGCCAGTATACTAAATATTGATATAAAAATAAAGAAAAGAACTGGAACCAGATTCAGAATCATGAAAAGAACATTTTTACAACAATAAAAACTATATAAAACAGGGTTTAAAGGAAATTAAAACAGAACTAAGAGAAGTACAATTTGTTATAGTATAGTATCAAATTTCTATATAGATTTTATACCTCAGTGGGGAAAAAAATAACTGATTCCAATGACATTCATTTTGTTTTCATCTGTGATAGTCATGGATGCTTTTATTTTCCTTGGGGTGCTGAAATTGAGCTGTTTTTTAAAAAAAAGGCTCTTTCAACATAGTTTTAATTTCTTTCTATTTTTTTTTTATTTGGTTTGTGGGCTGTTGGAATTGTAATTTTTAATTGCCTTTTAAAAATGGAGATTTAACATAATGTCTGGTCTCAAATGAACAAGTTAGATAACTCAGTTGCTCTTGGGTCAACTGGGCTTATAGACTTTCTCATAAATCTCTCTCTCTCTCTCTCTCTCTCTCTCTCTCTCTCTCTCTCACACACACACACACACACACACACACACAAACACACACACATACAATCATAAAAAAATTTCCTATCACATTTTCAACCTCTTACCTTGATTCAATTGATTATACTTAATACCCAAGATTCATGCTACTGTACTACAGATTTGTTTCACAGCAATAAACTTTCAGTTCTTAGTTTATAATCCCACTTAACAAAAGGTCTGCAGAAGTGATTTATTATTTGGGTATTTGGAGATAATATATTTGATGGGTTTTTGGAAAACCTTTTTCACTCCATACCAGATGTGCTTCATTGTCAAGTGCATATTTAGATTAGATTCTTGAATTGTAATGTTGATTTGCTGCTTTTTTTTTTTTAATAAAATTTGACTGAAAATGTTTAATTGATATTTCTTAATGAGTTAGCCAAAGAAGTGCAGCTATTATTCCATAATACTAGTCCTGCATTTCTTCCCTGAATTCTATTTAGGTTAAACTGGTTTTATTTTTCTCTGATTAATAACACAAAATCATGTGAGCATCAATTAAGAGTTTATTGATTAACAGTTCATCTTTTAACGTCATAGAAAGAAAATCTCATTGTGACATTTTTCTTGATGTGTAAAGCACTGCATTGGCAAAAGTGCATATCTTTTCCTTCCTGTTTGTAAGCTTATATTTAATGGTATTCTTTTCCTTGATTATCAAAGACTCACTGCAGGCAGTGCTCTTTCTTGTGCCTAAGAATGTTTCTGATGAAAGTCACTAATGATACTTGCCAAGTTGAGTTGTACACACAGTTTCTCATATCCTATTCAAGTTAATCAACATTAAGCACATGTGGATACTTTAGGGTGAGGCTATAGTACAGAATGTATAAACAACTGTCTCCAGAAATTTTGAAGGGAAGAGAATGCTGGATGGAATTTTTTTTCCCTACTCCATGAGCTGTGTTAATTCTGTCCTCAGTAGGCCTAATGCTTGAATAAACCAGATGTCTAATCAATAAATTATTTTCATGCTCAGAAAAAAAAATGAATTTGGAAGGTTTCCATACTTTTGAATTTTTAGAAATAATTTTAGTAGTATAGGGGTTAACTCTTCCTTAAAAGTTTTGTAGAATGCAGAAGTGAAGCCATCTGAAACTGGGCTTTTCTTTGTTGGGAGGTTATTTATTACTGATTCAATCTCCTGGCTTGTTATGTGTCTATTAAGGTTCTCTATGTCCTCCTGATTCAGTCTTGGTAGATTATATGCATCCAGGAATTTGTCCATCTCCTCCAAGTTATCTTGTTTGTTGGCATATAGTCGTTCATACTATCCTCCAATGATATTTTGTGTTTCTACTGTATCTGTTGTAATATTGACTGTTTCATCACATATTTGATTAATCTGGTTTCTTTCTTTCTTCCTGATCAGTCTAGCCAATGGTGAATCAATCTTGTTAATCTTTTCAAAGAACGAGCTTTTGCTTTCATTTATTTTCTGTATGGTTCGTTTATTTTCTGTTTCATTTATTTCTGTTCAAATTTGTATTATTTCTTTTCACTTGGCATATTTTGGGTTTCTTTGTTGTTGTTTTTCTGATTCCCTGAGGCATGATGATAGGTAAGCTAAATAATGTGGTGGAATGTATATTAAAAATTTAAAAAAACATAGCAAACATCATCCTGAATGTAGAAAAGCTGAAAGCTATCCAACAAAAAACATGTACAAGACAAAGATGCCCACTTTCCCCACTCCTTTTCAATATAGTACTGGAAGTCCTCACCAAAACAATCAGAAAAGAGGAACAAATAAAAGGCATTCATATAGGAAAATAAGAGGTGAAACTCTTTCTATTCGCAGATGAAATGATTGTATACATAGAAGACCCAATGGTTTCCACAAAACAATTTCTAGAAGTAATACATTAATACAATAAAGTTGAAGGATACAAAATCAATATACAGAAATCTATAGCATTTCTATATACGAACAATGGGCAGACTGAAATAGAGCTGAGAAAAGTTATTCCATTTACCATAGCCACAAAAAGTAAAAGATAACTTAGAATAAATATAACCAAAGAAGTTTAAAAACTGGTGGGGGTGTGGTGAAAGGGGAACTCTCTTACACTGCAGGTGGGAATGTAAATTGTTCCAGCCACTGTGGAGAAAAATTTGGAGATTTCTCAAAAAATCTACAAATTGAACTACCCTATGATCCAGCAATCCCATTCCTTGGTATCTACCCAAAGAACAGAAGAATTCTTAATCAGAAAATTGCTTTCTTATGATGTTTATTGTGGCACTATTCACAATTGCTATGTCATGGAACCAATCCAAATTCCATGAACAGATTAATGAATAGAAAAATGTGGCCCATATACTCTATGGAATAATATTCAGCAATAAAAAACAACAGAAACCTGGCTTTTGATACAAAGTGGAATAATATGGAAGATTTAGTGCTGAGTGAAGCAAGCTAGCCAAGGAAGGAGAGACACTATATGTCCCCTCTTAATATATACAAGTGTTTGCACTCAGTGACTGAAACTGATTGGCTAAAGGATATAAAAACACAGTAAATGGATGTAAATACCAGATATAGTGTGTGTGAAAGAGTAGGGTCTAAGAAAGTACATAAAAAAAAAAACAGGAAAGCAAAACATTACTGGGACAAAGAAATGTGGTATTATCTCTTGAAGACAATTTATAATTTTATCAACTAGACAAGAGAGATATGTTCACAAGTTGAAATATTCACCTTGTAAGCTAAATAATGTGCTTGACTGTATAAGAAAAGAAAATAAAAAATATAAAGAAAGAAATTCCAATTAAAAAATTAAAGAAAAAAGGACACTAGTAAGTGGCTGAGACTTACGAAGGAATAAAAATCTCAGTAAAGGCAAATATATTAACAATTATTTTTAAAAACTTGAATTTTCATAACTTTAGTTTGTAACTGTTATTTTTTTCTACATATTTAAGAATTATAAGTTTATATTTTATAAATAAATAAATAAGTAAATAAAGAGGTAATCACCATTCTACTCATGTGGCTTCTAAAGATCCAAAAGGATCTCCCAAATTTGCAGGGCAAGTACTTCGGCCGGAGAGGGCAGCTGCACTTTGTTTTTCTTGGCCCTTTTAGGACAGTCTTTTGCCCAATGTCCTTTTTTCTTTACAATAAGCACACTGGTCCTTGTCTAGTGGGATACGACCAGGCTTTGGTCCCTTGTTGGGGCCCCGTTCTTGTCCCCTTTCCCGCACTACAGTGGCCAGGATCCGAGCTAGGGGTTTTTTTGTCTTTTTTTTTTTAACTCTCTCTTTTCTCCCCCTTTTTTTTTTCACTCCTCTGGTCTCTCTTTTTTTATTTATTTTTTATAATATACTTTTACTGCTTTTTTAACTAAGTCCTGTAAAGAGAGATCCTGCAACCCATTGAGTCTCTGGAGTTGTTTTTTGTTTTTTTTTTTTTTTTTTTTTTTAATATCTAATGCTGATTGTTCAATGAAGGCCATAGCTACGGAGGCTCTCTGTCCCTCAGAAGCAGGGTCAAAAGGGGTAAACCGCCTGAATGCCTCCATGAGACGCTCAAGAAACACTGATGGGGGTTCTGTAGCCCCCTGCATAACCTCTCTTACCTTAGCCAAATTAGTGGGGTGCCTGGCAGCCCCACGGAGGCCAGCCACTAGAGCCTGGCAATAGACTGTCAGTCGCTCCCTACCTTCTGCCGTATTGTAGTCCCAGTTGGGTTGAGAGAGAGGAAAAGCAGCCTCGATAAGGTTAGGAAGCTGAGTGGGACGTCCGTCTGCCCCCGGGATATTTTTTCTTGCTTCGAGTAAGACCCTCTCTCTCTCTTCGGTGGTGAAGAGAGTCTGCAGGAGCTGCTGGCAATCGTCCCGTGTTGGCTGATGAGAGAACATTAGGGACTCTACCAGTCTGGTTAGGCACTGGGGGTCCTCAGAGAAAGGAGGGTGGTTAGTTTTCCAGTTGTAAAGGTCAGAGGAAGAAAAGGGCCAATATTGGAGAGGCTGTAGGGGAGGTAGCCCCTTGTTGGTATGCGGAGGTGGGGGCCCATAGGCCCGTAAGGGCAGTGCCACAGTGGTGTCAGGAGATGGGAGTACACGACGTTGACTCCTAGTGCCCTGAGCAGGCCCTAGAAGGGCACCCTCAGAGGGGGCAGAAGGACTAAGTCTAACGTTAGGTGGCACTCCAGGGTCTCTGAGCCTTTTTTCATCTAGCAGAAGGGACAGAGGGCATGGGGGAGGGGTGTCTAGGAGAAGGAGGTCTTGGGTCTCTGGATAGATTTGCTTAGGACGTTTGTAAGGTCTGTACCCTCTGGAGGGTTGGGGGACTGGGCCACCAGGACCTGAGGGGTTTTGGACGGGGCCTGGGCAACCATGGTTGAACCCACGAAGGTGGGTTTTGGATCAGATCTTGCCAAACGATGATGTACGGTTGCTGGTCCGGATGACTTCCTGGTCCCTTCTGAAAGACAATGTCTTTGACGGAAAGGATAGCGTTAAGGTCAAACGTGCCTTCGGGTGGCTACCCGACACCAAAGGTGGGCCACTCAGAGGCACAAAACGTCTGCCAGAGTCCCTTTTTAATTTCTACAGACAGGTCGCGACCTCTTCCCTTCACTTCAGTCCAGTGTCTGAGAGTCAAATTTAAAGGAGTCACCACAGTCTGCCCCATTGTCAATGGTTAGGTTAAGAGTACAAACAACAGAACAAAGAACAGGACAAGACAAACAGAAAGTACTAACCGATTTTTGTTTTCCACAATCTTAGGACAGATTCAGATGGGCGCAGGCCAAAATATGTACCCAATTTGTGCCCTTACCGTAGGAGACGATCAGGCATCCCTAATCCTCCTCCGCCCTTAGGGCGTCCCCCAGGGCTGCAGCCTGTGGTTCTCCGGGCACATCTACCGACCACAGTTCAGCTATTTTACAATAGGCCGAACGGCTGCGGAACCTGAAACAGACTATTGGGTACCACACCGAAACAAACAAGAAAGTCGACAAACAAACAGGGATTTTTTTTAGGCTTACCTCCAAGGCCGATGTTGTAGATGATGGGTAGCCACGATATCCCGGATGAGCCCCCAAAATGTTAGGGCGCCGGCCGCCTGGCTCGGCGCGCTTTCTGTCCAGAGGATATGTGACCCCCAATCAACCACAAGAGTCGGTTCTTGATGCAAAATGCAAGAGGTTTTATTTTTCCAGCCGGCTGGGGTCCAAGCAAACACCTGACGCAGCAGGCCTGAGCGAGGACCCCGTTTTTAGGGTTATAGGTCTTTTTATAAGCAGGAGAAGGTATGCGGAAGTTTAACGGGTAGTTCATTTCTAGGGGGAAGAGTGGCAGTCTTGTGACACACGTGCATGGGTTGTCTTTCTAGTTCCTTGTCCACATTCCATTTGCTCCGTTTCTGGAGGTTTGCATAATTAAGTCTGTCGGGGCAGTTTATCACAAGGGCAGTTTATCACAAGGGCGTCCAGCAAAAGCAAAGGTTAAATTTTATCTCTACAGAGCAAAAAGGCATAATTTAAAATTATTCTTACAACCCTACTTCCAGTCTCCCCAGCCCCAGACTCAATCTCCTTTGTGGGTAGATAGAAATTTTCTGTGGCTTTTTTTTCCTTTTTTTCCCTCAGAGCCCATCTATTCTATTGCTAATTACTAGCTCTGCATCTCTTCACATACTATTTTTCCAGGCCTCAGCACCAGGTCCAACTAGAACCCTCTGGTCACAGTGGGACTCTGAGGGAGGGTCATCTCTGACCCACACCCCACTTCCAGCCTCCCCAGCCCCAGACTCCACCTCCTTGGCAGGAAGATAAAAATTTCTGTGCCTTTTTTTCTTTCTTTTTTTTCCCACTTGGAGCCCATCTATTCTATTGCTAATTCCTAGCTCTGCCTCTCTTCACAGACTGTCCTTCCAGGCTGCAGGCACCATGTCCAACTGGAAGCCTCTGGTCAACAAGACATTGTGAGGGAGAGTCATCTCTGACCCCTACCCCACTTTCATTCTCTCCATTCCCAGACTCCAGCTTCTTGGTAGGTAGATAGAAATTTTCTCTGGCTTTTTTTTTTCTTTTTATTTTCTTGGAGTCCATCTATTCTATTGCTAATCCCTAGCTCTGTCTCTCTTCACAGACTGTCCTTCCAGGCCGCACGCACCAGGTCCAACTAGAAGCCTCTGGTCAAAGGGGGACTCTGAGGGAGGGTCATCTCTGACCCCCACCCCACTTCCAGTTTTTCCAGCCCCAGACACCACCTCCTTGATAGGTAGGTAGAAATTTTCTGTGGCTTTTCTTTTTTTCTTTTTCTCTTGGAATCCATCTATTCTATTGCTACTTCCTAGCTCTACCACTCTTCAAAGAGTGTCCCTCCAGGCCGCAGGCACCAGGTCCCACTGAAAGCTTCTGGTCAACAAGAGATTCTGAGGGAGGGTCATCTCTGACCCTCACCCCACTTCCAGCCTCCGCAGCCCCAGACTCCACCTCCTTGGTAGGTAGATAGAAATTTTCTGTGGCTTTTCTTTCCTTTTTTCCCTTGGAGCCTATCAATTCTATTGCTTGTTCCTAACTCTGCCTTTCTTCAATGACTGTCCTTCCAGGCCACAGGCACCTGGTCCATATAGAAGCCTCTGGTCAACAAGGATTGCAAGGGAGGGTCATCTCCGACCCCCACCCGCCTTCCAGTCTCCCCAGCACCAGACTCCACCTCCTTGGTAGGTAGATAGAAATTTTCTGTGGCTTTATTTTCCTTTTTTTTTTTCTCTTGGAGCCCATCTATTCTATTGCTAATTCCTAGCTCTGCCTCTCTTCATGGACTGTCCATCCAGGCCACAGGCACCAGGTCTAACTAGAAGCCTCTGGTCAACAAGGGACTCTGAGGGAGAATCTTCTCTGACGCCCACCCCACATCCAGTCTCCTCAGCCCCATACTCCACCTCCTTGGTAGGTAGATAGGAATTTTCTGTGTGTTTTTTTTTCTTTTTTTTTTTCCTTAGAGCCCATCTATTCTATTGCTAATTCCTAGCTCTGCCTCTCTTCACAGACTGCCCTTCAGGGCCACAGGAACCAGGTCCAACTAGAAGACTCTGGTCAACAAGAGATTGTGAGGGAGGGTCATCTCTGACCCATACCCCACTTTCAGTCTCCCCATCACCAGACTTCACCTCCTTGGTAGGTAGATAGAAATTTACTGTGGCTTTTTTTTTTTTTTTCCCTAGGAGTCCATCTATTCTACTGCTCATTCCTAGCTCTGCTTCTCTTCACATACTGTCCTTCCAGACCCCAGGCACCAGGTCAAACTAGAAGCCTCTGGTCAAAGAGGGAATCTGAGGGAGTGTCATCTTTGACCCCCACCCCTCTTCCAGTCTTTCCAGCCCCAGACTTCACCTACTGGTAGGTTGAGAGAAATTTTCTGTGGCATTTTTTTTCCTTTTTTTCCCTTGAAGTCCAACTATTCTATTGCTAATTCCTAGCTCTGCCTGTTTTCAGAGACTGTCCTTACAGGCCGCAGGCACCATGTTCAACTAGAAGTCTCTGATCAACAAGAGACTCTGAGAGAGCGTCATCTCTGACACCCACCCCACTTCCAGGCTTTCCAGCCCCAGACACCACCTCCTTGGTAGGTAGGTAAAAATTTACTTTGCCTTTTTTTTTTCCCCCTTAGAGTCCATCTATTCCATTGCTTATTCCCAGCTCTGCCTCTCTTCACAGACTGTCCTTCAGGGCGCAGGCACCAGGTCCAACTAGAAGCCTCTGGTCAACATGGGATTCTGAGGGAGGGTCATCTCTGACCCCCACCCCACTTCTAGACTCCCCAGCCCCAGTCTCCACCTCCTTGGTAGGTAGATAGTAATTTTCTGTGACTTTGTTTTTTCTTTTTGTAACCTTGGGGTCCATCTATTCTATTGCTAATTCCTAGCTCTGGCTCTCTTCACAGACTGTCCTTCCAGGTGGCAGGAACCAGGTAAAGTAGAAGCATCTAGTTAGCAAGGGACTCTGAGGGAAGGTCATCGCTGACCCCCACCCTACTTCCTGTCTCCCCAGGCCCAGAATCCACCTCCTTGCTCTGCCTCTCTTCACAGAGTGTCTTTCCAGGCTGCAGGCACCAGGTCCAATTAGAAGCCTCTGGTCAACAAGGGATTGTGAGGGAGGGTCATCTCTGACCCCCATCGCACTTCCAGTCTCCCCAGCCCCAGACTCCACCTCCTTGGCAGGAAGATATAAATTTTCTGTGGCTTCTTTTTCTTTTTTTTTTCCTAGGAGTCCATCTATTCTATTGCTAATTCCTAGCTCTCCCTCTCTTCACAGACTGTCCTTCCAGGCCACAGGCACCTGGTCCAACAAGAAGTCTCTGGTCAACAACGGATTTTGAGGGAGTGTCATATCTGACCCCCACCCCACTTCCTATCTCCCCAGACCCAGACTCCATTTCCTTGGTCGGTAGATAGAAATTTTCTGTGGCTTTTTAATTTTTTTCCCCTTGGATCTCTTCTATTCAATTGCTAATTCCTAGCTCTGCCTCTCTTCACAGACTGTCCTTCCAGGCTGCAGGCACCAGGTCCAAGTAGAAGCCTCTGGTCAACAAGGGTTTGTGAGGGAAGGTTGGGTAGAATTGTCATTTTGATTATATTAATTCTACCAATGCAGGAATATGGGATGTCCTTCCATTTTTTTTTATGTCACTTTCAATATCTTTTTTAAGATTCTGATAGTTTTCTTTATAAAGGTCTTTGACTTTATTAGTTATGTTTTATCTCTATTTATCTTATACATCTTGTGTCTTCAGTGAAAGGGATTCCTTTCTTCAGCTCTACTTCGTTCAACTTGTTGTTCATATATAGAAATGTAGATTTTTGGGTGATGATTTTGTATCTTGCCAGTTTACTGTATTCACTTATTACTTCAAGAAGTTTTCTTATGGAGACCTTTTTGTCTTCTAAGTATACCATCATGTTGTCTGAGAATAAAGATATTTTCAGATCTTTTTTACCTATTCAAATGCCTTTTATATTGTTCTCTTCTCTGATTGCATTACCTAAGACTTCCAGTACTATATTAAAGAGCAGTGTAGAAAGTGGGCAGCCTTGCCTAGTACCCGTTTATAGCCAAAAAGATTTTAGCTTTTCCCCATTCAGTATAATGATAACTGAAGATTTTTCATAGATGGCTTTTATTGTGTTGAGAAATGACCCTTCTATACCAATCTTACTGACGGTTTTAATAATAAAAGGATGTTGTATTTTATCAAATGCTTTCTCCGCATCAATTGAAATGATCATTTGGTTTTTATCTCTCTTTCTGTTAATGTGGTGTATTACATTTATGGTCTTCCATAGGTTGAACCACACTTGCATCCCTGGGATAAAGCCTACATGGTCGTGATGAATAATCTTTGTTATATGTTGTTGGATACAATTTGAAAGTATCCTGTTGAGAATTTTTTCATCTATATTCATCAATGATATTGGTCTGTAGTTTTCCTTTTTGGTCATGTACTTATCGGTTTTGGGAATGAAGATGGTGGAGTTTATATAAAATGAATTTGGAAGGTTTCCATACTTTTGAATTTTTAGAAATAATTTTAGTAGGAAAAGGATTAACTCTTCCTTAAAAGTTTTGTAGAATGCAGAAGTGAAGCCATCTGCACCTGGGCTTTTCTTTGTCGGGAGGTTAATTATTACTGATTCAATCTCCTGGCTTGTTATGTGTCTATTAAGGTTCTCTATGTCCTCCTGATTCAATTTTGGTAGATTATATGCATCCAGGAATTTGTACATCTCCTCCAAATTATTTTGTTTGTTGGCATATAGTCACTCATACTATCCTCCAATGATATTTTGTATTTCTACTATGTCTGTTCTAATATTGCCTGTTTCATCACGTATTTGATTAATCTGAATTTTTTCTTTCTTCCTGATCAGTCTAGCCAATGGTGAATCAATCTTGTTTATCTTTTCAAAGAATGAGCTTTTGCTTTCATTTATTTTCTGTGTGGTTCATTTATTTTCTGTTTCATTTATTTCTGTTTGAACCTGTATTATTTCTTTTCACTTGGCATTTTTTTGGGTTTCTTTGTTGCTGTTTTTCTGATTCCCTGAGGCATGCTGATAGGTATGCTACATAATGTGGTGGAATGTATATTAAAAATTAAAAAAAAAAAAACATAGCAAACCATCCTGAATGTAGAAAAGCTGAAAGCTTTCCAACTAAAAACGAGTGCAAGACAAAGATGCCCACTTTCTCCACTCCTTTTCAATATAGTACCGGAGGTCCTCACCACAGCAATCAGAAAAGAGGAAAAAATAAAAGGCATTCAAATAGGAAAAGAAGAGGTGAAACTCTTTCTATTTGCAGATGAAATGATTGTATACATAGAAGGCCCAATGGTTTCCACAAAAAATTTCTGGAAGTAATACATTAATACAATAAAGTTGGAGGATACAAAATCAATATAGCATTTCTATTTACGAACGATGGGCAGACTGAAATAGAGCTGAAAAAAGTTATTCCATTTACCATAGCCACAAAAAGTAAAAGATACTTAGAATAAATATAACCAAGGAAGTTAAAAACTGGCAGGGGTGTGGTGAAAGGGAAACGCTCTTACACTGCAGATGGGAATGTAGATTGGTCCAGCCACTGTGGAAAAAAATTTGAAGATTCCTCAAAAAATCTACAAGTTGAACTACCATATGATCCAGCAATCCCACTCCTTGGTATTTACCCAAAGAACAGAAGAATTCTTAATCAGAAAATTGCTTTCATATGATGTTTATTGTGGCACTATTCACAATTTCTATGTCATGGAACCAATCCAAATTCCACGAACAGATTAATGGATAGAAAAATGTGGCCCATATACTCTTTGGAATAATATTCAGCAATAAAAAACAACAGAACCCTGGCTTCTGACACAAAGTGGAATAATATGGAAGATTTAGTGTGGAGTGAAGCAAGCTAGCCAATGAAGGAGAGACATTATATGTCCCCCCTTAATATATACAAGTATTTGCACTCAATGACTGAAACTGATTGGCTAAAGGATATAGAAACACAGTAAATGGATGTTAATACCAAATATAGTGTGCGTGAAAGAGCAGGGTCTAAGAAAGGGCATTTAGAAAAAAAAAAAAAAAAAAAACGGAAGGCAAAACAGTAATGGAACAAAAAAATGTGGTATTATCTCTTGAAGATAATTTATAGTTTTATCAACTAGACAAGAGAGATATGTTCACAAGTTGGAATATTCACTTTGTAAGCTAAATAATGTGCTTGACTGTATAAAAGCAAAGAAAATTAAAAATATAAAAAAAGAAATTCCAATTAATAAATTAAAGAAAAAAAGGACACTAGTAAGTGGCTTGAGACTTATGAAGGAATTAAAAATCTCAGTAAAGGCAAATACATTAACAATTATTTTTAAAAACTTGTATTTTCATAACTTTAAATTGTAACTGTTATTTTGCTTTCTACATATTTAAAAATTATAAGTTTATATTCTGTAAATAAATAAATAAGTAAATAAAGAGGTAATAACCATTCTACTCATGTTGTTTCTAAAGATCCAAAAGGATCTCCCAAATTCATCCTATAAAGTCTCCATCATGCTTATCTTTATAAAGGGTAAGGACATGATAGGGAAGGAAAAATGTAAGCCAATATTGCTGATGCACATAGACGCAAAAATTCTCAAAAAGATACTAGCAAATCATATCCAACAATATGTAGAAAAGAAAATACCAGGTAGCCTTTATTCCAGGGAGGCAAAGATGTTTCCACATATGGAAAACCATAAATGTAATACACCATATTTACAGAAAGAAAGATAAAAACCATATGATCATATAAATTGATGTAGAAAAATAATTCGATAGGATACAACATCACTTCAAGATAAAAAGTCTCAGAAATATCACCATAGAATGGTTATTCCTCAACACAATTAAAACTATCTTTGAAAAACTCATAGCTAACATCATCCAGAATGAAGATAAGCTAAAAGCTTTTCCACCAAAACTGGAACAAGACATGGCTGCCCACTTTCTCCACTCCTTCTCAATATAGTCCTGGAAGTCCTTGCCAATGCAATCAGGAAAGAGAATAAAATAAAAGGCATGCAAATAGGAAAAGAAAAGGTGAAATTATCTCTATTTGCAGAAGATATGATTGTATATATAGAAGACCCAATGGTATCCATGAAAAAAATATTGAAATTAATAAATGAATAAAGTGGCAAGATATAAATCAACAAACACAAATCTATAGCATTTCTATATATGAACGGCAGGCTGACTGAGATAAAACTGAAGAAAGTAATTCCATTTTCCATACCCAAGAAACGTGTAAGATCTGTAGGAATAAATCTAACAAAGAAGTTAAAAACTTCCAAAAGGAAGACTATGAGAAGCCAAAAAAAGAAATTGAAAATGACACAAAAAAATTAAAGGACATCCCATGTTCCTGGATTGGAAGAATAAATATAATCGAAATGGCAATTCTACCCAAATTAATCTACATATTTAATGTAATCCCAGTCAACGTGCCAGAGACATTCTTCACAGATCTAGAAAAGAAAGTCCTACAATTTGTATGGAATCATAAAAGACCTCTTATTGTCAAAGCAACCGTGCACAAGAAGAGTGGAGTGGTGTTATCTCACTACCTGACACCAGGGTATAGTACAAAGCTGTGTTAAGCTAAACAGTATGGCATTGGCACAAATACAGACATGTGAGCCTATAGAAAAGAACAGAGACCACAGAAATAAATACCAAAACATATAGCCAACTTATTTTTGACAAATGTTGGCATCTACTCTGGGCTTGGGCGATCTAAGAAGAAGCAGAAAGGTACAAAGAGACAGAATAGCAATGGACACAGACAGCCTGTGCCTAGGTAGCCCAACAACTTGTGCTGCCCATAAAAACTGGGTGCTCTTATTTATAGGGAAAAGTGACAATACATATGTGTATTTAATAGCATTCTATAGATAAATTGAATATTACAGACAATAAGACACAGGTAAGAGGTGATGTTCACTCAGGGAATGTCCACACACACTTAGGACCTCTCCCTAAACATGTCCCTACAGATAAAGCATACCAGTCAATCCAGTGGGAAAAGAAAAACCTTTTTAACAAATGGTACCGGAAAACCTGGGTATTCACCTGCAGAAGGAGGAATCTAAACCCCTATCTCTCACCATTGACAAAAATCAACTCCAGGTGGATCAAAGATATAAACCTAAGATCTCAAACTATAAAACTGCTGCTGGAAAACACTGGGGAAACTCTGGGAGACATTAAGGTAGGCAAAGATTTCTTAAATAAGACCCCAAAGCACAATCAATAATCACAAAAATAGACAAGTGTGATTACATCAGATTAAGATATTTAAGCATGACAAAAGACACAGTAATTAACATTAGTCAATATCCCTCAGAATGGGAAAATATTTTTGTAAACTGTGCATCAGATAAGGGACTGATAACCAGAATACACAGGGAACTCAAGCAGTTTACCCCCCAAAAATATAATCAACCCAATTAAAAGATGAGAGAATGAGCTGAAAAACAACTCTCTAAGGAAGACATATGAATAGCCAAAAGGCATATAAAACAATGCTCAATATCCCTCATTGTAAGGGAGATGCAGATCAAAACCGCAATTAGATACCACCTAACTCCATCAGAACATCTAAGATTAAAAAAAGCAATAAATGATAAGTGCTTGTGGGTATGTGGTGAAAGGTGGATTCTCCTACACTGCTGATGGGAGTGTAAGTTGGTCCAGCTACTGTGGAGAACAAAATGGAGAGTCCTCAAAAATCTACAAATATAACTACATATGATCCAGGAATCTCACTCTTTAGTATTTACCTAAAGAACAGAAGAATGCTTAGTCAGAAAAGTGCTTGTGCAGCGATGTTTATTGTGGCATTATTCAGAATTATTAACACATGTAACCAACTCAAATGCCCACAAATAGAGGAATAGATTTAAAAAGGGTGGCACATATACTCTGTGAAACACTACTCAGCCTTAAAACACAGCATGATCCTAGCTTTTGACAGTAAGTGGATAAGTATAGAAGAATTACTGCTGAATTAAGCAAGCCAGACTATGAAGGAGAGACATTATATGTCTTCACTAAATATATACTGATTGTCTGCACTTTATGGTCAAAACTCAGACTAGATGATATAGAAACATAGAAAATGGTTATAGATACAAGATACAGTTTGGGAAGAGGATGAAAGAAAGAGGAGAGGCTGAGGAAAGACATTAAGGAGAAAAGTAGAAAGGTAAGACATTTATAGGATGAAGAAAAGGGTTATCTGTTGATAATAATGTGTGTAGCATCTCAAACTAGACTTATGAGAAATGTGTTCATTTTCAAACATTCACTACAAGCTAAATGACATATGTGATTGAATAAAGAAAATAAAATAAAAATAAAAATTTAAAAACAAAACAAAACGAAACGAAAATTCTCACAAAGTTGAATAGATATATCAAAAATTATAGAACAGTTCTAGATTTTTCTATAATACAGTTTTTGCTATTAAGTTACATATTTTCTAAGGTCTTGATCAGGTATTTCACAAAATTTGAAACTTTTTTTTGACTTTTCAATGCTGGGCAAGTGTGTTCATTAGAGAGAGACCATAAGAGGGAAACTGAGAAATCATCCACTTGAGGGATGACTACACAATATTCTCTGCGTCATTCCCCTCCTAGGATTTTTCTCAAATCTAACTTTCTTTTATACAGTCAATAACATTAATTAGCTTACAATGTGAATATTTTAACATGTGAACATTTCTCCCTAGTTCAGTTGACTAAATTACAAAATATCTTTAACAGAAATTAGCATGTATATTTGTTCCATTAATCTTATAAGTCCCCATTTTTCTAATTGTTCTTCCTCAAACCCTACTTGTTAACACACACTATATCTATATTTACATTCATTTAATGCGTTTCTATATCATTTATTATTTTTATTTTTTAAATTAATTTATTTATTTATATATATTCAATCACATTGTTTAGCTTACAAAGTGAACATTTCAGTATGTGAACATTTCTCCTCAGTCTAGTTGATCAAAATATCTTCAACAGATAACACCGCACCTCCCCATCCTATCAATACTCTGCCTCTGTATCCCTCCTCTAAATATCCTTCCCAAGGCCCCACTCCTCCACACACAACACATGTGGCATTCACACTCATCTATTGTGTTTGTATATCTTTTAGTCAATCAGTTTCAGTCATAGAGTACAGACACTCAGTATATATAAAGTGGGGACATACAATGTCTCTCCTTCATAGCGTGGCTAGCATCACTCAGCAATAAATCTTCCATATTCTTCCACTTTCTGTGAAAAGCCAGGATTTTTTTTTTATGGTTGAATAGTATTCCATAGAGTATATGTGCCACAGTTTTTCAATTCATTTATCTGTATGGGGGCATTTGGGCTGGTTCCATGTCTTAGCAATCGTGAATAGTGCCACAATAAACATCGATGTACAAACACTTTTCCAATGAAAAATTCTTCTATCCTTTGGGTAGATACTGAGGAGTAGGATTACTGGATCATATGGTAGTTATATTTGTAGATTTTTGAGGAATCTCCACAGTGGTTGGACCAATTTACATTCCCACCAGCAGTGTAAAAGCGTTCCCCTTTCACCACACCCCAGCCAACACTTATCATTTTTCTTTTATTAATCTTAGACATTCTGACTGGGGTTAGGTGGCACCTCATTGTTGTTTCGATTTGTATTTCCCTTATGACGAGGGATGTTGAACATTTTTTTATATGCCTTTTGGCTATTTGTCTGTCATCTTTAGAGAATGTTTTTTCAACTCCTTCTCTCATCTTTTAATAGGGTTGATCATCTTTTTCCAAACAACTTCTTTAGTTTCTTGTGTATTCTGGTTATCAGCCCCTTATCTGATGCATGATTTACAAAAATATTTTCCCATTCTGAGGGCTGTCGATTCACACTAATTACTGTGTCTTTTGCCATGCAGAAGCGTCTAAGTCTGATGTAATTCCACTTGTTAATTTTGGGGATTATCGACTGTTCTTTGGGGGTCTTATTTAAGAAATCTTTCCCTACACCAATGTCTCCCAGAGTTTCCCCAGTGTTTTCCAGGAGCAGTTTTATAATTTGAGATCTTAGGTTAAGATCCTTGATCCACGTTGACTTGATTTTTGTCAAACGTGAGAGGTAGGGGTTCAGATTCATCTTTCTGCAGGCAGAAATCCAGTTTATTCAGCACCATTTGCTGAAGAGGTTTTCCTTTTCCCACTGGAATGATGGGTACCCCTTGTCAAAAATCAGTTGACTGTATGTTTTGGAATTTATTTCTGGGGACTGTATTTGGTTCCATTGCTCCACGTGTCTGTTTCTGTGCCACTGTCATGCTGTTTTGATGACCACAGCTTTGTAGTATATTTTTGGGTTAGGGAGTTAGATGCCACTCACTCCACTCTTCTTGTGTAGAATTGCTTTGGCAATACGGGGTCTTTTATGATTCCATATGAATTTATGATTGTCTTTTCTAGATCTGTGAAAAATGTGTCTGGTACTTTGATTGGCATTGCATTAAATAAGTAGATTAATTTTGGTAGAATTGCCATTTTGAGTATATTAATTCTTACAATCCAGGAACATGGGGTGTCCATCCACTTTTTGGTGATTTTTAAATTTCTTTTTCTAGATTCTCATAGGTTTCCCTGTGGAGGTCTTTAACTTCTTTGGTTAGATTTATTCCTAAATATCTTATAATTATGGTGGCTATGATAAATGGAATAATTTTTTCAGTTCCATCTTAATCTGCCTGTTATTCGTATATAGAAATGCTATCGATTTCTGTATATTGATTTTATATCCTGCAAATTTACTGTAGTCATGTATTACTTCCAGTAATTTTTCCAAGGAGACCATTGGGTATTCTATGTATACAGTCAAGCCATCTGCAAATAGAGAGAGTTTCACCTCTTCTTTTCCTATTCAAATGCCTTTTATTTTTTCCTCTTTTCTGATTGTGTTGGTGAGGACTACCAGTACTATATTAAAAAAGAGTGGAGAAAGTATACACCCTTGTCGTGTTCCCATGTTTAGTTGGAAAGTTTTCAGCTTTTCTCCATTCAGGATGATGTTTGCTATGGGTTTTTCATAGACAGCTTTTATTGTGTTGAGAAATGACCCTTCTGTGCCGATTTTGCTGAGAGTCGTGATCATGAAGGGATGTTGTATCTTATCAAATGCTTTTTCTGCATCAATTGATAAAACCATATGGTTTTTTTCTTTCTTCCTGTTAATATGATGCATTGCTTTTATGGTTTTGAGTATGTTGAACCAACCTTGCATTCCTGGAATAAAGCCTACTTGATCATGATGTATGAGTTTTTTTATAAGTTGTTGTATATGATTTGCTAGTATCTTATTGAGAATCTTTGTGTCTATATTCATCAGAGATATTGGTCTATAGTTTTCTTTCCTTGTAATTATATATTTAATGCAATGCCAATCAAGGTACCAGACACATTCTTAACATATCTAGAAAAGACAATCATGAAATTTGTCTGGAATCATAAAAGACCCTGTATTGCCTAAGCAATTCTGCACAAGAAGAGTGGAGTGGGCGGCATCTCACTCCCTGATCCAAAAATATACTACAAAGCTGTGGTCATCAAAACAGCAGGGTACTGGCACAGAAACAGACATGTTGACCAATGGAAAAGAATAGTCTCCAGAAATAAATTTCCAAACATACAGTCAACTGATTTTTGACAAAGGGTACCAGTCAATCCAGTGGGGAAAGGAAAATGTCTTCAGCAAATGGTGCTGGATAAACTGGATTTCCATCTGCAGAAACATGAAGTAGAACCCCTACCTCTCACCTTAAACAAAAATCAAGTCAAAGTGGATCAAAGATCTAAATCTAAGACCTCAAACTATAACACTTCTCCTGGAAAACACTGGGGATACTCTGGGAGACATAGGTGCAGGGAAAGACTTAAATGAGACCCCCCCAAAACAGTCAATAATCCACAAAATAGACAAGTGGGATTATATCAGACTAAGAATTTCTGCATGACAAAAAACACAGTAATTGGTGTGAATGGACAGCCCTCAGAATAGGAAAATATTTTTGTAAACTATGAGTCAGATAAGGGACTGATAACCAGAATACACGAGGAAGTCAAGCTGTTGTTTTGAATAAAGATGATCAACCCTATTAAAAGATGGAAGAATGAGTTGAAAAAAAATCCACTCTCTAAAGATGATGTATGAATATCCAAAAGGCATATGCAACAATGCTCAACATCCCTCTTCGTAAGGGAAATGCAGATCAAAACAACCATAAGGTACCACCTAACCCCAGTCAGAATTACTAAGATTAAAAAAATAAATAAATAAATAAATAAATAAATACTGGCGGGGGTGTGGTGAAAGGGGAACTCTCTTACACTGCTCGTGGTCATGTAAATTGGACCAGGGACTTTGGAAAACAATTTGGAGATTCCTCAAAAATTTACAAATAGATGGGACCAGTAGGTGGCATGGTGGTTAAGGTGCTGGACACTCCCACATGGCTGACCTCAATTTGAATCCTGGACCTGATGGCTTGCTTTCTCACTTTCTCTCTCTCTCTTTCTCTGTGTTTCTCTCTGGTCAAATTAAAAAATAAATTAATGAATAAATAAAATTAAATAAATAATTTTTAAAAATTTACAAATAGAATTACCATGTGGTCCAGCAATCCCACTCCTTGGTATCTACCCAAAAGACAGAAGAATTCTTCACCGGAAAAGTGCTTGTACATCGATGTTTACTGCTGCACTATTCACAATTGCCAGGACATGGAACAAACCCAAATGCCCATGAACAGATGAATGGATCAAAAAACTATGGCACATATACTTTATGAAACTCTATTTAGCAATAAAAAAACCTGGCTTTTGTCAGAAAGTGGATGAATATGGAAGATTTACTGCTGAGTGAAGCAAGCCAGGCTATGGAGGAGCGGCATTGTATGTCCCCACTTAATATATACCGAGTGTCCGCACTCTATGACTGAAAATGGTTGACTAAAGGATATAGAAATGCAGTAAACGTATGTAATTACAGATATAGTGTGTGTGAAAGAGTAGGGTTTGAGGAAGAACAATTAGGAAAAAATGCGGAGGAAAAGTATTAAGGGAACAAAGAAACATGCCAATTTCTGTTGAAGATATTTTATAGTTTAGTCAAGTGGACTAGGGAGAAATGTTTATATGTTATAATAGTCACATTGTAAGATAAGTGAAGTGATTGACTGTATAAAATAAAATGAAATTTAAAAAGTAAAATAATAAACGTGATAACGTGTATAATATCACCAACTGCACTGGTGTAAAATGCATTCACATTGGAAAATTCACTTTACAAGCTAAGCCATGTATAGTTATTGAATGTATAAAATAAAATAAAATATATTAAATAAAATAAGTAAAATAAAGAATGATAAGTATTGGTAAGGCTGCAGTGAAAATGGAACTTGTTTACACAGTTGGTGGGAATGTAAATTATTACAGCCACTGTGGAGAACAATATGGAGGTTTCTTGAAGACCTGCAAATAGAACTACCATGTGATACAGCAATTTTACTCCTGGAGATCTGCCCCAGGATAGAAAAATTCTCAATTGGAAAAACATTTTACATACGTATTTACTGTAGCACTGTACACAAATGGTAAGATGTGGAACCAATGCAAATGACTATGAACAGATGGATGGATTGAAAAAGTGTGAACATTTATACAACAGAATACTATTCAGCCATAAAAATAAGACACTGTTATTTGATAGAAAGTGGACAAACATTAAGATTTACTGCTATGTCGAACAAGTCAGAAAGAGAGGCATTGTCTATCTCCGCTCAATACATACCAAAAGTCAGTACTCTATGGTAGAAACTGAAATATAGGACAATATAAAGACATGGAGAACAATGGTGGTACCAGAGACAGTGTGGGAGGAAGATGGGAAATGGCAGAGTGTGAGAGAGAGGAAATTAAGAGGAAAAAAAAAAAGAAGTAAAATAGTTAAAAAAATCAAGAGAAGATTATCTGTTGAAGATAGTAGGTATGGTCTTTTTTTTGTGTGTAAATGCTTTTTTAAAAAACAAATAGTTGCACAACACAAGAGCTTAGTTTCCTCACTCCAAATTACAACATAGCAGAGAAAACAACTGACGATTTTCTGCCAAGACTTCACCCATCTGACTGTAAAATCTAGCCAAAACAGGCTAATCACAAGCCATCTACATTTGAGCTAATGAGCAGCTCCTTTCAGGAACTAGGACAACTGAAGATTTTCTGCCCAGACTTTACCCTCCTGATCCCAACATCTAGCCAGATAGAGAACCCTCTGTCTCTCTCCATCTCTGTTTTAATTTTTTTCTTTCTTATTTTAATTTTCAAACTTATCTCTCTGACTCTTTAATCTTGTTAATCCTAACCTTTCCTCCCTCCCACAAGGATAAGCCAATTATAAGCCATCTACATTTGGTCTATGAGTGGCCCATTTCAGGAACTAGGATAACTGAAGATATTTTGCCCAGACTTTACCCTCCCAGACACCAATATCTAGCTGGGTAGAGCCCACTCTGTATTCACTGTGTCTCTTCATCTCTCATTTTTTTCTTTTTTTTTTTAATTTTCATTTATTTAGCTCTTTTATCTTGCTAATAATCATCACCGTTTCCCCTTTCTACCTAGGACAGGCCAATCATAAGCAATCTACAATTGCACTCTGAGCAGGTCCTTTCACATGGCACTGATATACCTCATGGTTTTTGCTTTTTGCTATAAAGAACTATTTTTTCTTTTTTCTTTATTTTTTATTGTTTTTTTCTTTGTTTCCTTTTTTTTTTCTTTTTCTTTTACCTCTCTCACTTTTCTGCTCAGACTCCACACACAGGTCTAGGTGCACTGTAGTCAAATACATGAATACTTTAGGATCAGAGTAATCCCCAATTTCCACAGAATCTGCTATGAAAAGGTAGAAAAACTGTACTTCAGAGAGATTGCAGATCATTTCCTCCTGCACACCTCTGAATGCCCATATTTAACTACAAAAATCAGGAAAAATGTATAATCCATCAGATGACCAGAAACCATACAGAGGCACAAGAAATAAGAGAAACCAAGAAAATATCCCTCCCCAAGGGAAAAGAGTAACTCTTTATCCTCCACAGACAATACAATGGAACTCGTGGAAATATCATATAAACAATTTAGAATATTTATAGTGACGAAGCTAACAGAGATGCAAGAGAAGAGAGACAACAAATTCCAGAAGATGCAGAAGAAAAGAGACACCAAGTTCCAGGATGTGAGGAAGTTCTTGCCTGATCTGAAAGAAAAAAATACACACCATAAAAAGGAATCAGATGAAATTGATAGATGAAGATGAACACTGTAACACAAATAAAAAACATACTTGAGTGTATTAAAAGCAGATTAAATCATGCAGAAGACTGACTCTTAGATATAAAAGGAATAATCTCTAACCTAAAAAAATTCAAAAAGACTGAGAAAATCCCCCCCCAAAAAATGAGAATAATATATCAGCAATACTAGATACCATTAAGTGCCCAAACATCTGAATAATCAATATCACAGAAGGTGAAGAAACTAATAAGAGCATTGATAATTTAGCCCATGAAATACTGGAAGAAATCTTTCCAAACCTAGAGAGGCACTCAAATATCCAGATCCAAGAAATATAAAGGACTCTAAATAGAATCAACTCAAGAAGATCTTCTCCAAGACAAGTCATAGCCAGATTGACCTAAACCACAGACAGAGACAAGATACTAAAATTGACCAGAGGGAAACATCAAGTTACTTTCAAAGGATATCTCATCAGGCTAACAGTAGACCTCTCATTGGAAACTATGCCAGCAAAGAAAAAATGGAAAGACATATGCAAAGTTTTACATGAAAAACAATTTCAAGCAAGAATACTATACCCAGCAAGATTATCCTTCATATG
Source organism: Tupaia tana (assembly GCA_026018925.1). Lineage (NCBI taxonomy): Eukaryota > Metazoa > Chordata > Mammalia > Scandentia > Tupaiidae > Tupaia > Tupaia tana. Next base: position 126,580,028 of record JAKSZU010000003.1, read on the forward strand.
GGAAGAAAAGAGAAGAACATTCTCAAATAAACAATACATGAAAGAATTTACCAACACCAGACCAGCTCTCCAAGAAGTGCCAAAGGGAGTGCTATACCAGGAAAACTAAATTCAGACACACAGAAATAAGTGGAAAAAAAAAAGAAGAAAAGAAAATTTTCAACCTATGATAGGGACAAGTCTGTAGTTGAATGTTAAATTCCAGAATTTAAACAGAAAGATCAGGTCACAGTAACACTGCAAATTCAATAGAAGAGAGATTAATTACATGAGACTGGATTAGTAAAATAGAATTTTATGACTTTTGACTAAACATTACTGATTTTTTTTCTATATTTTGTTTTCCAGACTTAAGGATTTTATGTTTTCTTTATGTGTTGATAGGCTCATCTACCTACTGCTTGAATTGCATTTTAACCTTTTTCCTGGCTTTAAGCCTTATAAACATTTTTCCTAGCCTTTTTTATCTTGATCTATTAGAACTAAAACTGTTTTTCTTGGCATTAAAAACATTAAAAATAAATAAATAGAAAAAATTACCTAAATTGAAATAGTAGGTATAATATAATAATTGATGGGATGAATAATAAAGAAGAAATAGTAAAATTATTACAAGAAATAAAGAATTCCCTTGTAGTGATCAATGAAATTTTTGTGTTGTGACAATAGGATATGACTTTAAAATCTTTGAAAAGTCAATTCTACTGCCTAAATAGGATAATTCATAGAGATAATGGTAGAAAAGTTTTTATTTTTTTCTTTATTCCTTGTCAGTTGTAGTTAAATTAATATGGGTCCATATTTTGGTAATGATGGGCTGCTAAAGTAGTACATACAGAGAATAAGATCAATGCTTTGAAAAATTTTCTTGTGATGAATACAAAAAACAGAGAGGAGTTAAGATCAGAGGATGGTGTAATGGGTATATCACTGGACTCCCATGTAGTTGGCCATGGTTCAAGTCCCTTACCTCATGACTTAAAACTCACACCAAATGCATGTGTGTGTATGTTCAAAATCCTAAGAGTAGAATAGAGAAGGGATTATGGTGTGGCTATCACCCTGGGGAGGGATTTTTTGCTTTCTGTCTCTGTCTCTCAAGAGTGCACACACCCTATTGCAAAAACCTCAACAGCAACAACAAAAAAACTCAAATTGTGTTTGTGTGTGTGTGTGTGCATGCCTAAAATTCTGAAAGGAAAATAGAGAAGAAGGGATTGTGGTTTGGTCATATCCTTTGGGGATGATTTCTCACTTTCTGTCTCTGTCTTTCTTTCTGGTGAGCACACATGCCCTATAGCAAAAATCTCTTTCTAAAAAAAGAGAGAGAGGGGAAAAAAACAGAAAAGAGTAATTGAATTGACTGAAAATAAAAATATGCATGAGTTTAAACATTTTAGCCATTTAAGTATTTTTATGTCATCACACTAAAAAGCCACAGGTAGAAAATGTTGAGATAAAAATAAAAGAGAAAAGAATAAAACTATATTTAGGTCCCTGTGGAGATAAGAAAAGGCATGAAGTGGAACACAGCTGGAGGAATTATGTGAAAAGGCAGTGCTTTTACTAAGACTGGAGAAAGTAGAGGGAAGTAAAACCTTCCTAACTCCAAGAAATGACCTGACATCTGTTTCTCATATTATAATACAAGTTCATCCTAGATTTCTTCCTCCCTTTCAGCAAATTCCATGAATTCTGCCTTCTTATTTTTCTGGATTAACTTTTACCTTTCTTTACTTATTTCAATCACTATTCTATCAGGGAATCTTTTCAGACTTGTGTCATAGGACACATTCTCAGGAGTTTCTTAAGCCAGGGAAGTGATGGTGAGGAAGTCATTTATACTATTATTACTGTGTTATAGCTTTCTGCTACATGTCTTCTCCTGTTTATCTTGCAGGATTCTAATTATATCATCATAATAATGAAACACTGTGTAAATGGGATTCAGTCTCTGATTCAGATGTGCTCTCAAAAGTCAAGAAGTCCTTGACAGATACCAGAGTGCCTGTGGCTGCAGGGCCTGAGTGCCTGGACCCATGGTTCATTCCCTCCCCCACTTGCCTTTGGATTCTCAGGACTTCCGTGTGTTCGATAGCACACAGAGTATGTTGTGTGCTGCACAATCTTCTCTTAATTCCTGAGGTGAAGTTTGATAGATCAGTTCAAGTTCCACCTGTTCTTTAGAAACAGAGAGGATGTTGGGTCACCCAGCACCAGTAACAATAGTGCAAGGTGAGCAACAGGGAAGAAGAAGGAAAGAAATTGCCAATTTTCTACTCCAGCATACCTTTGAATGCTCTGAGCTATCTTGAATAATATAGGAAGGAAAATATAAATCACCAGATGACTAGAAACAATCACAGAGGCATAAGAAATATGAGTGACCAACAAAATGTCTCTCCCCCAATGGAAAACATCAATTCCTCATCACCCACAGACAACACAATGGAAGTCGTGGAAATGTTGGAGAGGCAATTCAGAATATTTGTAGTGTCCAAACTAATTGAAATGCAAAAGAAAAGAGACAACGAGCTCCAAGAGATGAGGAAGTTCTTTCACAATTTGAAAGAATAAATAGACACCTTTAAAAAAGAATCAAATGGAATTATTAGGGGTGAAGAATGTGATACAGGAAATTAAAACCTTCCTAGAAAGTTTTAAAAGTAGATGAGATCTGAGACCAGCAATTAGCGTAATGGCTATGTCGCTGGACTCCCATGTAGTTGACCGTGGTTCGAGTCCCAGACCCAGTGGCTTAAAACTCACGCTGGGTGCACGTGCATGTGTGCCCAAGATCCTGAGAGGAGAATGGAGGAAAAGGGATTGTGGCATGGCCATCCCCCTTTAGGGGTGATTTCTCACTTTCTGTCTCTCTATCTCTCTCTGTCTGTCTGGCGAACACACGCACCCTATAGCAAAAACCTCTCCAAAACAAGAGGTAGATTGAATCATGCAGAAGACAGAATCTTGAATATAGAAGACAACACCTCTGACTTACAAAAATATATCAAAAAGGTTGATAAAACAAACAAGAGAAATGAGGATAATATATGAAAAATACTAGATACCATAAAGTGTGCCAACATCTGGATAATTAGAATCCCAGAAGAGAAAGAAAATAATAAGGACATTGATAATTTATTTCATAAAATCATTAAATAAAAAAACCTTTCCAAACCTAGAGAGGTATTCAAATATCCTGACCCAAGAAATACATAAGACCCGAAATAGAATCAACACAAGAAGATCCTCTTCAAGGTAACATGATAACCAGATTTGCCAAAATCACAGACAAACATACTAAATTTGGAAAGTGGGAAACGTCAAGTAACCTACAAAAGTCATCTCATCAGGCTAACATAGGGTCTCTCATCAGAAACAATGCAGGCAAGGGAATAATGGAGAAATATACTCAAAGTGTTACATGAAAAACAATTTCAACCAAGAATACTATAACCAGCAATATTGCTCTTCATATGGGAAAAAAAGATAAAAAACATTCTCAGACAAACAAAACCTGAATGAATTTATCAACTCCAGGCCAGCACTTCAAGAGGTTCTGAAAGGACTGCCATACCAGGAAAACTAAAACGTCAGATGGACAAATATATGAGAACAAAAAACAACCAAGAAAATGGCTCACTTAATAATAGAAATATGTCTTGACATATTGATAATGACATTGAATGTTAATAGATTAAATTCTCCAATTAAGAGACACAGACTGGTGAATGGATAAGGAAACAGAAACCCTTTATTCGTTGCCTACAAGAAATGCACCTTATGAATAGACATACATATACAAAGTGAGGGGCTGGAAAAAGATATTCCATGCAAATAGAAATCAAAGAAGGGCTGGAGTTGCGACAAAGATTTCAGACAAAATAGACTTCAAGACAAAGACTGTAAAAAGAGACAAAAAGCATTATATAATAGTTAGTGGGCTAATTCAGCAAGAAGACATACACTTATAAATATTTTTGCACCCAACTCAGGAGCACCTAAATATGTGAAAGAAAGACTGCTGGAGCTAAAAGGAGAGATAGGTTGCAACACTATAATTCTTGCAGATCTCAACACCCCATTATCTCCTTTAGATAGGTCTTATAGACAAAAAATAAATAGAAAGATACAAGACCTAAATGATACTATAGATTGAATGAATTTGACAGACATCTATATAACATAGCACCTTGAGACCACAAAACATAATTTTTTCTCACCCCGTCATGGAACCTTTTCAAGATTGACCATATGATAAACTACAAATCGAGCCTTTACTGATTCAAAGGCAAAGAAACTATATTCAGCATCTTCTCTCGCCATGATGGAACTAAACTCGATATTAATTTTAAGAAACACCCTTGAAAATACAGAAACACATGGAAACTAAACAACCTACTTGTGAATGACTTCTTAAATACTGAAGAAATTAAGTCTGAAATCAAACAATTTATGGAAACAAAAAATAGTAAGTACATAGTTTTCATAATCTATGGGACATGGAAAAGCAGTCATGAGAGGGAAATTCATAGCAATTAGTGTGAACAAGAAAAAGATGTAAAGGTGGCAAATAGACAACCTACCATCATGCCTGAGGGAATTGGAAAAACAAGAGAATAAAAACAAAAATGCCAGGTGAAAAGAAATATTCAAGAAGAAATAAATCAATTAGAAAATAAACAAACTACAGATAATAAATTAAAGCAAAAGGTGGCTCTTTGAAAAGATTAACAAGATCAACACATAATTAACTATACTGATAAAGAAGAAAGTAAGAAACCAGATAAATCAAATATGTGAAAAAAACAGACAACATTACAACAGACACTATAGAAATACAAAACGTCATTAGAGGATACTATGAGCGACTATACACCAACAAACAAGAGAACATAGAGGACATGGAAAAATTTCTGGAACCATATAATCTACCAAGATTGAGTCAGGAGAACATAGAAAAAATCTGAATAGACTCATAACAAGCTATGATATTGAATCGGTAGTAAATAACTTCCCAACGAAGAAAATCCCAGGTCTGGATGACTTTGCTTCTGAATTCTACAAAGCTTTTAAGGAAGAGATAATTCCTCTCCTACTCAAATTATTTCTAAAGATACAAAAGGAAGGAAACCTCCCAAATATATTTTATGAAGCCTCCATTATCCTCATTCCCAAAACAGATAAAAATAAGACAAAAAAGGAAAACCACAGACCATATACTCTGATGAATAGAAGTACAAAAATTCTCAACAAGATATTCACAAATCATATCCAACAACGTACAACAAAGATTATTGATCACAACCAGGTAGGATTTATCCCAGGGATGCAAGGGTGGGTCGACATATGCAAGACCATAAATGTAATACACCATATCAACAGAAAGAAAGGTGAAAACCAGTCGTTGCAGAGAATGCATTTGATAAAATAAAGCCTCCTTTCATGATTAAGACTCTCTGTAAGATTGGTATAGAAGGGTCGTTTCTCAGCACAATAAAAATCATATATGAAAAATCTGTATCTAACATTATACTGAATGGGGAAAAGATAAAAGCTTTTCCACTAAAAACTGGTTCTAGACAAGACTGCTCACTCTCTCCACTACTTTTTAATATAGTGCTGGAACACTTAGCCAATGCAATCAGAAAAGAGAAAAATATAAAAGATACTTAAATAGGCAAAGAACAGTTAAAAATATCTTTATTTGCAGAAGACATAATGGTATACTTAGAAGACCCAAAGGTTTCCATGAAAAAAACTCCTTGAAGAGTTTTGTTTTATAAATAAAAATAGTAGAGTCAGGATACAAAATCAACATCCAAAAATCTATAGCATTTCTATATATGAAAAATGAGTTGAATGAAGTAGAGCGGAAGAAAGGAATTCCTTTTACCATAGCCACAAAATGTATAAGATACCTAGTGATAAATATTTAACTGAAGAAGTCAAAGACTTTTACAAAGAAAACTATGAAAATCTTTAAAAAGATATGGAAAATGACTTTTAAAAAAAGGGGAGATAGAAAGCAATACACTAATTGTTGGAGACCGCAACACTGCACTATCCCCTCGGGACAGATCATCTAGACAAAAAAAAAAAAAAACAGATAAAGAGATAAAGGATCTAAATGATACCATAAATGAAATAGACTTAACAGACATCTATAGAACTTTCCATCCTAAAACCACGAGATACACTTTTTTCTCACCCCTGCATGGACCCTTTGTGAAGTTTGACCACATCATAGGGCACAAAGCAAGCCTCTACAGATTTAAAGGCATAGAAACTATCCCCAGCATCTTCTCTGACCATGATGGAATTAAACTTGAGTTTAATTTCAAGAGAAATCCTCAAGGATACTCATATTCATGTAAACTAAATAACTCTACTGAATGACTCCACAACTACCGATGAAATAAAGTCCGAAATCAAAAGATTCATGGAAGCTAATGACAATGAGGACACGAGTTTCCATAAACTTTGGGACACTGCAAAAGCAGTCATAAGAGTGAAGTTTATGGGAACCAGCAGTTAGCTTAAATGTCGCTGGACTCCCACATAGTTGACCGTGGTACGTGTCCCAGACCTGGTGGCTTAAAACTCACGCCAGGCGTGTGTGCATGTGTGCCCAGGATCCTGAGAGGAGAATGGAGGAGAAGGGATTGCAGCATGACCATCTCCCTGGGGGGTGATTTCTCTCTTTCTGTCTCCATGTCTCTCTCTGTCTGTCTGGTGAGTGCACGCGCCCTATAGTGAAAACCTCCCCCCGCGAAAAAAAAAATAAAAGGGGGAAGTTTATAGCAATTAGTGCTCACAAAAGGAAGACAGAAAGAAGGGAAATGAATCACTTAACATCATGTCTCAGGGAATTGGAGAAGCAACAGAAAAATGATCCAAAAAATTTCAGGAGAAAGGAAATAATAAAGATCTGAGTAGAAATAAATGAAATAGAAAATAAGTGAACTATACAGAAAATAAATGAAAGTAAAAGCTGGTTCTTTGAAAAGATAAACAAAATCGATACACCACTAGTGAGACTTATTAAGAAGAAGAGAGAAAGGAACCAAGTGAATCAAATCTGCAATGAAGCAGGAAATATAACAACAGACAAAGCAGAAATACAGAACAAATTAGAGAATATTATGAACAACTATAAGCCAAGAAACAAGACAATCTGGATGAGATGGACAAATTCCTGGACACATATAATCTACCAAGATTGAGCTGGGAGGTGGGAACCAGCAGTTAGCGTAATGGCTATGTTGCTGGACTCCCACGTAGTCGACTGTGGTTCGCGTCTCGGACCCGGTGGCTTAGAACTCATGCTGGGCACGTGTGCGTGCGTACCCAAGATCCCAAGAGGAGAATGGAGGAGAAGGGATTGTGGCATGAGCATCCCCCCTGGGGGGTGATTTCTCGCTTTCTGTCTCTATGTCTCTCTCTGGCTGTCTGGCGAGCGAACGCGTCCTATAGTGAAAAACCTCTCAAAAAAGAAAAAAGATTGAGCCAGGAGGATATAGAAAGCCTAAATAGGCCCATAACAAGCAAGGAGATTGAATCAGTAATAAACAACATTCCAACAAAGAAAAGCCCTGGCCTGGATGGATTCACCTCTGAGTTCTGCAAAACTTTCAAAGAAGAGCTAACCCCCATTCTGCTTAAATTATTTCTAAAGATACAAAAGGGTAAATCTCTCCCGAATTCATTCTATGAAGCCCCCATCACCCTTATCCTCAAAACAGATAAGGACAGGACAAGGAAGGAAAACTATAGAACAATATCTCTGATGAATATAGACTCAAAGATTCTCAACAAGATACAAGCAAACCGTATCCAACAACTTATAAAAAAGATTATACATCATGATCAGGTAGGCTTTTTTTCCAGGAATGCAAGGTTGGTTCAACATACACAAAACCATAAATGTAATACACCATATTAACATGAAAAAAGACAAAAAACCATATGGTCATATCGATTGATGCAGAAAAGGCATTTGATAAGATACAACATCCCTTTATGATCAAGACACTCAGCAAAATTGGCATACAAGGGTCATTTCTCAGCACAATAAAAGCTATCTATGAAAAACCCATCACGAATATCATCCTAAATGGAGAAAAGCTGAAAGCATTTCCACTAAAAATGGGTACAAGACAAGGATGCCCACTTTCTCCACTCCTTTTCAACATAGTACTGGAAGTCCTCACCAACTCAATCAGAAAACAGGAAAAAAATTAAAGGCATCCAAATAGGAAAAGAAGAGGTGAAATTCTCTCTATTCGCAGATGACTTGATTGTGTACATAAAAGACCCAATGATTTCCATGAAGAAATTTCTGTAAGTAATGCACGAATACAGTGAAGTTGCAGGATACAAAATTAATATGCAGAAGTCTATAGCATTTCTATATACAAACAACAGGCAGATGGAGATGGAACTGAAAAAAGTTATTCTATTTATCATAGCCACAAGAAGTATAAGATACATAGGGATAAATCTAACCAAAGAAGTTAAACACCTCCACAAGGAAAACTATGAGAAGCTAAAAAAACAAAATTGAAAATGACACAAAAAAGTGGAAGGAAATCCCATGTTCCTAGATTGGAAGAATTAATATTACTAAAATGGCAATTCTACCCAAGTTAATCTACCTATTTAATGCAATGCCAATCAAAGTAACAGACACATTCTTCACAGATTTAGAAAAAAAAAATCATAAAATTCCTCTGGAATAATGAAAGACCCCGCATTGCCAAAGCAATTCTACAAAAGAAGAGTGGAGTGGGCGGCATCTCACTCCCTGACCCAAAAATATACTACAAAGCTGTGGTAGTCAAAACAGCATGGTATTGGCACAGGAACAGACATGTGGACCAATGGAACAGAATTGAGTTCACAGCAATAAATTCCCAATCATTCAGTCAACTGATTTTTGACAAGGGGTACCAGTCAATCCAGTGGGAAAAGGAAAACCTCTTCAGCAAATGGTGTTGGAAAAACTGGATTTCCACCTGTAGTAAGATGAATCTAAACCCCTACCTCTCACCTTTTTGAAAAATCAAGTCAAGGTGGATCAAGGATCTAAATCTAAGACCCCAAACTGTTAAACTGCTTCCAGAAAACACTGGGGAAACTCTAGGAGACATTGGGGTAGGGAAAGACTTCTTACATAAGACCCCTAAAGCACAGTTGATAATCCCCAAAATAGACAAGTGGGATTACATCTGACTAAGAAGTTTCTGCATGGCAAAAGACACAGTAATTAGTGGGAATCAACAGCCCTCAGAATCGGAAAATATTTTTGTAAACTATGCATCAGATAAGTGATTGAAAACCAGAATACATAAGGAACCAAAGAAGCTGTTTGGAAAAAAAGATGATGAACCCTATTAAAAGATGGGAGGAGTTGAAAAGAACACTCACTAAGGATGACATATGAATAGCCAGAAGGCATATGAAAAAATGCTCAACATCCCTCATCGTAAGGGAAATGCAGATCAAAACAATGAGATACCACCTAACCCCAGTCAGAATGGCGAAGATTAAAAAAACAAAGAATGATAAGTGTTGGCGGGGATGTGGTGAAAGGGGAACTGTCTTACACTGCTGGTGGGAATGTAAATTAGTCCAACCACTGTGGAGAACAATTTGGAGATTCCTCAAAAATCTACAAATAGAACTGCCATATGATTCAGCATTCCATTTCTTGGCATCTACCCTAATGACAGAAGAATTTCTCATTGGAAAAGTGCTTGCACATCGATGTTTATTGCGGCACTTTTCACGATCGCTAAGTCATGGAACCAACCCAAATGCCCCCATATGGCTGAATGGATTGAAAAACTGTGGCACATATACTCTATGGAATACTATTCAGCCATTAAGAACTACAAAAGCCTTGCTTTTTGCTGGACGTCCTGCTCCAGCTGGGGTGGGTTCAGACTCGTACACAGGAAGCTGACACGGGTGATTAGGAATAAAAATTAGACTGAGACCTCAATACTTTTTAGCATGTTTTCAGCTGGCTACAACCAGAGCCAGCTCTAGGCTGCAGCACTAGCTGCTACTAAACACACATATTTATTGAGGGATGTCTTACAGAAGTAGGAGGGGTGAGGGGGAAATGAAATATTTACTTTAAGAAATAGGGTATACAAAGTATGGAAATCATAAAACATGATGCACTGTTCTGTTTGAACAGTTGAAGCTAAACACAGTTCTCAGAATGGAGGAGTCTTTTTCTAGTGCATATTCTTCTTCTTAAATCTTGATTACTGGACAGGGTCTTTTCAGATGAGAGGGTCTTGTAGCTCAGGAGACAGCACAGGATGTTTTATTAGCAGTTTTTTATAGTTAACAGCACACAGATGAGAGTAGTTAGGGACTATCTGTTGCTTGCCCAAACCAGATAAGAACTTCATCTAAGATACTTTCTCTTCCCCCTGGAGCCTTCAAGTGTGTTTATTCTGTCACTGTTATCCAGATCTGTCCTTCCTCTATTAACCCATGGGTCCCTGTATTTTATTTGCTGAATTCTTTGTCTGTTAATTAGTGAATTCTTGTGCTTTATTTTTAAGTCCCTGTCATGGCGGTGGATATGCTAACCTGGCCTAACATAAGTTAACTTTGGCCTGTAACTTTAACAAGGGGTATTTGTGTAAAATTAGCTTAAACTAACTTAGTCTACATATGCTACTAACGCTAATTTGGCTTATACTTACTTAACCTAACATATGCTAATTTTGGCTTAAAACAGGCATGTGGGGGAGTCTGTCCAGGGTTCCTGATCCTAGTGTGCCATCTTAGGAAACTGCATTCCTACAGGATCACTAACTGGCTTTATTGTAAAGTTCCAGTTAAGTTGTGAGTGTTATTTTAACCTTGCAGGGTACTGCAATAACAGTAAAGCTCACGGCAGAGAAACTGAGTGCAGGCCAGTACAGCAACACAATGGGGATTTAGGGTTCATGAACTGCCGGCCTTGCCTAACAGTTTTTTCCCATTCTAGGCCTTGCCTTAGGCGTGGGAGGCAACCTCTTTACCAGCTTGTGTTGTCTGCATGGTCCCGTCAGCTTTTGACAGAAAGTGGAAGAATATGGAAGATTTACTGCTGAGTGAGGCAAGCCAGGCTATGAAGGAGAGACACTGTATGTCCTCACTTAATATATGCCGAGTGTCCACACTCTATAACTGAAACTGATGGGCTAAAGGATGTACACACACACAAGAGATGAATGTGAATGCCAGATGTAGTGTGTGTGGAGGAGTGGGACCTGGGGAAAAACATTTGGAGGAGGGATACGAAGACAGCATTGTTGAGACAGGGAAGTAGTGTTGTTATATTTTGATCAACTGGACCAGGGAGAAATGTTGACATATTGAAATGATCACCTTGTAAGCTAAATAATTTGATTCAATGTATTAAAACATGTAAATAAAAATAAAAAAAATTGCAGGCAAGGAAAGAATGGGAAAATATAGTCAAAGTGTTAAATGAAAAATGATTTCAACCAAGCACACTACACCTATCAAGGTTATCCTCCCTATTGGGAAAAAAGATTTTAAAAAATTCTCAGATAAACAAAACCTGAAAGAATTTACCAATTCCAGACCAGCTCTTCAAGCATTCTGAAGGAAAACTAAAAAGTCAGACAGACAAATATAAGAGAACAAAAAACAACCAAGAAAATGACTCAATTAATGATAGAAACGGGTTCAGAAATATTGATAATAACATTGAATGTTAATGAATTAAATTTGCTTATCAATGGGTGCATATTAAATGAATGGATAAATAAAAACAGACACCTTTGTTAGGGTATGCAGCCTAGATATGGGTGGTGGTTATCAGTATGCCTCCCTAATTACTCACTTGAGCCAGCTGACACATATCTTAGATGCCAGGGGCACCGCAGATAAGATCTGTAGAGCACAGTAAACATCCTGACCCTGGCTGAGTCATGCAATGCCTGTTCTATATAATGTTTATAGCTTACGCATTATCTTCTATGATGCATACTCATACAGCCTTCTTTGGAATTGCAAAGAATCAGCATAAGTAAACTGACTTGATCTATGACACATAATAGAATCACAAATGATAGTAACAAGGTCAAAAAACATCTACATTAAAGTCCTTGTCTCTAACTGTAGTGTCCCGACCCGGGGGACAGTCGAACAGGTTTCCTGAGTGAAGGAGTGAGAGCTGGGACAAGTGGTGTAGTGTTACAACACGGAGACGACACAGTGTCTTCACGGAGATGACACAGTGTTACAACTCTTCAGGGTCGCATCGTCTATTGTGAGCAGCACGGAGACGACGCGGTGTCACAGCTCTTCAGGGTCATCTGGAGACAATGTAGTGTTACAACTCTTCAGGGTCTTCAGGGTCGTCTGGAGACTGTGCGGTGTTTCAACTCTTCAGGCTCTCCAGGGTCGTCGTCTGGCTACTGTGTGCCAGGCATTGTGGTTATATACATGCTGGTGGGCCGTGATTGCTTGTAAAAGGTGGGTTATGATTGGTTGCTTTTGGACCATTCATGAGGTGCTGGATATGCAAATCTGAGGGATTCTAGTGGCCAATCAGAGCAAGGTTTTGAAGGTCAGGTTTTTTGAAGGGAACCAATCATGGCAATTGTTTGCTCTCTGAGAAACCTCGGCAGACTCACTGGTGCACAGCCTCCCACACTGTAGAACTTCAACCACAACCTTGAAAGCTTGCAAAGAGTTCACTGTGCCTGGTAAAATGTATAAATAAAGAAGCTCAGCATGACTGGAGCAGCACAGCTTGTCTCTGTTCACCTGCATCTATGCTTCTGTGCCTTTCTTTTCTTCCTTTCTCTAACTTTTCCCTTAATAGGACCAAGCCTCGAAGGTGAATGCCAACACACCTTCTATCTGTTGCCTATAAGAAACACACCTTATGGATACAGACATATGTAGACTAAAAGTGAAGGGTTGGAAAAAGATCTTGCATGCAAACAGATATTTTAAAAAAGCTGGATTTACACTACTGATTTCAGACAAAGTAGGCTTTAAGACAAAAACTGTGAGAAGAGACAAAGAAGGGCATTATGTAGTAATAAATGGGATAATGCATCAGGAACACAAAATGCTTATAAATATCTATGCACCCAACTCATGAGCACCTAAATATGTGAAGGAAAGACTACTAGAGCCAAGAGGAATGATAGGTTGCAGCATTATAATTGTTGGAGATCTCAGCACAATATTACCTCCTTCAGACAGACCTTTTAGACAAAAAATAAGCAGAGAAACACAGGACTTAAAAGATACTATAAATCAAATGGACTTGATAGACATCTATAGAAGTTTCCACACTAAGACCACAAAATATACATTTTTCTCACCCCCGGATGGAAGCTTTTTCAGATTGGCCAGATGATAGGACACAAATGAATCCTTTACTGATTCAAAAGCTTAGAAACTATCCAACATCTTCTCTGACCATGATGGAATTAAACTTGATATTAATTCAAGAAGCATCCTTGAAAATACAGAAACACATGGAAACTAAACAATCTACTTCTGAATGACTTCTTAACTACCAAAGAAATTAAGTCTGAACTCAAAAAATTTCTGGAAACACATGATAATGAGCACATGAGTTTCTATAATCTAAGGGACACCATAAAAGCAATCATAAAAGAGAAATTCATAGCAATCACTGCACACAAGAAAAAAATGGAAAGATGACAAAAGGACAACTTAACATCAAGCCTCAAGTAATTAGAAAAATAACAAAAAATACCCAAAAATTATTTCAGAAGGAAAGAAATAATGAATATTTGAGCAGAAATCAATAGAAAATAAATGAACTCTACAGGAAATAAATGAAAGCAAAAGATGAACAACATCTACACACCATTAGCTAGGCTGATAAAGAAAAAGAAGAAACTAGATAAATCAAATACATAATGAAACAGGAAACATTACAATGGACACAAAGGAAATACAAAATATCATTAGAGGAAACTATGAGCGACTATATGCCAACAATCAAACAAAAATAAACATGAGAAGGTGGACAAATTTTTGTATGCACATAATCTACCAAGATTGAATCAGGAGGACATAGAAAACCAGAGTAGACCCATAACAAGCCATGAGATTGAATCAGTAATAAATAACCTCAAAAAAAAAAAACAATAACAAAAAAAAAAAAACAGGTCTGAATGGCTTCACTTCTGAATTCTACAAAACTTTTAAGGTAGTTAACTCCCATTCTACTCAAATTATTTCTAAAGATCCAAAAGGAAAGAAACCTCCCAAATTTATTTTATGAAGTCTTCATCAACCTAACTCCCAAAACAGATAAAGACATGACAAAAAATCTATAGACAAATATCTCTGATGAATATAGATACAAATATTCTCAACAAGATACTTGCAAATCATATCCAACAACATACAACAAGAATTATTCATCCTGACCAGGTAGACTTTATATCAGGGATGCAAAGATGGTTCACCATACAAAAGACCACAAACATAAAACACTATATTAACAGAAAGAAAAATAAAAAACATATAATCATTTCAATAGATACAGAGGAAGCATTTGATAAAATACAACATTCTTTCATGATTAAGACTCAGCAATATTGGTACAGAAGGGTCATTTCTCAACACAATAAAAGTCATATAGAAAAACCTATAGCTAACATTATACTGAATGATGAAAAGATAAAAGTTTTTCCACTAAAAACTGGTACTAGACAAGGCTGCTCACTTTCACCACTACTTTTCAATAAAGTTCTGGAAGACTTCCCTAATGCAATCAGAAAATAGAATAATATAAAAGGCATTCAAAAAGGCAAAGAAGAGTTTAAACATTTTTTTGCACAGGATATGGTGGTATACTTAGAAGACCAAAAGGTTTCCATGGAAAAACTTCTTGAAGTAATAAATGAATACAGTAAAGTGTCAGTACACAAAATCACCATCCACAAATCTATAGCATTTCTATGGTTGAACAAATTGAATGAGGTATATCTGAAGAAAGGAGTTCCTTTTACTATAGTCACAAAATGTATAAGATACCTAGGAATAAACCTAACTAAGGAAGTCAAAGACCTTTACAAAGAAAAATATAAAAATCTTTAAAATATATTGAAAATGATTTTTTTTTAAAAGTGGAAGGATATTTTATGTTCCTGGATTGGAAGAATTAATATAACCAAAATGGCAATTCTACTCAAGTTAATCAGCATATCTAGTACAATTTAATCAAAATACCAGAGACACCCTTCACAGATCAAGAAAAGACAACAATAGAATTTGTTAGAAATCATAAAAGACCTTGTATCGCCAAAGAAATCCTGCTCAGGAAGAGTGGAGTGGGTTGAATCTCACTCCCTATCCCCAAAATATACTATAAATCTATGATCATTAAAAACAGCATTTTATTGGCAGAACAACAGACAGCTTGACCAATGGAATAAAATAGAGACTCCAGAAATTAACCCCAAAGCTTGCAGCCAACTGATTTTTTTTTTTTTTTGGAGAGGTCTTTTTTTGTTATAGGGCACATGCACTCACCAGACAGAGAGAAAAATAGAGACACGGCCATGCAGACAACACAAGCTTGTAAAGAGGCTGTCTCCCATGGCCTGGGCTGGGAAGAAACTGCGAGACAAGGCTGGTGGCTTACTAACCCTCCTTGTGTCGTTTTACTGGCTTGTAGTCAATTTCTCTGCCTTGAGTTTTACTGTTATTAAGGTACCCTTCAAAGGTAAGATATCACCCCCAACCATTACAATAAAGCCAATTAGTGATCTTGTAGGAATGTGGTTCCCTAAAAGGAGGGCAGGAAGTTTGAGACTCCCCCACCTGTCTGTTTTAGCCAAAATTAACATATGTTAAGATTAAGTTAGTATAAGCCAAATTAGCGTTAGTAACATATGTAGATTAAGTTAGTTTAAGGCTAGTTTTATGTAAATACCCCTTGTCAAAGCTACAGGTCAAAGTTAGCTCATGCTAGGCAAAGTCAGCACATTCACCCAGAGATAAAACAAAAGAACTCACTAATTGACAGACTCAGCAAATAAAACAGAAACCCATGGGTTTTTATAAAGAAGGGAAAAAGCCTGGCTGGTGAGGACAGGATGAACAAACCTGAGGGCTCCAGAAAAAGATTAACTACCTTAGCTGGGAGCTCTTACCTAAAGCAACAGGTAGCTTTCAACTACAAAGAGTTTCTCATCTGTGTGCTGTTGACTATGAAAAACTGCTAATAAAACATCCTGTGTTGTCTCCTGAGCTACAAGATCATCTTCCTTTCCCATGTAAGATCATACACCCACCCTCTATTGTTGTAATATATAGATAGCTCATATATTAACTATGTCTTTACTTAACAAGGCAAGATTTCTGTCTAGGTCTTTGTAATCAGCAAAGTTATCAAACTGGCCTGGGACTGAGGCTGTCAAACATTCTGCAAGCCCCCTCTTCAAAAGACCCTTCCCAGTAGTCAAGATCTAAGAAGGAGATACAACAGACAAACGGACTTCCTCATCCTAAAAACTGTGATTGATTTTCACCTAATCTGACAAGACAAACATCATGTTTTATAATTATTGTTTCCATGCTTTGTATACCCTGCTCCTTAAAGTAGATTTTTTACTACCCCTCACCCTCCTTACTTCCTAAACCTCCCTCAATAAATACGGATGTCTTAATAGCCCCAGGGCTGCTGCAGTCTGGAGTTTTTGGCTGACTGTAGCCGGCTAAAAACATGCTAAAAAGTATTGATGTTTTAGCCTAATTCTGTTCACCTGCGCTGCCTCCGGAGTCAACCCACACCTGCTGAGGCTGGACCCTGGCAAGCGAGAAATCACCCCCTAGGGGGGATGGTCACACCGCAATCCCTTCTCCATTCTCCTCTCGGGATCTTGGGCATGCATGCACATGCACCCGGTGTGAGTTTTAAGCCACCGGGTCCGGGACGCAAACCATGGTCGACTACGTGGCAGTCCAGCGACATAGCAATGACGCTAACTGCTGGTCCCCCAGCCAACTGACTTTTGACAAAGGATACCAGTCAATTCAGTCAGAAAAGGAAAATTTTTTTAGCAAATGGTGCTGGAAAAACTGGGTATCCAACTCCAGAAAGATGAAACTGAATCTGCATCTTTCACCATTAACAAAAGTCAAATCAAAGTGGATGAAACTTCTGAAGCTAAGACCTTAAAATATAAAACTACTGGTGGAAAACACCGGGAAAACTCTGGGAGATATTGGGATAGGTAAAGACTTGATAAATAAAACTCCCAAAGAATGGGCAATAATCCCCAAAATTTATAAATTAGACTATATCAGATTAAGAAGTTACTTCATGGCAAAGTACACAGTAATTAGTGTGAATCTACAACCCTCATGATGGGGGATTATTTTTTAACTATGCCTCCGATAAGGGACTGATAATCAGAATACACAGGGAACTCAAGTGACTTACTGGATAAAAAAATCATTAACCCAATTAAAAGATGGAAAAAGGAACTGAACAAAAATCTCTCAAAGGAAGGCATGCAAATGACCAAAAGCAATATGAGGAAATGTTCAACATCCCTCATCATAAGGGAGATGCAAATTAAAACCACAATGAGACAACACCTGACTCCCGTTGGAAGGGTAGAAATTAAAAATACAAAATATGATAAGTGTAAGCTGGTTGTGGTGAAAGGGGAACTCTCCTACATTGTTGTTAGAATGTAAATTGGTCCAGTCACTGTGGAAAACAATAGGGAGGTTCCTAAAAGGTCTTCAAATAGAACTACCATTTGATCCATCAATTGCACTTCTGGGTATCTACCCAAAAGATGGGAGATGCTGTCCCAATGCTCAGTTGGAAAAGCACTTGCACATCAATATTTATTGTGGCATAATTTACAATTGCTAAGACATATAACTTACCCAAATGTCCACAAACATATAAATGGATTGAAAACTGTGTGGCACATGTACCATGTACTCTATATACTATTATTCAGTCATTAAAAAAAAAGAAGATCCTGGCATTTGATAGAAAGTGGTTGCATTTGATAGAAAGTGCTCAAATATAAAAGATTTATTGCTAAGTGTAGCAAGTCAGGCTATGAAAAAAAGATATTGTATGTATCCACTCAATATATACCAACTATCCACACTCTATGGTAGAAATTGAAATATTGGAGGACATAAAAGCAGAGAAAATAGTTGTGGACTCAAGTTAGTGTGTAATTGAGGGAAAAATGTAGAGAAAGATATCAGGAGAAAAAATAGAGAGACATGAAATTTGTGGACACAGAAATGGTTTATTACATGTTAATGATAACACATATAGTATTCTCTACTGGACTGTTCTGAGAAGTATGTCATCTTAGTAAATTCTCTTTACAAGCCAGTGATGTATAACAATAGAATTTTTTAAAATAGGAATAATCAAAATAAATAAATAAAATAATAATAGAAAGAAAATACAAAACAATCCATTAAAAACTCCTAGAAATAATAAATAAATATAGTAAAGTGGCAGGATACAGAATCAATGTACAAAAATATATAGCATTTTTATACACCAACAATGGACAGACAAAACTGAAGAAAGAAACTCCATTTACAATAACCATAAAATAATAAGATGTCTAGGGATAAACCTTACTAAACACATCAAAAATCTCTATAAGGAAAACTATGAAATTCAAGAAAAAGATTTTTTTGGAGAGGTTTTTGCTCTAAGGCGTGTGCACTTGCCCAAAAGACAGAGAGAGATAAAGAGATAGAAAGCAAGAAATCACCCCCCGGGGGGGATGGCCACGCCACAATCCCTTCTCCTCTGTTCTCCTCTCAAGATCTTGTGCACACATGCACACGCACCCGGCATAAGTTCAAGCCACCAGGTCTGAGACTCGAACCACAGTCAGCCACATGGGAGTCCAGGAACATAGCCATTACCCTAACTGCTGGTCCCCAGAAAAAGAAATTTAAAATAATATAAAAAAAAGTGGAGAAACATCCCATGTTCCTGGACTGGAAGGACTACTATAATCAAGATGAAAATCCTACCTAAATAAGTCTACTAATGCAATGCAATCCCAATCAAACTACTAGAGAAATTCATCACTGAAATAGGAAAACAGGGACCAGCAGTTAACGTAATGGCTATGTCGCTGGACTCCCATGTAGTCGACCGCGGATCTAGTCCCAGACCTGGTGGCTTAAACTCATGCCAGGTGCCTGTGTGCATGCCCAAGATCTCGAAAGGAGAATGGAGGAGAAGGGATTATGGTGTGGCCATCCCCCTGGGGGATGATTTCTTGCTTTCTGTCTCCCTGTCTCTCTCTGTCTTTCAGGTGAGCACACACACCGTATAGCAAAAATCTCTCAAAAAAATAGAAAAACAATCATAAAATTTGCCTGGAATTATAACAAGCCAGGAGATTGAATCAGTAATAAATAAACTCTAAACAAAGAAAAGCCCTGGTACTGATGGCCTCACTTCTGAATTCTACAAAACTTTTAAAGAAGAGTTAACTCCCATTCTGCTCAAGTTATTTCTAGAAATCCAAAAGGGCTAACCTCTCCCAAATTCAATCTATGAAGCCTCCATGACTCTTACCCACAAAGCAGAAAAGGATGGAACAAGGGAGGAAAACTACAGACCAATATCTCTGATTAATATAGTTGCAAAAATTCTCAAAAAGATACAAACAAATAATATCCAACAACATATAAAAAAGATTATATATCATGACCAGGTACGCTTTAGACCAGGGATGCAAGGCTGGTTCAAGATACATAAAACCATAAATGTAATAAACAATATTTTAAAAAAGAAAGATAAAAACCAAATGACTATATCAACTGTTCCAGAAAAGCATTTGATATGATATGACATCCCTTCATGATCAAGACTCTTAGCAAAATTAGCATAGAAGGGTCATTTCTAAACACAATAAAAGCTATCTATGAAAAACCCATAGTGAACATCATCCTGAATAGAGAAAAGATGAAAGCTTTTTCACTAAAAACTGGTACAACACAAGGATGCCCACTTTCTCCACTCCTTTTCAGTATACTACTGGAAGTCCTAGACAACACAATTAGAAAAGAGAATAAAATAAAAGGCATTCAAATGGGAAAGGAAGAGGTAAAACTATCTCAATTTGCAGATGACATGATGGTATACATAGAAGACCCAATGGTATCCATGAAAAAATTACTGGAAGTAATACACAAATAGAGTCAAAGTTGCAGAATACAAAATCAACATGCAGAAATCTCTAGCATTTCTATATATCAACAGGAGGCAGACTGAGATAGAACTAAAAAAAAAGTAATTTCATTTACCATAGCCACAAAAAGAATAAGATACCTAGGAATAAATCAAACCAAAGAAGTTAAAGACCTCCACAAGGAAAACTATGAGAAGCTTAGAAACTAAATTGAAAATGACACAAAAAAGTTGAAGGACATCCCATGTTCCTGGATTGGAAGAATTAATACAATCAAAATGGCAATTCTACCCAAATTAATCTAAATGTTTAATGCAATCTCAATCAAAATGCCAGAAACATTCTTCACAGATCTACAAATGACAATCATACAATTTGTCTGGAATCATACAATATCTTGTATTGCCAAAGCAATCCTGTACAAGAAGGGAGTGGGTGGCATCTCACTCCCTAACCCAAAAATATATTACAAAGCTGGATTGATAACCAGAATATCCAAGGAACTCAAGCAACTATCCTGAAAAAAGATGACCAACCCTATTAGAAAATGGAAGAATGAGAATGAGTTGAAAAAAAAACACTCTCTAAGGAAGACATGTAAATATCCAAAGTCATATGAAAAAATGCTCAATATTCTTCGTGGTAAGGGAAATGCAGATCAAAACCACAATGAGATACCATCTAACCCCAATGAGAATGACAAAAATATAATAAAGAAGTGCTTGTGGAAACGTGGTGAAAGTGGAACTCTCCTACACCGCTGATGGGAATGTAAATTGATCCAGCCACTTTAGAGAACAATATGGAAATTCCTCAACAATCTACAAAGAGAACTGCAATATGGTCCAGCAACCCCACTCCTGGGTATCTACTCAAAGTACAGAAGAATTTTTAATTGGAAAAGTGCTTACACATCGATGTTTACTGTGGCATTATTCACAATTGCTAAGACATGGAAACAACCCTAATGCCCATGAACAGATGAAAGGATTGAAAAAGTATGACACATATACTCTATGGAATACTACGTAGCCATAAAAAAAAACAAGACCCTGGCTTTTGACAAAAAGTGCATGAATATGGAAGGTTTACTGTCCCGACCCGCAGGACAGTCGAAGAGGTTTCCTGAGGAAAGGAGTGAGAGACAGGATGAGCAGTGCGGAGATGATGCAGAGTTACAACACAGAGATGACACAGAGTTACAACTCTTCAGAGTCGTCCATTTATTGTGGGCCAGGGATTGTGGTTATATACATGTTGGTGGGCGGTGATTGGCTGCTCTATATGCAAATGAAGGATTGTAAAAGGTGGGTTATGATTGGTTGCTTTTGTGGACCAATCATGAGGTGCCGGATCTGAGGGATTCTAAGCTCACCAATCGGTGAACACTATGGAAAGTGGCCAATCAGAGTATGGTTTTGAAGGTGAGGTTTTGAAGGGGAGCCAATTGTGGCCTCTGGCATTGTGTAATAGTTTGCTTTCTAAGAAACCAAAACCTAATGATATCGGCAGACTTGCTGGAGTGCAGCCTCCCACATGTCCCCCTTTTCTGTTTTAATTTGAGAGATGTGGAAAAGGCCTGGGGGAATCGTGCCTGTCTTAGGTTGGAGTCGTTTTTGGAACCACACATCCATTCTTACCCATCATTGGAGAGTCCCATAGCTATGATTGGCCTCCTGTCTTAGGTGAAAGGACTGAACAGTTATTGGGTTCATCAGACTCTCTTACCCGTCTTTGGCTAACTGATTCAGTGCCTCAGGCAAGACCAGTATAAGGGTGTTGGTCTTCCATCTCCAATCTAGTATAGTGGATCTGGATAGGCCACATAGTAAGCGAGTCAATTTGTTGTTTGAGGGATGACATGAGCCTATTAAATATAATGGGTCCCAGTGAGCAAACAATGAAATGGCCAAGGAAAGGACCGAACAGAAGGAGTAGAAATGGGAGGAGGCTGTTCCAGGTGGACCATAAGGGATTATCGGCAAGTTCTTTTCTGCGTCAATGGAGAGATTCTTGTAGTTGATTCAGTTTGTCAGGAACTATGCTGGACTTCTTGGCATGAAAGCAGCAGCATTCCTGTAAAGCAAGACAGAGACCTCCCTGCTCTGCCAGGAGGAGATTTAAACCTCGTCTATTTTGAAGAACCACCTCAGCTGGGGAATCTAATTGGTCTGAGATAAGACACTCAGTTGAATTGGTGTAGATGGAGGGAATAACCCAAGCCAGTGGAGCTGGCAGCTATAGCTGTGGTTAGGGGAACATAAAAGCTGAGAATTTTCATATTTAAGAAAGATCTTCATTTTGTTGATCTGTGGAAGGACAGAGAGATATCTCAGGGCTTTTATCATTCCTAGATGAAGTATTATCATTGGAATCAATTTGTTTGACCATTCTTTCTGGCAGCCAACAAGCAACATCCAGTTTTAGGGAATAAATGCATCTATAATAAAGGGTTGGATGGTTCCTTGGTTTCCCTCTCTGTCCACTGTAATACTTTAGCGCTCCTTTCTGGATTCTGGCTTTGACCAATGCCTTTTAGGTGGGTAAGAGTTGGTGTTAGGGTCAAGTTTGGGGCCAGTTTTCTTTTCTGAGAATGGTAATATCGGCTCCAGTGTCAACAAGTCCAGAAAACTGTTTACCATCTAACCATAAAGTAAGCATTGGTTTCTTTGGGGAAATTTGTTGGACCCAATAAGCATCTGAGGAACCAAACCATTTTTCACCTCGTGAGGAGGTTTGGATGTTATTTTGAGTGGAAAGCAGTGGAAGGAGTACGAGTTGAGCTATGCACTTTCCAGCTGTATTAGTTGTGATTAAATTTGGAGAGGAAGCCATAATTTTTATTTCTCCCTCATAGTCATTATCTATTACTCCTGGAAAGATTTGAAGTCCCTCCATAGTGACACTACTACGACCCATGAGTATTGCAAAGGTGTTTGGAGGTAAAGGGCCAAAGATTCTGGTAGGCAAGGCCTGTACCCCCATCTTGGGAGTTAATAATGTGTGGGTGGTGGAACAGAGGTCCAGTCCTGTGCTTCCTGGAGTCACTCTGAAGAGGTCTGAAATGGATTATTTGTTGGAACAGTTTGCATCGCCCCAAAAACTTGTCTGGGTCTGGGGACCTGGGGCTGGCCCCTGTTCCCATTTCCCTGAGAGTGAATGAGTGGTCTGCCATGGATATCTGTTTTGGACCTGCACTCGTTGGCAGGATGACATCCCCTCTGGCACTTACTGCATAACTCAAGGGGTTGATTCTGTCTCTGATCTTCAATATTTTTTATTTTACATTGTTTTGCCATCTGTCCTGGGCAATCGCATTTAAAACAATTACTTCGATTATTGCGGTCAAGGAATTGGTGGATGGTGTACCCTTGAAGGGCAGCGGCCATGGCCAATCCCTGTTGGTATGTTGATCCGATCTCTGAACACAGACGTATGTACCGTCAGGTCCGTCTTTTTTCTGTGTGGTCTAATGGATGCCTGACAAGAAGTGTTAGCATTTTCATATGCCAGTTTTTTTTACAAAGTCAGTACTTGAATCAACATTACCGAATATTCTCTCTGACGTGGTAATTAATCGATGTACAAAGTCAGAAAAAGGTTCAGCAGGCCCTTGTCTAATGTTTGTAAGGGAGACGCTCAAATCTCCTTTGGCAGGGAGTTTTTTCCAGGAATTTATGCCTGCCGTATGAATTTGTGCAAAGAGCCCTGGGTCATACTGCATTTGATTTTCATTGTGTTCATAATTTCCTTCTCCTATTAACATTTTGGCCATGCAGCCATTATTGGCTTGGGTATTATGGTGGGCGGTTTCCCTACAAGCCTCTACATGTTCTGATTTCCAAAGCAGGTAGTCTCCCCCTGAAAGTGTAGCTTGGGCTAATGTTTGCCAATCAGACAGTGTGAGCCAGCCCTCAGCGATAGATTCAACTATAGCTAAGTTATATGGAGCAGTAGCTCCATATTGGGCAACCGCCACCTTAATTTCTTTTACCATTTTAAAGTCAAACCTGCTGTGATGGCGCCAAACCTGTCCTTTGGGATCTGTAGTTTCCTCAACAGGGAATGTCTCAAAGTCTGTCATATGTGATCCCTGAACTAGTTTTGTTTCTTTGTCTGTATTAGTTTTTAGTTTCTCTAATTGTAATATTAGTTCCCAGTGTTCTTTTTCTAATTGAATTTGTTCTTTTAATTGTTTTATTTCATTAATTATTTTTTGTTTTGGGTCAGTAAGAGGTGGTGCTGAGGTGGTAGTGTTATAGGGTGGCGGCTGTTTTTTGAAGGGCGACCATTCAAGGTTATTATATTTGTCAGCCTCGGCCTCTAGATTTCCTCTTCTGAACTAGTTGATGACTCATTTTTCTTTGGCTCTTGTAGAGCCTTAAGGTTGTTTTTCTTTTTTAGTTTTTTGGATTTTTGGAGCTTTGTCTCGCCTTCGGGGCTTTTAACTTCTCCCTCACTATCTAGGGAAATAAGATTCTCTCCCTGTTCTTTTTCAATTTTAGAATCCTTGGTTAGATCTGAGATAGCTATAGCCTCCTCCTGGGGTTGATCATTTTGCATGATCTGCTTTCCCTTAGTGACCATAGTTGCAAGGGCTTCTTTTAAGTCCTGAACAAGTAGTTCACGCTGACTAAGCTCTTGTTCGTGCTAAGCTCTTGTCCTATTATTACCCTTATTACTTATGAGTAAGCAATCTTTGTTACTTACCGGGATGATTCTCTGCCATCCTCTTCTGTTTTCCTCTGCGGCCTTTCTCGAGTGCTCTTCACTGGATCCTTCATACTCAGGTCCCTTGTTCAGGTGCCACGTGTCCTGACCCGCAGGACAGTCAAACAAGTTTCCTGAGGGAAGGAGTGAGAAACAGGATGAGCAGCATGGAGATGATGCAGCGTTACAACACAGAGATGACACAGTGTTACAACTCTTCAGGGTCATCCATTTATTGTGGGCCAGGGACCGTGGTTATATACATGTTGGTGGGCAGTGATTGGCTGCTATATATGCAAATGAAGGATTGTAAAAGGTGGGTTATGATTGGTTGCTTTTGTGGACCAATCATGAGGTGTCGGATCTGAGGGATTCTAAGCTCACCAATCGGTGAGCACTATGGGAAGTGGCCAATCAGAGTATGGTTTTGAAGGGGAGGTTTTGAAGGGGAGTCAATTGTGGCCTCTGGCATTGTGTAATAGTTTGCTTCTGAGAAACTGAAACCTAATGACCTCAGCAGACTCACTGATGCACAGCCTCCCACAGTTTACTGCTGAGTGAAGCAAGAAGCCAGGCTATAAATGAGAGACATTGTATGTCACCACTTAATATATACCAAGTGTCTGCACTTTATTGCTGAAACTAAATGACTAAAGGATATAGAAACACAGTAAATTTTTATGAATACCAGATACAGTGTGGAAAGTGGGTGGGTGAGGGAGTAGAGTATGAGGAAGGACATTAAGGAGAAAAATAGAGAGGCAAGTCACTTATGAGACAAAGAAATGCATTATTATCTGTTGAAGATAACTTTATATTATTGCTAACTGGACTGGAGAGAAATGTACACATGTTGGAATAATCACTTTGCAAGCTAAGTAACATGTGATTGAATGTATAAAAGAAATTGAAATAAATAAAGTAAAAGATAAAAATGTAAAAATTATAATTTTGCAAGGCTGTGGTGAAAAGGCAACTCTCCTCTCCTTTTGATTGATATTTAAATTAGTAAAGTCACTGTGGAGAACACTATGGAGGCTCCTTAAAAACCTATAGATACAAAAGTCTCTCTAAGGAAGACATATGAACAACCAAAAAGCATATGAGGAAATGCTCATCATCCCTCATCATAAGGGAGATGCAGATAAAAACTACAATGAGATACCACCTAATCCCTGTCAGAAGGGCCAAGATTAAGAATATAAAAAGTGATAAGTGTTGGCGGGAATGTGGTGAAAAGGGAACCTTCCTACGCTGTTGGTGGGAATGTAAACTAGTTCAACCACTGTGGAGAGCAATATGGAGGTTCCTCAAAGATCTACAAATAGAACTACAATTTGATCCAGCAATCCCGCTTGTGGGTATTTACCCAAAAGACAGGAGAATGCTCAGTCAGAAAAGTGCTTGTACATCAATGTTTATTGCAGCATTATTCACAATTTTCAAGACATGGAACCAACCTAAATGTCCACAAACTGATGAATGGATTGGAAAAGTGTGGTATATATACTCTATGGAATACTACTCAGCCATAAAAAATAACAAGACCCTGGAATTTGATAGAAAGTGGTCAGATATGGAGCATCTATTGCTGAGTGAAGTAAGCCAGGCTATGAAAGAAAGATATTGTATGTATCCGCTTAATATATACCGACTATCCGCACTCTATGATAGAGAGCAAAAAATTGGAGAACATAAAAGCAGTGAAGGTACTTAATGAGAATAGGACAGTGTGGAATGGGGGAGGTGAAGAGAAGAGGATAGAGAAAGATAGCAAGTGCACAATAGAGAGGCAGGACGTTAGTGAGAAACAGATATGGCTTATTAACTGTTGATGTTAACATGTATAGTATTCTTAACTGGATATGTCTGAGAAGTATTTCATGATGGGCAAAGTATTTTTACAAGCAAAATGAGAAATGGCGATTGACTGTTTTAAAAAATAATTAGAATAATAATAATAATGATTGGGGAAAACATAGAAAAGATATTGAATGTTGAAGCAGGGAGATTAATGTCTCTGTACTGACTGACATGCATGGCATTCCCGTAAAGTTATATGTAATTCAATGTAATATAAAGAAGGATATGATGATAATAAAAAATTATATATATATATATAAAAAGCAATGTAATGCACTGTAAAGTTATATGTAATCCAATGTAATATAAAGAAGATTATGATGATAATAAAAAAGTGAAAAAAATAATAAATAAAATTAAATAACAAATTATTTAAAGAAAAATAAATAAATAAATAGCATCTGACTTGTCAGTTTCTTAACCATTTGACAAATTTCAGGTACCTTTTTGTTGCTTTTCTATAGCTTTATACAGCGCTACATTAACTGAAGAAAAGTGTTTTTAAGTATGTTTTTGTTGACAATAAAACATTCAATTCACACACACACACACAAAAAAAAAAAAAACCCTATAGATAGAACTACTATACAATCCAGCAATTCTACTCCTAGCTATCTACCCAAAAGATAGAAATACGTTCAGCCAGAAAAAAAAATAAAAAACAAATACACTTAAAAAAACCCCACATGCACATCCATGTTTATTACAACCTTATTCATAATTACTAAACATGAACCAACCGAAATACCCACAATGGATGAATGGATTGAAAAAGTGAGGCACATTGGGTCTGGCAGGTGGTGTGGTGGTTAAGCACACTGGACTCCCATGAGATCAATCACAGTTTGAGTCCCACACCTGGCAACTTGCTTTCTCTCTCACTCTCTCTTTCTCTCTTATCAAATTAAAATAAATAAATGAGTTAAATAAAATGATTTTTTTAACTTTTGAAGTCCTTTAATATAATACATATCATCATCTAAAATTATGATATCAATATAAAATGCCAACCTCCTGAGTAAAGTGAATTTTTAATAGGTTTTTCACTTATTTCCTCTGAGAGAGAGAGAGAGAGAGAGAGAGAGAGAGAGAGAGAGAGAGAGAGAGAGAGAGAGAGAAACATGGAGAGAATTAGAGACACAGACAGGTATCCCTGACACCCAAGTCCCAGCCAGCCCAATCACAGGCTTACACAAGGGTACCTCATGTATAAAGAAAGGCCTAGGGCCATGAGCCCAGGACCTCTCATGTGGGTTGGCTGTGTTAGGTCTATGCCACTGTCTGGCTCCAAAATAAGCATTTCTTTTTTTTTCTTTTTTTGGAGAGGTTTTTGCTAAAGGGCACGTGTGCTCACTAGACATACAGAGAGATACAGAGAGATAGAAAGCGAGAAATCACCCCCTAGGGGGAATGGCCACACCGCAATCCCTTCTCCTCCATTCTCCTCTCGGGATCCTGGGCACATATGCACACGTGCCCAGCATGAGTTTAAGCCACCGGGTCCAGGACACGAACCATGATCAACTACGTGGTAGTCCAGCGACATAGCCATTACGCTAACTGCTGGTCCCCAAAATAAGCATTTCTTCACAGACTTCTTGTACATAGAATACATCTAAGTCAAACCATCATGTTCATAAGTTACTTGAAGTATTTACATTATCCATGTGGTTATATTATTAGATATATATAAATAGGTTCATTTGTGTGAGTTTAAGTTCTGATTTATTTTTCTTCATTGAATTGTTTTGTTTCAATAATTACCATGTAAAAAACTACACAAGAAAGAATACTTAGAGAGTCTCAGTTCCATCCCTATTCATCCAAAACACATTTTCTCTTCTTATAAAGGATCATTTTCTTTAAATCTGGTTTATCTTTTACAGTTAGCTTCCTCCTACAATGTAAGTATATATTGTTAAATTCTTGTATTTTGTAGTATATAATAGAAATATATGGAATTATATATAATACATAATAAACTCACACAAACACACATATGGGAAGGTATTTTAAAAAGTTCAAGGAAAATGAAGCTGAATTATGAGTTCATTTTGGTGAAAAAGAATTTTTTTTTATTTTTTTATTTTATTTATTTGTTTATTTTTTATTTTTTATTATCATCATATTCTTCTTTATATTACATTGAATTACATATAACTTTACAGTGTATTACATTGCTTTTTCAAAAGGGAATGCCATGCATGTCAGTCAGTACAGAGACATTAATCTCCCCGCTTCAACATTCAATATCTTTTCTATGTTTTCCCCAATCATTATTATTATTATTCTAATTATTTTTAAAACAGTCAATTGCTATTTCTCATTTTGCTTGCAAAAATACTTTGCCCATCATGAAATACTTCTCAGACCAATCCAGTTGAGAATACTATACATGTCAACATCAACAGTTAAGAAGCCGTATCTGTTTCTCACTAACGTCCTGCCTCTCTATTGTTCACTTGTTATCTTTCTCTATCCTCTTCTCTTCACTTCCCCCATTCCACACTGTCCTATTCTCATTAAGTACCTTCACTGCTTTTATTTCCTCCAAGTTTTTGCTCTCTATTATAGAGTGCTGATAGTCAGTATATATTGAGTGGATATTTACAATATCTTTCTTTCATAGCCTGGCTTACTTCACTCAGCAATATATCCTCCGTATCTGACCACTTTCTATCAAATTCCAGGGTCTTGTTATTTTTTATAGCTGAGTAGTATTCCATAGAGTATATATACCACACTTTTCCAATCCATTCATCAGTTTGTGGACATTTAGGTTGGTTCCATGTCTTGGCAATTGTGAATAATGCTGCAATAAACATTGATGTGCAAGCACTTTTCTGACTGAGCGTTCTCCTGTCTTTTGGGGAAAATACCCACAAGCGGGATTGCTGGATCAAATGGTAGTTCTATTTGTAGATCTTTGAGGAACCTCCATATTGTTCTCCACAGTGGTTGAACTAGTTTACATTCCCACCAACAGTGTAGGAGGGTTCCCTTTTCACCACATCCCCACCAACACTTATCACTTTTTATATTCTTAATCTTGGCCATTCTGACAGGGGTTAGGTGGTATCTCATTGTAGTTTTTATCTGCATCTCCCTTATGATGAGGGATGTTGAGAATTTCCTCATATGCTTTTTGACTGTTCGTATGTCTTCCTTAGAGAGACTTTTGTTCAGCTCATTTCCCCATCTTTTAATTGGGTTCATCATTTTTTTTTTCACATAAGGCACTTCAGTTCCCTATGTATTCTGGTTATCAGTCCCTTGTCTGAGGCATATTTAACAAAAATATTTTCCCATTCTGAGGGTTGTCGGTTCACACTTGTTACTGTGTCCTTTGCTGTGCAGAAACTACTTAGTCTAATGTAGTCCCACTTGTCTATTTTAGGGGTTATTGCCTGTGCTTTGGGAGTCTTATTTAAGAAGTCTTTGCCTACTCCAATGTCCCCCAGAATTTCCCCAGCATTTTCCACCAGTAGTTTTATTGTTTGAGGTCTTAGGTTCAGATCTTTGATCCATTTTGAGTTGATTGTTGTTAATGGTAAAAGGTGGGGGTTCAGTTTCATCTCTCTGCAGGTGGATACCCAGTTTTTCCAGCACCATTTACTAAAGAGGTTTTCCTTTTCCCAATGGATTGACTGATATCCTTTGTCAAAGATCAGTTGGCTGTAAGCTTTGGGGGTTATTTCTGGGGTCTCTATTCTCTTCCATTGGTCCACTTGTCTGTTTTTATGCCAATACCATGCTGTTTTGATGACCACAGCTTTATAGTATATCTTGGGATCAGGGAGTGATATGCCTCCTACTCCATTCTTCTTGCGCAGGATTGCTTTTGCAATACGAGGTCTTTTATGGTTCCAGACAAATTCTATGATTGCCTTTTCTAGATCTCTGAAGAATATCTCTGGTATTTTGATTGGAATTGCATTAAACATGTAGATTAATTTGGGTAGAATTGCCATTTTGATTATGTTAATTCTTCCAATCCAGGAGCATGGGATGTCCTTCCACATTTTTATGTCACTTTCAATGTCTCTTTTAAGATGTGAAAAAGAATTTTGAAATTCATACATTTTTTCATAACACTAATTTTCCATAAAACTTTTTATTTATTGTCAGAGGAACATGTGTACATGAAAAAGAGTGAGAGAGAAAATTTTCCCAGTGGGGTATAGTCACACCACGAATTTCTTCTCTGCATTTCTCCATGGATTCAAAATTGGGGGCATACGGGCACACATGCCTGGCATGCATTTTTTTTATTGTTTTTCTTTTATTTTTTTTCATTTCATTATCTTCCATACATTCAATCACATTATTATTTGTCTTACAAAATGGATATTTCAACAGGTGAACATATCTCCCTAGTACTGTTGAAAAAACTATGAAATATCTTCAACAGATAATACCACACCTCTTTGTGTCATTAATGCTTTGCCTCCCTGTCACTCCCTCAAATGTCCTTCCTCAAACCCTCCTCTTTCACACACACTATATCTGGTATTTACATCTATATACTGTGCCTCTCCTTCATAGCATGCCTTGCTTCACTCAGCAGTAAGTTTTCCATATTCATCCACTTCCTTTCAAAAGTCAGGTTTTGTTGTTTTTTATGGATGAGTAGTATTCCATTGAGTATATGTGCCACACTTTTTCTAACCATTCATAAGCTCGTGGGCATTTGGGTTGTTTCCATGACTTAGCAATCGTGAAAAGTGCCACTATGAACATCGATATGCAAGCACTTTTCTGATTAAGTATTCTTCTGTCCTTCGGGTAGATACCAAGGAGTGGGATTGCTGGATCATATGGTAGTTCTATTTGTAGATTTTTGAGGCATCTCCAAATTGTTCTCCACAGTGGTTGGACCAATTTACATTCCCACCAGCAGTGTAAGAGAGTTCCCTTTTCACCATACCCTCACTAGCACTTATCATTTTTTTTTTAATCTTAGATATTCTGACTGGGATTAGGTGATATCTCATTGTTGTTTTGATCTGCATTTCTCTTACAATGAGGGATGTTGAGCATTTTTTCATATGCCTTTTAGCTATTCATATGTTACCTTTAGACAGTGTTTTTTTTCAACTCATTCTCCCATCTTTTAATAGGATTGATTGTCTTTTTCCGGAACAGCTGCTTGAGTTCTTTGTGAATTTTGTTTATGAGTCTCTTTTCTGAGCATAGTTTACAAAAATATTTTCCCATTCTGAGGGCTGACTATTCACACTAATCACTGTGTCTTTTGTCATGCAGAAACTTCTTAGTCTGATGTAATCCCACTTGTCTATTTTGGGTGTTATTGGCTGTGCGTTGGGAGTCTTATTTAAAAAGTCTTGCCCTACCCCAATGTCTCCCGAGTTTCCTCAGTGTTTTCCAGGAGCAGTTTTGTAGTTTGAGGTCTTAGATTTAGATCTTTGATCCACCTTGACTTAATTTTTGTCAGAGGTGAGAGGTAGGGGTTCAGATTCATCTTTCTGCAAGTGGGGATCCAGTTTTGCCAGCACCATTTGCTGAAGAGGTTTTCCTTTTCCCACTGGATTGACTGGTACCCCTTGTCAAAAATCAGTTGGCTGTATGTTTGAGCATTCATTTCTGGGGACTCTATTCTGTCCCATTGGTCCACCTGTCTGTTTCAGTGGCAGTACCATGCTGTTTTGATTACCATAGCTTTGTAGTATATTTTTGGGTCATGGTGTGAAATGCCGCCCACTCCACTCTTCTTGTGCAGAACTGCTTTGGCAATACAGGGTCTCTTATGATTCCAGACAAACTTTATGATTGTCTTTCCTAGATCTGTGAAAAATGTGACTGGTACTTTGATTAGCATTGCATTAAATAGGTAGATTAATTTGGGTAGAATTGCCATTTTGATTATATTAATTCTCCCAATCCAGGAACATGGGATGTCCTTCCACTTTTTTGTGTCATTTTCAATTTCTTTTTTTATCTTCTTGTAGTTTACCTTGTGGAGGTCTTTAACTTCTTTGGTTAGATTTATCCCTATGTATCTTATACGTTTTGTGGCTATGGTAAATGGAACAACTTTTTTCAGTTCTAGCTCAGTCTGCCTATTGTTCGTATATAGAAATGCTATAGATTTCTGGATATCAATTTTGTATCCTGCATTGTTACTTTATTCATGTATTACTTCCAGAAATTTTTTCATAGAAACCATTGTGTCTTCTATGTATACAAACATATCATCTGGAAACAGAGAGAGTTTCACCTCTTCTTTTCCTATTTGAATGCCTTTTATTTTTTCCTCTTTTCTGATTGCAATGGCCAGGACTTCCAGTACTATATTGAAAAGGAGTGGAGAAAGTGGACATCCTTGTCTTGTACCCATTTTTAGTGGAAAAGCTTTCAGCTTTTCTCCATTGAGGATGATGCTCGTTATGGGTTTTTCATAGATATCTTTTCTTGTGTTGAGAAATGACCTTTCTATGCCGATTTTGCCAAGAGTCATGATCATGAAGGGATGTTGTATCTTATCAAATGCTTTTTCTGCATCAATTGATACGACCATATGGTTTTTATCTTTCTTCCTATTAATATGGTGTATTACATTTATGGTTTTTGTGTATGTTGAACCAACCTTGCATTCCTGGGATAAAGCCTACCTGATCATGATGTATAATTTTTTTATAAGTTGTTGTAAACGATTTGCTAGTATCTTGTTGAGAATCTTTGCATCTATATTCATCAGAGATATTGGTCTATGGTTTTCCTTCCTTGTCTTTCCCTTATCTGTTTTAAGGACAAGGGTGATAGAGGCTTCATAGAATGAATTAGAGAGATATTCACTCTTTTGGATCTTTAGAAATAACTTGAGCAGAATAGGGGTTAACTCTTCTTTGAAAGTTTTGTAGAATTCAGAGGTGAATCCATCAGGGTCAGGGCTTTTCTTTGTTGGGAGGATGTTCATAACTGATTTGATCTCCTGGCTTGTTATGGACCTATTCAGACTTTCTGTATCCTCCTGTCTCAATCTAGGAAGATTATACGTGTCCAGGAATTTCTCCACCTCATCCAAATTATCTTGTTTCTTGGCATGCAGATGTTCATAGTATCCTCTAATAATGTTTTGTATTTCTACTATGTCTGTTGTTATTTTGCCTGCTTCATTGCTGATCTGATTCACCTGGTTCTTTTCTCTCTTCTTCTTAGTAAGTCTCGCTAGTGGTGTATCAAATTTTTTATCTTTTCAAAGAACCAGCTTTTATTCTCATTTATTTTCTGTATAGTTTGTTTATTTTCTATTTCATTTATTTGCTCGTATCTTTATTATTTCCTTTCTCCTGGAGTTTTTTGGATCTTTTTGCTGTTGCTTTTCCAGTTCTGTGAACCATGATGGTAGGTGATCCATTTGCCTTCTTTCCATGCTCCTCTTATGTGCACTAGTTGCTATGAACTTCCGTCTTATGACTGCTTGAGTAGTGTCCCAAAGATTTTGGAAACTCGTGTCCTCATTGTCATTGGCTTCCATGAACTTTTTGATTTCAGCCTTTATTTCTTCAGTAGTTGTGGAGTCATTCAGGAGTAGGTTATTAAGTTTCCATGTTTTTGAGTATTTTTGATGATTTCTCTTGAAATTAAACTCAAGTTTAATTCCATCATGGTCAGAGAAGTTGCTGTGTATAGTTTCTATGCTTTTGAATCTGTAGAGGCTTCCTTTGTGCCCTAGGATGTGGTCTATCTTTGAGAATTTTATTTTATTTTATTTTATTTTATTTTATTTATTTTATTTTATTTTATTTTATTTTAAATAAAGAAACTAAAGAAAGAAGAGTGTGGCATATTTACAAAATGGAATACTACTCAGCTATTAAAAAATATGACCCTGACATTTGATAGAAAGTAGATGAATATAAAAGATTTACTGCTAAACTTTCTCATAGTTCTTAAAATGTACCCAAGATCCCTCCTGCTATAAGAGCCTTTCTGTTTTCTGTCTGGAATGATTTATCCAAGATACCCTTTTGGTTAAGTTCTTCCCCTCCTTCAAGTGTTTAAGTCTCATCTTCACAAGGCCTCTATTTACCATCTCATTTGTCTATTCACCTTGCCTACCTGATGTCTTTACTTTATGCTATTCTGTACATGATCTTTTTTATCCACAGCACTGCTTATCTTCTAACATACTATATTGTATGATTTATTAAGCTTATTAATTATTATCTCCAATATTCCTCTAGAATTTTAACTTCTGAGGGACAGGAAACTTGCTTGATTGTTCACTGATGATGCAATTCAAATGTATGGAGCCAATACCTGGTATTCAAAAACATTTAATGAATATTTCTGAAAAATATTGAATTAACTTAGAAATACTGAAAAACTGCCAGAAAAAAATCTAAAATACTGAAAGTGCTTACCTTGTGATAATAGGAAATAGAAATTGAGAGGGCTCAGCATATTAGATTATTTTTAAAACAATTATTGTGGAACTATTCTACTTTAAATTATGTACATATACCACTTTAAGAAATAAATTTGACTTTATAACTGTCAAATTTAAAAATAAAGACATACATAGTAAAGAAATTTGACTACATAAAGTCTTACCTTGTTTTATATAAGATTTTAAACACATTTTTTTCATTGTTATAATGATATTCTGCATATAATCCTCAGAAAACTTTCTTCAAAGGGCACCATAACATTATTGTTTAAGCGTCATTGTAATTATGAATACAAAAATAGAAAGACAAAAGTCAAGAAATACACACAATAAGAATAGTCATGCACCACGTGGTTTTCATTTTTTACTCATTTTTGGCAGTATTTTTCTAGTTTTTTTTTTTTATTTCTTTTTTGCTTATATTTTTTAACCTTACTTTCTTACTCTAAGCTTCACTCTCCACACACTTAATGTCTAGATAGGCCTAGATGCACAGTAGCCAAGCATCTGAATACTTAATGATTCATTGAAATACTCAATGCTTATTGAACCTCCTGCTATAACTAATAAATTTCCTTTTGTAAATTGGAATTCCTAATCTTACTGTTGACACCACATTGCTGAGCACTATGACAGAGAGATTTTGTCACAAAATGACCAGAAACAACAGTAGCGACACAAGAAACATGAGAAACCAAGAAAATATCTCCCTCTAAAGGAAAAGAACAATACCTCATCATCCACAGACAGTACAGTAGAATTCATGGAAATGTCTGATAGAGACTTCAGAATATTCACAGGGGGACCAGCAGTTAGCGTAATAGCTATGTCGCTGGACTCCCACGTAGTCGACCACAGTTTGCGTCCTGGACCTAGTGGCTTAAAACTCATGCCGGGCGCGTGTGTGTGCGTGCCCAAGTTCCCAGAGGAGAATGGAGGAGAAGGGATTGCGGCGGGGCCATCCCCCCTGGGGGGTGATTTCTTGCTTTCTGTCTCTCTGTTTCTCTCTATCTGTCTGGCAATCACAAGCGCCCTATAGCAAAAACCTCTCCAAAAAAAAAAAAAAAAGAAGAATATTCATAGGAGACAAAACTAAATGAGATGCAAGAGTGTAGAGATAATGAACTCCAGAAAACGCAGGAGAAAGGAGACAACAAGTTCCAGGAGGTATTGAAGTTCTTTCATGATCTGAAAGAGGAAATACACACCATAACAAAGAATCAAATGGAGCTATTACAGATGAAGACTGCCCTTCAGGAAATCAAAACATTCCTCGAAAGTATTAAAAGCACATTAGCCCATGCAGAAAATTGAATCACAGATGTTGAAGGCAAAACCTCTGATCTAGAAAAAACAACCATAAAAACTGAGAAAATAACCCCCCAAAATGAGAATATTATACAAGAAATACTAGACAGCATTAAGCCCCCAAACATTCAGATAATTGGTATCCCAGAAGGTGAGGAAACTAATAAGGGCATTGGTAATATATTCCATGAAATCTTGGAAAAAAACTTTTCAAATCTAAAGAGGCATTCAAATATCCAGACCCAAGAAATACAAAGGGCCTCTAGTATAATCAACAAAAGAAGATCTTCTCCAAGGCATATCACAGCCATACTGGTCGAATCTACAGAAAAAAGACAAGATACTAAAATTGACAAGAGAGAAACGTCAGATTGCTTTTTAACGTTGCCCCATCAAGCTAAACTCAGATCTCTCATCAGAAACAATGCGAGCAAAGAAAGAATGGGAAAATATATTCAGTGTTCAGTGAAAAACAGTTTCAACCAAGAATACTATACCTGGCAAGAATATCTTTCATATGGAAAGAAAGGATAAAAATATTCTCAGAAAAACAAGAACTGAAAGAATTTGCCAGTAGCAGACCCACTCTTCAAGAAGTTCTGAAGGGAGGGTTCAACCAGGAAAACTAAAGGCACATATAAAAATAAAAGAACAAAAGGCAACCAAGAAAATGAACAACTTAATGGTAGGAACAAGAAATATCAATAACAACATTGAATGCTTACTTCCAGGATTTAAACAGAAAGATTGGACCACAGCAACACTGCATATTCATCAGATGAGAGATTGAACATAAGACTCAACTGGCAAAATAGAATTTTATCACTTTATTTAATTTTTATTTTTATTATCATCATAATCTTCTTTATATTACATTGGATTAGATATAATTTTACAGTGTATTACATTGCTTTTTTAAAAGGGAATGCCATGCATGTCAGTCAATACAGAGACATTAATCTCCCCACTTCATAATTCAATATCTTTTCTATGTTTTTCCCAATCATTATCATTATTATTCTAATTATTTTTTAAAACAGTCAATCACTATTTCTCATTTTGCTTGTAAAAAGACTTTACCCATCATGAAAAATTTCTCAGACCAATCCAATTGAGAATACTATACATGTCATCATCAAGAGGTAATAAGCCATATCTGTTTCTCACTAACGTCCTGCCTCTCTATTGTTCTCTTGCTATCTTTCTCTATCCTCTTCTCCTCACCCCCTCCCATTCCACACTGTCCTATTCTCGTTAAGTACTTTCACTGCTTTTATGTCCTCCAATTTTTTGCTCTCTATCATAGAGTACGGGTAGTCGGTATATATTGAGTGGATATATAAAATATCTTTCCTTCATAGCCTGGTTTACTTCACTCAGCAATAGATCCTCCATATCTGACCACTTTCTATCAAATGCCAGGGTCTTGTTATTTTTTATGGCTGAGTAGTATTCCATAGAGTATATATACCACACTTTTCCAATCCATTCATCAGTTTGTGGACATTTAGGTTGGTTCCATGTCTTGGCAATTGTGAATACTGCTGCAATAAACATTGATGTGCAAGCACTTTTCTGACTGAGTGTTCTCCTGTCTTTAGGGTAAATACCCAGAAGCGGGATTGCTGGATCAAATGGTAGTTCTATTTGTAGATCTTTGAGGAACCTCCATATTGTTCTCCACAGTGGTTGAACTAGTTTACATTCCCACCAACAGTATAGGAGGGTTCCCTTTTCACCACATCCCCGCCAATACTTATTACTTTTTATATTCTTAAACTTTGACATTCTGACAGGGGTTAGGTGGTATCTCATTGTGGTTTTTATCTGCATCTCCCTTATGATGAGGGATGTTGAGCATTTCCTCGTATGTTTTTTGGCTGTTCGTACGTCCTCCTTAGAGAGATTTTAGTTCAGCTCATTTTCCCATCTTTCAATTGGGTTAATCTTTTTTTTATTGCATAAGGCACTTGAGTTCCCTATGTATTCTGGTTATCAGTCCCTTGTCTGAGGCATATTTAATAAAATATTTTCCCATTCTGAGAGTTGTCGGATCACACTTGATACTGTGTCTTTTGCTGTGCAGAAACTACTTAGTCTAATGTAGTCCCACTTGTCTATTTTAGGGATTATTGCCTGTGCTTTGGGGGTCTTATTTAAGAAGTCTTTGCCTACTCCAATGTCTCCCAGAGTTTCCCCAGCATTTTCCACCAGTTGTTTTATTGTTTGAGGTCTTAGGTTCAGATCTTTGATCCATTTTGAGTTGATTGTTGTTAATGGTGAAAGATGGAGGTTCAGTTTCATCTTTCTGCAGGTGGATACCCAGTTTTACCAGCACCATTTACTAAAGAGGTTTTCCTTTTCCCAGTGGATTGACTGATATCCTTTGTCAAAGATCAGTTGGCTATAAGCCTTAGGGGTTATTTCTGGGGTCTCTATTCTATTCCATTGGTCTACATGTCTGTTTTTATGCCAATACAATGCTGTTTTGATGACCACAGCTTTATAGTATATTGTGGGATCAGGGAGTGATATGCCTCCTACTCCATACTTGCGCAGGATTGCTTTTGCAATACGAGGTCTTTTATGATTCCAGACAAATTCTATGATTGTCTTTTCTAGATCTCTGAAGAATTTTTCTTGTATTTTGACTGGAATTACATTAAACGTGTACATTAATTTGGGTAGAATTGCCATTTTGATTATGTTAATTCTTCCAATCCAGGAGCATGGGATGTCCTTCCACTTTTTAATGTCACTTTCAATATCTTTTTTAAGATTTTCATAGTTTTCTTTATAAAGGTCTTTAACTTTCTTAGTTACATTTATCCCTAGGTATCTTATACACCTTGTAACTACAGTGAATGGGATTCCTTTCTTCAGCTCGGCTTCATTCAACTTGTTCATAAATAGAAATGCTATAGATTTTTGGATATTGATTTTGTATCCTGCCACCTTACTGTATTTGTTTATTACTTCAAGAAGCTTTTTCATGGATACCTTTGGGTCTTCTAAGTATACCATCATGTCATCTGCAAATAGAGATTTTTTTCAACTCTTCTTTGCCTATTCGAATGTCTTTAATATTGTTTTCTTCTCTGATTGCAATAGCTAAGACTTCCAGTACTATATTAAAGAGCAGTGGAGAAAGTGGGCAGCCTTGCCTAGTACCTGTTTTCAGAGGAAAAGCTTTCAGCTTTTCTCCATTCAGTATAATAGAAGCTGTAGGTTTTTCATAGATCGCTTTTATTGTGTTCAGAAATGACCCTTTTATACCAATCTTACTGAGAGTCTTAATCATAAAAAGATGCTGTATTTTGTCAAATGCTTTCTCCGCATCAATTGAGATGATCATATGGTTTTTATCTTTCTTTCTGTTAATGTGGTGTATTACATTTATGATCTTCCACATATTGAACCACCCTTGCATCCCTGGTATAAAGCCTACCTCGTCGTGATGAATGATCTTTGTTATATGTTGTTGGATACGATTTGCGAGTATCTGGTTGAGAATTTTTGCATCTATATTCATCAATGATATTGGTCTATAGTTTTACTTTTTAGTCATGTCCTTATCTGTTTTGGGGATGAGGATGATGGAGACTTTGTAAAATGAATTTGGAACGTTTCCTTCCTTTTGAATCTTTAGAAATAATTTTAGTAGTATAGGGGTTAACTCTTCCTTAAAAGTTTTGTAGAATTCAGAAGTGAAGCCATCTGGACCTGGGTTTTTCTTTGTTGGGAGGTTATTTATTACTGATTCAATCTCCTGGCTTGTTATGGGTCTATTCAGGTTCTCTATGTCCTCCTGATACAATCTTGGTATATTATATGCATCCAGGAATTTGTCCATCTCCTCCAAGTTATCTTGTTTGTTGGCATATAGTCACTCATAGTATCCTCTAATAATATTCTGTATTTCTGCTATGTCTGTAGTAATACTGCCTGTTTCATCACATATTTGATTAATCTGGTTTCTTTCTTTCTTCTTCTTGATCAGTCTAGCCAATGGTGTGTCGATCTTGTTCATCTTTTCAAAAAACCAGCTTTTGCTTTCATTTATTTTCTGTATGGTTCGTTTATTTTCTATTTCATTTATATCTGCTCGAACCTTTATTATTTCTTTTCGCCTGGCATTTTGGGGGTTTATTTGTTGTTGTTTTTCCAATTCTCTGAGGCATGATGATAAGTTATCAATTTGCCATCTTTCCATCCTTTTCTTATGTGCGCTAATTGCTATGAATTTCCCTCTTATGACTGCTTTAGCTGTGTCCCATAGGCTCTGGACCCTTGTGTACTCATTATCATTTGTTTCCATAAATTGCTTTATTTCAGCCTTAATTTCTTCAGTAGTGAAGAAGTCATTCAGAAGTAGGTTGTTCAGTTTCCATGTTTTCGTGTATTTTTGGGGTTGTTTCTTGAAATTAATCTTGAGTTTAATTCCATCATGGTCAGAGAAGATGCTGGATACAGTTTCTATGCCTTCGAATCTGTAAAGGCTTGATTTGTGTCCTAACATATGATCAATCTTTGAAAAGGTTCCATGCTGGGGTGAGAAAAATATTTATGTTGGGGATTTAGGGTGGAAATTTCTATAGATATCTGTCAAGCCCATTCAACTTATAGTATCATTTAAGTCCTGTATCTCTCTATTTATTTTCTGTCTAGAAGATCTGTCTAAAGGAGATAATGAGGTGTTGAGATATCCAACAACTATAGTATTTCTCCCTATCTCTCCTTTTAGCTCTAGCAGTCTTTCCTTCACATACTTAGGTGCACCTTAGTTGGGTGCATAGATATTTATAAGGGTTATATCTTCTTGTTGGATTGCTCCATTTACTATTATATAATGCCCTTTTTTGTCTCTTCTTACAGTCTTTGTCTTGAAATCTATTTTGTCTCAGATCAATATCACTATTCCAGCCTTTTTTTGATTTCCATTTGCATGGAATATCTTTTTCCAGCCCTTTACTTTTAGTCTATGTCTATCTTTATCCATAAGATGAGTTTCTTGTAGGCAACAGATAGAGGGTTTCTGTTTTCTTATACATTCAGCCAGTCTATGTCTCTTAACTGGAGAATTTAATCCATTGACATTCAATGTAATTATCGATATTTCCATACTTGATCCTATCATTAAGTGAGTCATTTTCTTGGTTGCTTTTTGTTCTCGTATAACTGTCTGTCTGATTTCTTAGTTTTCCTGGTATAGTACTCCCTTCAGAACCTCTTGAACAGCTGGTCTGGAGTTGGTAAATTCCTTCAAATTTTGTTTATCTGAGAATGTTTTTATTTTTTTTCCCATATGAAAGATAATTTTGGGACCAGCACTTAGCGTAATGGCTATGTCGCTGGACTCCCATGTTGTCGACCGCAGTTCGAGTCCCGGACCCGGCGGCTTAAACTCACGCCGGGCGCGTGTGCATGTGTGCCCAAGATCCCAAGAGGAGAAGGGAGGAGAAGGGATTGCGGCGTGGCCATCCCCCCTGGGGGGTGATTTCCTGCTTTCTATTTCTCTGTCTCTCTCTGTCTGTCTGGCGAGTGCACGCGCCCTATAGCAAAAACCTCTCAAAAAAATAAAAAAAAAGAAAGATAATTTTGCCGGGTGTATTATTCTTGGTTGAAATAGTTTTTCATTCAACACTTTGACTATGCTTCCCCATTCTTTCCTTGCCTGCATTGTTTCCGCCGAGAGATCCGATGTAAGCCTGATAGGGTGACCTTTGTAAGTAACTTGACGTTTTCCTCTTGCCAACTTTAGTATCTTGTCTTTGTCTGTTGTTTTCACCAGTCTGGCTATGATGTGCCTTGGAGAGGATCTTGGGTTGATTCTACCTGGGGTCCTATGTATTTATTGGGTCTGGATATTTGAATGCCTTTCTAGGTTTGGAAAGTTTTCTTCCAGGATTTCGTGGAATAAATTATCTAGGCCCTTATTATTTTCTTCCTCTTCTGGAATACCAATTATCCAGATGGTGGGGCACTTGATGGCATCCAGTATACCTCGTGTATTGTCCTCATTTTTCATGATTGTTTTCTCAATCTTCTTGATACTTATTTCTAGGTCAGATGTTATGTCTTCTAATTTAGAGATTTGATCTTCTGCCTGGTCTAACCTACTTTTAATACTTTCAAGGGAGGTTTTGATTTCCTGTATAACATCCTTCAATCCTAGAAGTTCCACCTGGTTCTTGTTTAAGGTATCCATTTCTTCTTTCAAGTCATTAAAGGACTTCCTCATCTCCTGAAGCTCCTTGTCTCTTTTCTCTTTCATCTCAGTTAGTTTGTTCACTACAAATATTCTCAATTCCTTATCAGACATGTCCACGACGACCATTGTATTGACTGTGGGTGATGTAGGCTTGATGATTTCCCTTGAGGGAGAGGCCTTTTGTTGGTTGCTCATATTTCTTGAGCCTCTGTGATTGTTTC
Source organism: Tupaia tana (assembly GCA_026018925.1). Classification (NCBI taxonomy): domain Eukaryota; kingdom Metazoa; phylum Chordata; class Mammalia; order Scandentia; family Tupaiidae; genus Tupaia; species Tupaia tana. The sequence continues at coordinate 126,622,997 of JAKSZU010000003.1, forward strand.
TGGTCATCAGGTACTCTATATGTTGCTTCCTAACTTACTTAATGTATCTTTGAGTGTTAAAAGTTGTACAGGAATAGAAATTTGGTGATTACTCTAATGGTTGGCCTATCTGTTGCTCACAATTACCATTAACTGCTGCAACTAGTCCTGGATGGCCCAAGATCCTCCCTTTTTCTAAGGAGTGGTGAGTCTCCAACTGACCTAATAAGCAACACCTCAAGAGCAAAGAATAATGAAAAAAGGAAATCGTGCGGCGCACATGCGCCATGCGCTATTTAAATAACGAATATTCAGAAAGTCCAAAGGCTAATGGGATAGGGGCAGACGCTGAGTGAAAGGACCAGGTTATTAGGGCCTGCATCCTCAGTCTACCTGGTGTCTGGAACTGCTGGTCGGCTCGGTTTGGTTCGCAGGTGGGATGGGTGGGGAGTTCGTCTTAAAGTCCCAGACAACCAACCTGGGGCCCAAGGAATAGGAACGGTGGGGATGCGCGAAGGTTCGGAGGTGTTGGGCCTGCAGCCTCAGTCTGCATGGTGTCCGGAACTGCTGGCCGGCTCGGTCCAGTTTGCGGGTGGGATGGGGGGGGGGAGTTCATCTTAAAGTCCCAGACAACCAACCTGGGGTCCAAGGAAGAGGAACAGTGGGGATGTGCGGAGGTTCAGAGCAGAATTTTATGACTTTTGAGTAAAACATTGATTTTTAAATTTGCTTTGTTTTCCCAGTTTAAGCATTTTACTTTCTTTTGAGTTGTTGATAGGTTCAGCAATTTATTAAAATATTTTTCTTGTTTGTTTCTTTAAATAGAAACATAAATTTTTCTTCCATCCTGATCCTCTTTGAATTGGAAATATTTGGGAGTATTCTTATTTCGTGGCAGAAGGGCTATTTGCATAAGCTCAATTGGAGGAGTCTGACCCAGCGGGGCTCCAGGATCTGTCTGAGCCCCACCGACCTTTGGCTCTGCTTCCAGTTGGTTCAGCTAGTAGGCAAGGCCACTGTTGTATGCCCCCCGACTTAGGAACAAAGCTTGGGTTCACTCAACATGTTTGGCAAGGCCACTTGTTGTACGCTCCAGAGACTGGTAGCCTTGCTGGGAAGTGACCCCTTTCTCTGACTCCCCAATATACTGCTATAAAGGAATTACATAGCTCTCTTGTACATCCTGAGTATATGATAAAGTTTTCCAGGAAGTCCCCTGACCGGTCCCCTTTGCTCTGATCACCTACTGTTAATTACAATGCTTTATCTCTGTGGTCACAATAGAGGATGGGCTGAAGTCCTATCTAGGCAGAAATAATCTTGACCTTTGGAAGGCCTTTCAAAATACATTTAACATAAACTTAAAGATAATCTTTTCTTTACATAAAATAGGATTCGGCCGAAACTGGCCCAGGACACCCCCGCCCTCACCAAGTAAAATAGACAAATATATTAGGATTCCTTAAATTAAGTTTTAGATCCCTATAAAACTATATAAGTATCATTCTTTATTAAGATTCATAAGAACTAATATCTATTCTTGAGATTTTCTTTTCTCAGCACCATTCCTGGTAACCACAAGATGGCTGCTGCACTGCATCAGCTGATAATCATCTCTGCTTGCTGGAGCCACTTTCCCGAAACTGCATTCCATGAAGACCCACCTACATCAAATGAACAATTGCGGAGCTGCACCCACCCTTAATCCAACCCTGAATAGAATCTATGTTCCCTATTCTTAAAACTTTATAAGCTGATAATTGAAACATGTAACCCCTCTCCCATTTACTTTCATGTAACACATTTTCAATAAAAACGCATGATAATTTCTAGCAGGGGTCACTCTTCAGAGAGTGATCTCTGAGGTGTGTCTGGCTGAGGACATGCATGAAAAGGCACCGAGACCTTAGTCTTTCTTTCCTGCACCACCTCCATCGAGATAACCCACCCCCACCGAGGATGGACCCTGGCATTCAATAACGCTTGTTGCATTGAATCAGAAGTTGAAAATACTAATTATTGGACAGGGCTTTGACTGAAATATCATATCTAAAGATCAATCAGAAAACTATGGAACTAAGGTGGATCTCAAGGAAGCCAACAGAAGCTCTTAGAAAGATGGCCTGGCACCATAAATAGTTCTGCCAGGCAGAGAGGATTAGAGAAGATATATGAAAGAATTTATAACATAAAATAACTTGGACTTTTCCAGCTCAGCATTGTAATAAGTAGAGATTGTAAAAGAGCAACCACACCAGAGGATTATTTTGAGAAAGACTATGAAGGAAGAAAAAGAGACTTATCTTTGCTAGAAGATGATATATCACAGAATACTTGGTAGGTAAGGCTGAATTGAGAAGGTTTATGTGTGACTAGTGTGCTGGGCACTTGCTTTTCAACAATTTGAGTAGTTGGCATGTAAATATTTTCTCAAAAATATTTAAAATCATACTGTTTCTGCAGTTATAGAGTAACAAACAAAATTATAAGAAATATTTTGAACATGATCTTTAAAATTCAGTATTTTAAAATTTTGAAAGTTATTTATTAACTGTCAAGAACTATGGAGTATGAGCAGAATTTTTTGATATGTAAATTTATTGTGGAAAAATATAAAAATTAATTAATTAATTAATTAATTAAAAAGAATAGTAATGTGATAAATACATTATTTCTTACTCCATCCCGCCAGTCTTCACTGTTCTCAAGAATTTATGGACACGTATTAACATATGTGGCATTTGTGCCTAAATGCAAGTGTGTTTTTGTAATATATTTATATATGAATTTGATAGGTTAATGGATAACATCTTATGTTATCTTATCAGTATTGCCTCATAACTATTTTTCCCCTTAGATAAATATGGAGACCATGCCAATTTGGCAGCTATAAATGTGCCTCATTAAAAGCATTGAAAATAGAGAAGAAGGTTCCACATGGCTCCAGCAAAGTAGATATTTCAGGGAATGAAGATTTTCCACTGATAATTGAGCCTCCAGCAAACGAGCTAGCAGCAGAAGAGGCCAAACCTTCAGAAGAAGGTTCCACACGGCTCCAGCAAAGTAGATATTTCAGGGAATGAAGATTTCCCGCTGATAATTGAACCTCCAGCAAATGAGCTAGCGCGATCACAACAGAACGGCAAAGAGATTCTAGATCATCTCTGTCTGCTTGCTCCTGCACATTCAGGCTGAATTTCAAGAATTTGAAAGAAACACACCATCCATCAGATGACAAGAAATCACCACCGGATCACAAGAAATATGGGAAAACAAGAAAATACCTCTACTCCAAGGGAAAAGAGTAACTCTTCTTCATCCACAAGCAGTTCAATGAAAATCATGGAAATGTCTGATAAGGAATTTAGAGCATTCATAATGTCAAAGCTAACAGAGATGGAAGAGAAGAGAGATAATGAACTGCTAAAAAGAAAAGAGAAAGAAGTTGACGAGTTCCAGGAGATGAGGAAATTCCTGCAAGATCTAAAAGAGGAATTACACACTTTACAAAAGACTCAAACAGAACTGCTAGAGATGAAGTCTATAATAGAAGAAGTCAAAAATCTCCCTTGAAAGTATTAAAAGCAGACTAGATCATTCAGAAAATAGAATCTCAGATGTAGAAGAGAAAATGACTGGCCTAGAAAGATCCACCACGAAGACTGAGAAAATGGCCCAAAACTTTGAGAATAATATGCGAGAAGTTCTGGATACCATCAAACTTCCAAATATACGGATAATTGGCATTCCAGAAGGTGAAGAGACCCATAAGGGCATTGATAATCTATTCCATGAAATCCTGCAAGAAAACTTTCCAAACCTAGACAGGCATTCGAAGATCCAGTCCCAGGAAATACAAAGGACCCCAAATAGAATCAACCCAAGAAGATCTTCTCCAAGACACATTGTAGCCAGGTTGACCAAAACTGCAGACAAAGACAAGATACTAAGATTGGCAAAAGAAAAACATCAAGTTACCTACAAAGGACATCCCATTAGGCTAACAGCAGATCTCTCATCAGAAACCATGCGAGTGAGGAGAGAATGGGAAAATATATTCAAAGTGTTATGAGAGAAGCAATTTCAGCCAAGAATACTGTACCCAGCAAGATTATCTTTCAAGTGGGAAGAAAAGACAAGAACATTCTCAGATAAACAAAACCTGAAAGAATTTTCCAGCACCAGACCAGATCTCCAAGAAGTTCTCAAGGGTGTGCTGTATCAGGAAAATTAAATACAGACACACGGAATTAAGAGTTCAAAAACTAAGAAAGTGGCCAGCTTAATCATAGGGACAAGTCTGGAGTTGAATATTATATCCCAGAATTTAATCAGGAAAATTGAATCAGAACAGAAGATAAAGGTACATGAGACTGATAGGTTCATGCACCTGTCATTTGAACAGAATCCTAACCTGTTTCCTGGCTTTAAGCAAAGTTCCTTGGCGTTTCTTTGAGTTAAGTCAAAACTGGTTTTCTTAGTAGTAATGAGTGAACTCACCATTGAAAGTAGTTAGATTATGTAGGAAATTGTGTGATCAATGCAATGTGGGTGGGAAGGGAATGGAGGACAATTGTGGACACAGGAGGTGGTATGAGAGGAGGGTGGGAAGGGACAGAGAGTCAGAAAAAGGGGTGGAAATAATTCTAGGAACTAGAAATGGAAAAATTTTTTTAAATGTGCATGATTGGGTCACTATGCAGTGTGTACTGGATGGGATATTGCATCTTGTGTGCTGTGATGATGCTTAGGGAAGGAATGTAAATTGAGTTACAAAAAAAATTTCAGGAAAAAAAATATATCTATTCAATGATTGCAGTAGGATATGTAGCCCCAGCTAGGTGCTACTTTATAGGATGCATAAAGTTAGACTTGGGTTCATGGAAATGTGTGTCACCTGTGTTTGCTATGAGGGTATTTGGATTGATTAGGGTCTTTGGTGATTCAATAAAATGTGGGGGGAAAACAGTATAGAAAGCAAACATAGATACCGGAGACAATGTGGGAGGAGAGTGGCTGATGGCATAGGGTAAGAGATAGGGAATCAAGGATGGGGAAAAAACAGCAAAACACACAGAAAACAAGAAATGGAAGAACATTTGCTGACAATAACATGTCTGTTGATGTGCTTGATTGAGACAATATACAGTGTACCCTGGATGGAAAATCTCATTATTTATGCTGTAATGATGTACATTGAATGAATGCAAATAAAAAAATTGAAATAAAAAAAAGAAAGAAAATAGTTATGGACCCTAGAAACAAAGTGGAAGGAGAGTCTGAGAGTGAAAGAGCATAGGAAATGAAATTTGAGAAAAAAATAGATAAGACATTTGTGGGACACAAATATGGTTTATTACCTGTTGATGATGATATGTATAGTACTCTCAACTGGGCTGGACTGAAGTGTACATCATGCTGGGTAAAATGTCTTCACAATCTAAATGATGTATAGCAATTCAATGGATAATTAATAATAAGAGAAAAAATAGAAATAAATGAAGTTCTTTGACTCCAAGCTATATGACAGTTGTAGGTTTAATAACTGTGGACCATAAAAAAATTTGGTACTCCTGTGTGTTCTACTCCCTTGTAGTTAAATAATGAAAGTCTTCAATATAAGTCCTAGATGTCAAAACTTTCATGGTTAATTGGTGAATTAGTTGCAAAAACAGTAATTACTGCTACAATAATTACTTCAAAATGAAAATGAGTTATTTCATTACTTTTATGCTTATAGACACAATATATGCTCATTCTAAACAGTAAAAATATGAAACTAGAAATGGAAAATTATCAGTGATAACATGTACGATTAAGCCACTATACAGTGTATTGTGGATGGGAAATCACACTTTGTAAGCTGTGCCTATGCTCAGTGAACAAACGTAAAATTAATTAATACATTTAAAATTAAAAATAAATTAAAAAACAGTATGTAAATATTTAAAAATGCTAAGAATGAACTCAAAACTATCTATAATCTCTACATAGAGTTTATAACCACCATTAACAAGTTAGGGGACTGGTCTCATGACCCAGTGGTTAGGGGAGCTAGATCTCACTTGGTCAACAGTACAGTTTGGGACTCACTCATGGATGCTTAAAAACATGCTGTGCACATGTGTGTGAATGCCTCAAATCCCAATGGGATGAAGAAATGGAGGAGAAAAGATTGTGGTGTAACCAAGACCCATTAAGGGATGCTTTCCCCCCTCTCTTCTCTCTCTGTATCTCTCTTGGGCACATACCCTCTGGCAAAACATCAACAAACAAACAAAATATATATCATAATACATTGTAAAGATATATTTAACAGCTTCAAGACTGATAGTCACTATGATGCATTTAGTTTTTGTTAACATAAAAAATATTGTAATGGAGATCTTTGAATATCTACCTCTGTGTAAATAAATGGGAATCTCTGCCAGGTGAATATCAAAAAACGTAATCATTGTGCCATCAGGTATGTTAGTTTTTAGTCATGATATGTAATTCTAAATTGCTTTATAATGTTTCAGGAAATCAGATGGCCAAGGGACAAAGATACAACATTCCAATACTCTATTGTTACCACCAGGGAGAAGTTAGGAAGGGAGAAGGGAGGGGCAGGGAGGAATTAACACTGTGAATCTCAGGCCCCCTGTGAGGATTAAGCACAGTCTTTTATTATGAAGTTCAGGAGAAGGGAGAGCTCCAGCAGATTAAGAATATACTATGCAGAAGAAGTTGTTTAAAGTTTATTTTAGAGAAGAAAAGGTTAGATAAGCAGGGTGTCTGCCTTTCCAAGGCTTCAGGTGGTTCTTATCATTTTAAAGGGAGAGAGGCAGTGAATTCTCAGAGGCCTGGGGAGTGTGAGCAGCTGTTGGCCTTGGGCTATTGTGAGTTCCAGACATCTCCACACCATGAAAAGGAGTGGTCAAGAGAGGCCTGTCAGACAGGCCTCAGTACAGCTGCCTCATTGCAGCTGCCCACATCAGTAAGAAGACTGAAGCAAAGTGGTTTTCCAAAATGATATAAGAGAAAATATTTTGCTCTTTGCCAAGTGGAAGTAAAAATTATATTCTAATGTATTTTTTTTTTTGCATTTTTTATATGTGAGGTTGTCTTTTTGTTGTTGTTGTTTGTTTGTTTGTTTTTGAGAGGTTTTTGGTATCGGGTCCATGCACTCACCAGAAAGACAGAGAGAGTCAGAGAAACAGAAAGTGGAAAATCAACCCCGGGGAGATGGCCACACAGCAATCCTCTCAGAATCTTGGGCATGCATGCACACGTGCTCAGTGTGAGTTTAAGCCATTGGGTCCAGTACTCAAAACACAGTCAGCTATATGGGAGTCCTGTGACATAGCCATTATGCCAACCACTGGTCCCAGAGGCTATGTCTTTTTATCATATTTTTCAAATGAAAGTTATATAAAAACCTGTCTTGGTCCTTTGCTGTTGTGTCAATTGGATTGTTGGCTTTTTGTGACATGCATGTATATATTAAGGAATTTAGTCTTTTGCACATGTTTCACAGATAGTTCCTTGGAGTTCTTCAACTGTTTTTTGCTTCACTATGTTTAAATATTGTCTCTGAAATTTTTTTCCTTTCATTTAAATATGACAATTATTTTAAGACTTCTGTCTACTGGTCTTAGTTTTTTCATTAATTTTAGATCAATTTTGATATTATCTTATTTCTACATTTAAATTTGTAATTGTTTGAAATAAACTAGAATGTAGGAATTTATAGAAATTTATGGGTTTTTGTAAGATTTTAAGTCAGTTGGCACAACCAAATTCCACTGAAATATTTTCCTGTTACCTAATGATATAAAATTCTACTTTTATAATAATGTAAATCTTCATGCACATTTGAGTTTTTTTTCCAAAGCCTCATATAATCCTTTCAAAAACCTTGCTTTATATAATAACTTGTAATCAAGCTCATTCAAGAGTTTGGATAAAGATAAATTCTTTAATAATAAAGAATTATGAAGTCTGGATTTCGACCACTGAAGACGCTCTACCCAGACTTCACGCCTCTGCTCCCCAGTCTAGCCAGGAACCAGGATAAGCCAATCAGCAGCCATATAATTTGAGTTCCAAGCAGCCCCATCAGGGATTTTGACCACCAAAGACCATCTGCCAAGAGGTCATCCTCCTGCTCTCCAGTCTAGCCAGGAGCCAGTTTAGAATACCCTATTTATTCTTTCTGTGTCTTTCCATTTATATCTACATATATTTTTTTTTAATTTTTAAACATAGATATCTGATTTTTTGTCTTTCTAATTCTTACCTTTCCACCTGCCCTCATAGTATGAGCCAATCAGCAGCCATCTATATTGGAGTTCTTAGTGGCCCCATTAGCTCAGTGAGCTAGCATGCACACAGATTTCATTTTTTGACAAAAGAAATTTTTTCTTCTCTTTTTCTTATTGTTTTTGTCTTGTTTTTCTCTTTTTTTTCCTATTCCTTTTCCTTTTCTTTTTACTTTTCTCACTTTTCTGCTCAGCCTCCATACACTGATTTTCTAGGCAGGTCTAGGTACTCAGTAGCCAAATATCTGAATACTTTTAGGATCAGATTAATCCTCAATTTTTATTGAATCAGTTGTGAATAGGGAAAAAAATGGTACTGTTTACAGCCTACAGATCATCTCCTTCTGCATTTCTCTGATGATTGCTCAGATTTAATTCCCAAAATAGAGAAAAATGTATAATGCTTCAGATGACTGGAAACCACTGTACAAGAAATATGAGAAGCCATGAATGTCTGAGAAGCCAAAAAAATCTCTCTTCTAATGGAAAAGAATAACTCCTCTTTCTCTACAACAAATACAAGGGAACTCATGGAAATGTCAGATGCAGAACTTAAAATATTCATACTGACAAAGCTAACAGAGATGCAAGAGAATAGAGACAATGATCTCCAGAAGATGCAGCAGAAAATAGACACTGAGTTCCAGGAGGTGAGGAAGGTCTTGCACTATCTGAAAGAGGAGATACACATCATAAAAAAAGAATCAAATGAAATCATTAGAGATAATGGCTATAATACAGGAAATCAAAACTTCCATTGAAAATATAAAAAAGAGATGAATTTGATCATGCAGAAGATCAAATCTCAGATTTAGAAGATAGAACCTCTAACCTAGAAAAATTCACCAAGAAGACAGAAAATAACCCCAAGAAATGAGAAAAACATATGAATAATACTAGATATCATCAAATGCCCAAACATATGGATCATTGGTATCTCAGAAGGTGAAGAAACTAATAAGGGTATTGATAATCTAATCCATGAAATCCTGGAAGAAAACTTTCCAAACCTATTTGAGCCACTCAAATATCCCAACCCAGAAAATACGAAGGAACCCACATAGAATCAACCCAAGATCTTTCCCGAGGCACATCATAACCACATCAAAACCATAGACAAAGACAAGGTACTAAAATTGACAAGAGAGAAATGTCAGGTTACTTTCAAAGGATATCTCATCCCATAAGTCTAATTCTGGACCTCTCATCAGAAACAATGCAAGCAAGACAAAAATGGGAAAATATATTCAAAACATTAAGCAAAAAACAATTTTGACCAAGAATACTATACCCAGCAAGATTATCTTTCATATGGGAAAAAAGACAAAATCATTCTCAGATAAATAAAACCTGAAAGAATTTACCAACACAAGACAAGCTCTCCAAGAAGTGCTGAAGGAAGTGCTATACCAGGAAAACTAAAGTTGGACACACAGAAATAAGAGTACAAGAAACAACCAAGAGAATGGCCAGCCTACTGTAGGAACAAAACCAGAGCTGAATGTTAACTAAGTTCCAGAGTTTAAATGGAAAGATCAGACCACAGTAACAGTGCAAATTCAATACAAGAAAGATTAATTTGACTCTGAACTAGTGAAATATTTTTATTTTTACTTTAGACTAAAACATTAAAATTTTCTTCAATGCTTTGATTTCCATTATTTAAGGATTTTTGTCTTCTCTTAAAGTGTTTATATGTTCATATACCTACTATTCATGCTGAATCCTAACATTTTTCCAGGTTTTATGTTTTAAGCAAATTTCTTATAACATTTTTTGATTTTGATCTATGAAAACTAAAACATTTTTTATTAAAAATGCATTAAAATACCTATTAATACCTATTTAATGACTGCAGTAAGCTATATAGCCCCAGCAAGGTGCTACTTTAGTATGTTTACTTTATTCACTGAGGTTTACACCTAAACTCAGACATGTGTTCATAAATATGTATATATCAGCTGTGCTTGCTATTGAAAATCTTTAAATTAATTAAGACTTTGGGACCAGCAGTTGGCATAATGCATAAGTTCCTGGACTGTCAGTCAACCGCAGTTTGAATCCTGGACCTAGTGGCTTAAACTTACAAAAGGCACATGTGTGTTCATGCTCAAGATCCCGAGAGGAGGATGGAGAAAGGATTATGGCATGGCCATCCCCCCTGGGGGGGAGTATTTCTCGCTTTCTGTCTCTCTGTCTCTCTCTGTCTTTCTGGCGAGCATATAGCAAAAACCTCTCCAAAAAAATTAATTAAAATCTTTAGTGAATCAATAAAATGTGGGATGAATGGTTATGGAAAACAACTGTATATACCAGAGACAGTGTGAGAGAAAGGGGGAGTTGGCAGAGGGTAAGAGGTAGAGAATAAGGGGGGGGGGCAAAAACAAGAAACAAGAAATAGAAAATTATTTGTTAATGATAACATATATAGTCATGTCATTGGCTGAGTCAATATACAATGTATACTGAATAAAAAATCTCATTTTGTATACTATATTAACATACAATGAATGGCTGTAAATAAATAATAGATCAATAAAGAATTATAAACTGTGATATTTAGTTATTTGTCCAAGAACACAGAAAACTACTACTCTCCATAGTTTATAAAAGAAAAAATAAAGAATCACATGGTGGAAGCAGGAGCCCAAAATATATGTTACATTTTTATTTTGACTTTCAAACTGAGGAGTTTAGGTTATTCATACTCAATAACTTTGAGAAGTAAAATCTAGATGAAATTTAGAAACATTGGTTTTTGTTCCTGGTCTCCTTGGTTGTGATCTTGGATAAAGTATTTTGTTTTTGTGAGTTTTGGAATTTTCATCAGCTAATTATAAAAAATAAACAATGTATCACCTGGTGTCAGCAGGTGGCATGGTGGTTAAAGGCACTGGACTCTCACATGGCTGACCATGGTTAGAGTTCTGAACCTGGTGGCTTTCTTTCCACTTTCTCTCTCTCTCTCTCTCTCTCTCTCTCTCTCTCTCTCTCTCTCTCTCTCTCTCTCTTCTCTCTCTGGACAAATTAAAATAAATAAAGTTACATAAAATAAATCTTTAAAAGGAAGTATCACCTAATTTATCCACTGGCAATTTTATTAAGTCTATTAATATGTGTTTTATGTTTGTAAAATATCTTATATAATAAAATAAGTGGTAAGTGAGAATGAGGAGCCATTATGGAAAAATTATTTTAAAAATTGTTTTAGACATATTATTTTAACAATTATGCAAATTTTTCTTAGAATAGTAAGCACATGTGAAGGGAAATTTACTTATTTTATAATCTATATTATAAAAACCATCTTTACTACCTCTGAAGTCAAATCTTACTAGAATCAATTTCTACTTAAGTGACTCTCCAAACGTTCATTCATGCACAAAGTTTGTATTTTGTTAGAAACATTTTCTTGATTGCTTCTAAAGTTTTCTCATCTTCTAGTCCCTCTGGTTTTTCTCTCCTGGACATGTTGGCGGCAGCATAATTGCTGAATCTCAGAGGTTTAAGTAGAAGGATGAGACTAAAACTGTAATGGCAAGAAAACTCATGGGAAAGCTCCCTGTGGATCTATGAATTCTATGGATGGCCATAAATTGAAACTGGTTTTTTGAAGCTGACCCTTCAGTAGATCAGAGTGAGCTTGCTTGATATTATAGAAGACTGACAAGATATTCAAACAACAAACCAGTCTGAATATCATGTTTGAGGAACAGATTAGTTTTATATCACTGTCCATCTCACATACTAGACAAACTGATGGATTACAACCCAGCATCAGGTAAATACAGAAGGGATCTAGGGAATAAACATTCGTCAAAATGATGTTTCCTTGCTTTGTCATTGCCACATGGGATGGGGAATAACTATTAAGCGAAATTGTTAGAAAGGTTGTTTCTACAAGCCACATATATTTGTGTTTGAGAAAATAAAATGAAATTATGAAAAGTTTCCTGATATAGAACTCAAAATCTTATTCAAATCTTTGCCTCTGATTTAATTTTAATAGATTATAAACTTGGACAAGTCCTATAACCTCCTGGTGTCTGTATATCTTTGCTTCTATTATTTTTTTTAAAGAAATCATTTTGGGGGCCAACAGTGGCATAGTGGTTAAAAGTACTGGATTCTCACAAGGCTAAACACAGTTCAAGTCCTGGACATGGCAGTGTAAAACTCACACCAGGTGTGTGTGCATGCATGCCCAAGATACTAAGAGGAGAATGGAAAAGAAGGGATTGCAGCATGGCCATTCCTCCTGGGGGATGATTTCTCGCTTTCTGTCTGTCTCTGTGTCCCTGGCAATTGCACATGTACTATAGCAAAAATCTCTTAAAAAAAAAAGAAGAAAGAAAAAAAGGAGAAAGAAAGAAAAAGGCAGAAAGAAAGAAAAAGAGAAATAGAAAAAAGAGAGAGGGAGGAGAGGAGAGAGAAAAGAGAAAGAGTAAAAAAGAAAAGAAAGAAAGAAGAAAGAAAGAAGAAAAAAAGAAAGAAAGAAAGAAAGAAAGAAAGAAAGAAAGAAAGAAAGAAAGAAAGAAAGAAGGAAGAAGAAAGAAAAAAGGACCAGTAGTTAGTGTAATGGCTATGTTGCTGGACTCCCATGTAGTCGACCATGGTTCAAGTCCCGGACCTGGCAGCTTAAACTCACACTGAGTGCGTGTGAGTGCATTCCCAAGATCCCGAGAGGAGAATGGAGGAGAAGGGATTGCAGTGTAGCCACCCCCCTAGGGGGTGATTTCTCACTTTCTGTCTCTCTGTCTCTGTCTTCCTGGTGGGTGCACTCACCCTATAGCAAAAACCTCTCAAAAGAAAAAAAAAAGAAAAAAAAAAGAAAAGAAAGAATTTAGTTTTATTTACAGGCTTATGATAACAAAATAAGCATACCAGTGTGGAGGATTGTATATATGTATGAAAGAAATTAGATATGCAAAATTTAGGGACTAGGTGGTGGCCTAGTAATAAAACATGATGCTCTATAAGACATATCCACATGAGAAGGTTGCCAGTTTGTATTAGGAGACTTTCCTGAGTACACTGAATATTGGTCTGGGGCTGGCTGAGACTGGAGTGGATCTGTGTCAAGAGCCTCTTAGCAGTGATAATATCTCTACCTCTGTCTCTTCTCTATCTTTCTTGCCCCCTTTCTCAAACTCATGGGAAAATAAACTATAAAAAATGAGGCTTATGAAAAATTCGATTTGAAAATTCTGGTATTTGCAAAAAAAAAAAAAGAAGAAGAAAGGAAAGAAAAGTAAAAGAGAGAAAGAAAAGAAAAGGAAACTGTATGATGAGTGTATTAAGATGTAAATTATGAGCTCCATATTTTTTTAAATGTAGTATATTTAATTCAACACCTTATATTGAGGTACAATTATTTTTCTGAACTTCCTAGAAGTCACAGTAGAAAGAGAAGGAAGCATACTTGCTTTATGTATCTCATTCATGAAGAAAAAGTGGGCCAGCAGTTAGTGTAATGGCTATGTCGCTGGACTCCCATGTAGTCGACCGCTGTTTAAGTCCCGGACCTGGCAGCTTAAACTCACACTGGGTGCGTGTGCATGCATTCCCAGGATCCCGAGAGGAGAATGGAGGAGAAGGGATTGCAGTGTAGCCAACCCCCTGGGGGGTGATTTCTCACTTTCTATCTCTCTGTCTCTGTCTTTCCGGTGGGTGCATGCACCCTATAGAAAAAACATCTAAAAAAAAAGAAAGAAAGAAAGAAAGAAAGAAAGAAAGAAAGAAAGAAAGAAAGAAAGAAAGAAAGAAAGAAAGAAAGAAAGAAAGAAACTTCCTCAGAATCAAAAGTTTCCTGATATTGATAAGATAGTTCTCTGATAGGTCAGTCAAGTCCTCATCAGCGATCTTGTTACAAATACAGAGATAGGATTGCTCTGGTATGACTTAAAATGTCTTCATTCCAGCTAAAGGTTTCCTGCCTTTAGATATGAACTCTTCAGGAAACCCAAACCGCATCTCCACAAACAGTGCTCTCTCTCTCTTTTTTAAATTTTAAATTTATTTATTTACATTTATTCACTGTACATTATTATAGTATACAAAATGACATTTTCCAACCAGAATACACTCTATATTGGCTCAATCAAGGATATTACCTATGTGTTGTCATTAACAATTAATTTTCCATGTCTTGTTTCTTATATATTTCGCTTCTTTCCCCTCATCCCTTGATTCCATACCTTTTACCCTCTTACATTCTGATTCAATACAGGGATTAAGCCTTCATACTATTTTCTGATAATTTTTTTTTTTCAATCTGGGATTTAAGCATGGTCTGAGCAAGCAAGGTTTCCACTTTTCCTTTTCAGAGTCAGAATTCATGATGTTCCTGACCATCTTCAATTCTTTTACTTCTTGCCTTTTAAAAACAGTTTGTATTATTTTGTCATATTTTTCTCTTCTTTTTTTCTAAATATACATGCTACTTTAATTATTTTTTATTTGCATATGTTACCTGAATTATTTTATTTATTTATCATTTTTTGAATTATTATTTTTTATTTAATTCCATTTGTTGTTTATTATTATTATTATTATTATTATTAATTTAACCAGAGAGACAGAGAGAGGGAGAAAGAGAAAGTGAGGAAGCAATCTGCCAGACCCAGGACACGATCCATGGTTGGCCATGTTGGAATCCAGTGCCTTTAACCACCACAATACCTGCCAGCCCCTATATTTTTTTATGTTTTTCTTTTTTTATGTATTTTGCTTTCTTTTTTCCTCTTCCCTCCCTCTCACTCTCTACAATTTCCCACTCTCCTCCCACACTGTCTCTAGTATCCACAGTTGTTCTTCATGCTTTCATACAGTTGAATATTTCAAATAATTTTTCCTTGTTCCCTCTTGATTCCTTTATACAGTCCATTTGCTTGAAATCTATAGATTCTTCTGCCTCCTCACTCCAGTCTCTCACTCCCAGGGCAATCATCAGTACATTTTTAAATTCTTATTTAGGTACGTAGAACTCTACAAATCCATATAATTTTTTTTATTCAGCAAGAAAGGCAAGAATTATCCACAGTTTTTTATAGGCAAATAAAGTAAATTACTTAATTTAGTTTTAAACTTTTCATCTTTATTTCCCACTTTCTTCTATTCCTTTCTATATCCATATATTTTGATGCTTGTCTAACTAAGCATCTGCTACATATTAGACAGACATTATTTTTATGTATTTATCTTTCTCTCTTTCATACTCTTTTTCTTTCTTCTTCATGTCTTCCTCCTCTTAACTCTACTTTCTGAGTTCATCTATTGCTATCATTTCACCATTACTCATTTTGCCTCCATAGGCCCCTTTACGTCTTTAGTACTTAGGCATTTATTAAACAATAAGAAAACCAAGAAAACATGTTGTGTTTCTAAAATAACTTTTCTATTCTCCTATAGTAAGTATGTTAATTTTATTCAAAACAGTCCAAGTTTATCTCAGAAACTCAGCAAATGATAGAAACCAACAACTATACCTATTTGGAGAAGTGGTAGAAAAATTAGATTATGAAAATCATAAAACATTTAAATGTAGGAAAATAAATTCATCTTTTTTCAAATTTAGAAAAATATGATTTGAGTACAGGTATGAATAATGAAATTCTAAAAGAAGCAATAGTAAGAAAACAACCCAGACAAGATGAAGGCAGTATTGTGCTATTATTGTTTTTAGGATTTTAACTTGACATGGAATTACTTGAATGCTGATTAAGGGATATTATACTTTGAGAAATGCGACAGCACAAAAGAGATATTCCTTTGATCATAATAGATAAGGCAAAATTTTGTTCAGAAATATGTATAAAAATAATTTTTTTCAATGTTGAATCAAAATATATTTCCATAACAATTCTTTAATAAACTAGTTATATCTGTCTGATTTGGGGGGAAGATAATATCATATAAAATATGTTTCTAAGGCTCTATTCAGAAATACTCACTGTCCCAGAATAAGAAATTAAAGAAGAAAAGAATCGGATAGGGCCAGTTTGAAATAAGAATGATGTTATAGAGTTAAGAAATGATAGGGCTTGAAAAAGGAGAACTCTCAAGAAAATAATCAATTTAAATTTTCACAGAAAAATAAGCACCAAGGAGTTTCTAGAATCATTTTTACATAATTTTTCAATGTGAGTAGACCTACTAATATTGCAGCTACTATATATGTTCTTTGTATTATGTACTATGTTATTTAGATTTTTCCTTTAATTTACAGAGCAAATGCACATACAATTGTCATAAAAGTACTATGACATTCATATGCAAGTATTTTGATTCTCATCATCTATTTGGACAAATCAAGTCACAAGGATGTGATGTGACATATTCAAAGCCCATTGATTTTAGTAAGTAAAATAAATATGTTTGTTTGTTGATTATCTGCATCAGTTTGAGAATTAGCATAAAGCCCTACAAATGTTTGAATTAGAAAGTAAATGATGTATCTGTGCTCAGTTGTGATGAAATATCTGTGAATCAGATTGAAGTCATGGGTAAAAAGAAATGATGCTATCAATTGCTAATGTAATCTAACAGAAGACCAAAGGAAAGAGTTTTATGGTTGCTGATTTTAACTAACCTCAAATTAATTATTATACAATAAATACCTATTATATTTAGTATGTACTCTTGCTTCTATCAGTCACATGTACTTCTACAGAGAGAGAAAATAGGAGTATATTGTAAGGGAATTACAAATAAAGTACATTGGAGGATTAGTAAAGAAAATGAGCAGGAAATACTGAAGAACATTTTTGTACTCAAGATGATCTTTAACAGGATAAATAGCAACAATGGAGCTTCACATAAATTTTAGGGGAAAAGTAGTAAGTTTGGCTGGATCAGTATATATGTCTGCATGATTCAAGCCATTAATATACAAGGTCTTGAGTCTAAGGCTACATTTTAATATAATATGTTACAATTTGAAGAGTCACTAAAGAATTTTTTTTTTTTTTTACTTTGGATATATCATCAGGTTTTTTTTCACATTATTTATTATTATTATTATTATTATTACTATTATTTGTATATACTTTCAATCATATTTGTTTGGCTTACAATGAGACCATTTTGATACGTGAACATTTCTCCCCAGACCTGTTGATCAAAATATCTTCAACAGGTAACACCACACCTCCCCATCCCGTCAGTGCTCTACCTCTGTATCCCTTCTCCAAATGTCCTTCGTTAGGCCCCACTCCTCCACATACACCTCATCTGACATTCACACCCATCTCTTGTGTTTGTTCAACTGTTAGTCAATCAGTTTCAGTCATAGAATGCAGACAAACAGTATATGTTAAGTGGGGACATACAATGTCTCTCCTTCATAGCCTGACTTACCTCACTCAGCAGTACATCTTCCATATTCTTCCATTTTCTGTCAAAAGCCAGGGTTCTGTTGGTTTTTATGGCTGAGTAGTATTCCATAGAGTATATGTGCCACAGTTTTTCAATCCATTCCTCCATACAGGGGCATTTGAGTTGGTTCCATGACTTAGCAATTGCGAATAGTGCCACACTAAACATTGATGTGCAAGCACTTTTCCAGTGAAGAATTCTTCTGTCCTTTGGGTAGATACTGAGGAGTGGGATCCCTGGATCATATGGCAGATCTATCTGTAGATTATTGAGGAATCTCCAAATTATTCTCCACAGTGGTTGGACCAATCTACATTCCCACCAGCAGTGTAAAAGAGTTCCCCTTTCACCACACCCCCGCCAACACTTATCATTTTTTTTTAATATTAAACATTCTGACTGGGGTTAGGTGGTACCTCATTGTTGTTTTTATTTGCATTTCCCTTATGATGAGGGAGGTTGAACATTTTTTCATATGCCTTTTGGCCATTCGTATGTCATCTTTAGAGAGTGTTTTTTTTTCATCTCCTTCTCCCATCTTTTTTCAAACAGCTTTTTTAGTTCCTTGTGTATTCTGGTTATCCGTCCCTTATCTGACGCAAAATTTACAAAAATATTTTCCCATTCTGAGGGCTGTCGATTCACACTAATTATTGTGTCTTTTGCCATGCAGAAACTTCTTAGTCTGATGTAATCCCATTTGTCTATTTTGGGGGCGACCGACTCTGCTTTGAGGGTCTTCTTTAAGAAGTCTTTCCCTACACCAATGTCTCCCAGAGTTTCCCCAGTGTTTTCCAGGAGCAGCTTTATAGTTTGAGGTCTTAGATTTAGATTCTTGATCCACCTTGACTTGATTTTTGTCAAAGGAGAGAGGTAGGGGTTCAGATTCATCTTTCTGCAAGTGGAAGTCCAATTTTTCCAGCACCACTTACTGAAGAGGCTTTCTTTTTCCCACTGGATTGACCAGTACCCCTTGTCAAAGATCAGTTGACTGTATGTTTGGGCATTTATTTCTGGAGACTCTATTCTGTTCCATTGGCCCACGTGTCTGTTTCTGTGCCAGTACCATGCTGTCTTTATTACCACAGCTTTGTAATATATTTTTGGATTGGGGAGGGAGATGCCGCCCATTCCACTCTTCTTGTGTAGAATTGCTTTGGCAATACGGAGTCTTTTATGATTCCAGACAAATTTTAAGATTGTCTTTTCTAGATCTGTGAAGAATGTGTCTGGTACTTTGATTGGCATTGCGTTAAATAGGTAGATTAATTTGGGTAGAATTGCCATTTTGATTATATTAACTCTTCCAATTCATGAACATAGGATGTCCTTCCATTTTTTTGTGTCATTTTCAATTTATTTTTTTAACTTCTCATAGTTTTCCTTGTGGAGGTCTTTAACTTCTTTGGTTAGATTTATTCCTAAATATCTTATACTTTTAGTGGCTATGGTAAATGGAATAACTTTTTTCAGTTCTATCTCAGTCTGCCTGTTATTTGTATATAGAAATGCTATCGAAAGAATTTTGAGAACTGAGAAAAAAATGATTAAATGAAGGAAAGACTGTTCTCCAAACAAGCTAAGATTCTTTGAAAATGATGGAGTGATTGTAAATTGGTATGCCAATTTAAAACTAGAGACCATAGGATATTAGACTGTTGTCTGTGTCTGCTTTAATATATTTGGATAGATATAGATTTAATGAACAAATAATTGACCCAATTGACAACTTGAATGATACATAGGCAATTATAGTTCAAAGAGAACAATTACCTTATGGATACAAAAGAAATGTGATTCTATACACCCAGTGAAGAAATGAGATGTGTGTAGGCCCCTCCTGGTAGTGCAATTGTTATCAAATTGAACAAAAGTGTTGGAATCCATATGGCTCCCCACAGGTGAAGACCCTTATGTTGGCCTGAAAACATCTTGGGTACATGTAATGTGTACTCTAGACTGATAAGCAGAAAGGTTGGGGAAAAGGGATCTCTGTGATGAGAACTTGTCAAGCATCCTTCTCATTCTTTCTGTCTTCTTTCACTTGCCTGCACATGTATTTTTTATTATATATATAAAAAATAATTTTTAAGTGTAAATGAGTGGATACTGAGCTGCTTTTGATTCACTAATTCTGAAGTTCAACTGTGAAGAAAGCACTTCTTTCTATAGTTTCTCATTGTCACTCATTTTATTCACACTTTCTAATTCTATAACTCAGAAGACACCAACTTAAAAAATTACCTGATTGGGACCAGCAGTTAGTGTAATGGCTATGTCACTGAACTCCCATGTAGTCAACCATGGTTCGAGTCCTGGACCCGGTGGCTTAAACTCACACCGGGTGCATGTGTGTGCAGGCCAAGTTCCTGAGAGGAGAATGTAGGAGAAGGGATTGCAGCGTGGTCATCCCCCCAGGGTGTGATTTCTCACTTTCTATCTCTCTGTCTCTCTGGTGAGTGCACGTGCCCTATAGCAAAAACCTCTCAAAACAAAAACAAAAACAAACAAACAAAAAAAGATCTGATCAACTAAGTCCACCAATCCTACTCAGTTAAGAAGATGATATGGGACCAACTAAGTTGATCAGAAAAATAAAGTCAGACGGTCTTGAGCTTATTCTCTAGAAGTTACATCATGTTTGTTATCTTCAGCAGGTATTTGTTAACTGTTTATAACACATCCTATTATGCATTGTGTATAGATACACAAAGAACAAGTACATCATGTTTGAAAATTTATAATAGGTAAATAATAGTTATTAATAGCCATTAAATGTTTAATATATGACAAAAATGAAATATGTTTGCAGTTTACATTATATTACTTCATCTTTACATTAGTCTAGAGTACAATTATGCTTATTCGAAGATGAGAAAATTGAAACACAAATGGCTAAATGACATCTCTAAAGTCACACGGCTAGTAAATGAATGTCTAGGACTTGAAGCAATGAGAAAAACACCTTTTACAAAACAAGAGAAAAATCCAAGACCATAAAAATATAGGTGTCAAATCAGTAATAAAAGTAGGATTATAGAGAATGGAGAAATTAGTCACTGGAGTTCACTTCAGAAATTATATTACAAGAAAATGTATAATTTGAACAGAGAAAGAAAAGGACAGAGGCAAATTAACTAGTACGCATGGTAGAAGTAATTAGTAAGACATAAGGATAAAAATGAAAAGGAGAGAGAAAATGTTTAAATTTATGCTGATGATAATTCTGAGGGATTATAAATTTATTTACAGTAATGGAAGTACATGAAACTGTTTCTAGTGACTTTCCTCAGAGGTTAAAATTCCACCAAATTTATCCAGAGTGTGTAAGAATCATTTTCACAGCAAGTTTCTAAAGCCTGATTGTTTTATGCGTGTGTATTATGTTATTTAAACTTATTAATAGGACCAGCATTAAAGCTTAGAAGGGATAAAAAGGGTACTGATATTCCATTCTTTCATCATGCAGATTTTATGAAGTGTTCCATTTCCCATGATGGTTGTGATCAGAATCAATATGAAAAACAAAAACATGCCAAGATGTTTTTACTCTGCTTTGGCTGTAGATACATCTGTCTTCTTGCTGTCTTTTGTTCAACCTGTTTTGGGGATGCTCTGCCTTTTCCCATTCTGTTTTAATCTATACTCTGTCATCACCATTAAATGCCCATGACATGTAGAGTTGGTGGTAGTTCTCTTTTATAAGAGAAAACATTATTACAATCCGAAGGACATAAGTAGAAATAAGAAAAACTTCCTAGATACATTGCAGCTACATTACCATAATCAGAATAGAGATGGAAAATAAATCATTTTACTATAATCAGGATATAGATACAGATTAATGCAAAAATGAATTTTTTATCTCAACATCTCTGGTCTCTAATTCTCTTTGGTTTCCTCTCACCATTCATACACATCCCTAAAAATGGGTATTTAGAGGTCTCTGCTGTTATTTCACCTGCCAGTGCTAGTATGTGGACCAACAACCAGACTACACTGGATGGTTTTATTTTATTGGGATTTTCTGATCGTCCCTGGCTAGAGACACCACTTTTTGTAATCTTTCTGGTGGCCTACATCTTTGCCCTATTTGGAAATATCTCTATTATCTTAGTTTCCTGTCTGGATCCTGAGCTTAACAGTCCCATGTACTTTTTTGTCTCAAATCTATCCCTTCTGGACCTCTGCTATACTACCAGCACAGTCCCACAAATGCTAGTAAACCTTAGAGGACAAGAAAAGACTATTAGTTATGGAGGTTGTGTTGCTCAGCTCTACATTTTTTTGGCCTTGGGTTCCACTGAATGTATACTTCTGGCCATCATGGCCTTCGACCGTTATGCTGCCATTTGCAAGCCCCTTCACTATCCAATCATCATGAACCAGAGACGCTGTATTCACATGGCTGCTGGGACCTGGATTAGTGGGTTTGCTAATTCCCTTGTTCAGTCCACTCTCACAGTGGTGACCCCAAGATGTGGACGGAAGGTGATGGACCATTTCTTCTGTGAAGTGCCTGCTCTTTTGAAACTAGCTTGTACTGACACCCGTGTGAATGAAGCTGAGCTCAATGTACTTGGGGCTTTGCTACTCCTGGTGCCACTAACCCTCATCCTGGGCACTTACGTGTTCATTGCTCAGGCAGTAATGAGAATACGCTCAGTGGAAAGTCGCTGGAAAGCCTTCAATACTTGTGCTTCACATTTGTTGGTGGTCTCCCTCTTCTACTTTACAGCCATCAGTATGTATGTTCAGCCTCCTTCTAGCTATTCTCATGATAGAGGGAAGATCATGGCTCTCTTCTATGGCATTGTCACACCTACCCTCAACCCATTTATCTATACATTAAGGAACAAGGATGTGAAAGCTGCCTTGAGAAGAGCACTGACTAAGGAGTTTTGGGTCAAGACAAGATAATCTCTGAAAAAAAGAACTATGGATCAAAGATGGATATACTTTTCTTTCAAGGATGTTGGTCATGAAATTGGTGAGATAATAGTGTGTTGAGGAGCACTAAGTTAACAAGTGGAATAAAATCAAGAAAGAAGCAATCAGCTCTTGGTAAAATCTACATAGCACTTACCTATTTAGGAAAATATCTACTTCACAGCAATGAGTTATACCAGGACAATGTTTTAGTTCTCTCTAAACTTAGCTACAATTAATCTAGTTTCAGCAGGTGGGGAGGATGGTATTACTAGATAAAATGATATTTAGAATGCTTATAACATAGGAACCAGGTGGTGGTACAGTTGTAGCATGGCTGAACCCTCAGGATGAGTCCTAAATTCATATCCAGGACCTCCCTAAGCACACTGGGCATGTGGTGCCCATAATATGGGCTGGCTCAGACTGGAGGTAGATCACTGTGGGGATTCTGTTGAAAATCTCTCTCACTCAGTAAAAAATGACTTAATTAATTTTTAAAGTATTATGAAAGAAAGCTTAGAAAATATATTTAGCATAAATTGTTTATAAATAAATATCAAGTAAAACAGAAATGATTTCATTTTTAGAAAAATATGCTACTACTAATCTGAGTTAGTTTTAATCATCATGTATTGACATCATTAGTCACTTCCAATGTTGATTATCTGATTCTATCATGCTCAGAGTCTTTTATAAAGCCCCATTGGCAAACAGAGTTAAAAGACAATTGGATCAAAAGCATATCAGTTAGAAATATTTAAAAAGGAAAGTCATTAAAAATTTAGAAGCAAAACCAGAAGTTAGCATAATGGCTATGTTGCTGAACTCTCATGTAGTGGACCATGTTTTGAGTCCTGGACCCAGCAGCTTAAACTCACACTGGGCACGTGTGTCTGCTTGCCTGGGATCCTGAAAGGAGAATGGAGGAGAAGGGAATTCAGTGTGGCCATTCTTCTTGGGGAGTGATTTCTCGCTTTCTATCTCTCTGTCTCTCTCTGTCTTTCTGGTGAGTGCATGGGCCCTATAGCAAAAACCTCTCTCCCCCCCAAAAAAAAATTAGAAACAATGGGACCAACAGATGGCATAATATTACATCGTTGTACTCCCACCTAGTCTACCATGATTTAAATCCTGGACCCAGTGGCTTAAACCTCATGGTGTGTGTGTGTGTGTGTGTGTGTGTGTGTGTGCCCAAGAGGAGAATGGAGGAAGAGAGTTGTAGTGAGGCCATTGCCCCTAGTGGGTGATTTATAGATTTCTGCCTCTGTCTCACTGGCAAGTGCACATGCCCTATAGCAAAAATCTCTCTCAAAAAAAAAAAAAAAAAAAAAAAAAAAAAAAAAAAAAAAAAACAATACTTAGAAGCTGTGATTTTTTAAAATATTTTTTATTTTAATTTGTTTTGTATGTTCAATCACAAGTTATTTACATTGCAAAGTGAATATTACAAATATATTTTTGTTGCTGCAAATTTCAGTCATTCTTATAGTTTTGTGGTTAAAAAAAAAGATGCCATATTAAATACAAAAAGAACTTACTTCATGGATAATGATGGAAAACCTAAGATAGAAACACTTTCAAATGAAAACTAAATTACTAGAGTTTTACATTTTTAGCAAGGCAGCTACTTTATCATTTGACTAGTTAAGTTAATCTTATTTCAGCATGGGGATCATGTGGATACAAAACTGATTAATCCATTAACTTTATTTTTAAAAATGTTTTACAGTCATTTACTATAAACTGCCTCACAAATACACATTAACAAAAGATGCCTAAACAAAATATAGATCAGTAAAATCTATTTTTTGCCTGAAATTTAAATCAGATATTATATTTATTAATGGTTTAATATAGCCCCACTAACACAGAGTGATCCATGACCTGTTTCTTTTCGGAATAATCATATGTTATCTTTGAATATAGATTCTTTGTCTTCAAATGTGGATACTAACACTGGCTTTAATTCAAAGATTTAAGGGTATGTGCAAAAAAGAGAGTATGTATGTATGTATAAGAGAGAGACAGCCAAAAGTAGGTAATATCTAAAACTGCTTTAAATTATTTCTCTCAGAAGACATTAAACTTGATACCAATAGTATTGTGTCTCATAAAGCAAATATAAATAATAAAATGTTAATATTTATTTTAAATTCATACAGTTCTACATCATCTTCTGTTTGTTTATGAAATCATGAGTAAATATTCATTATAAATAAAAAATAGAAATTCTAGATCCTTTTCTCCCTGTCAATACACATATATAGCTTGTTTAATATAATGATACTTTCCAAAGTGCAGTCTGTTTATAATAATTTTACTTATTTTAGTTATCTGTAGTTATTTCAAAATAACAGATTAGGGTCTCTTAATTAAAAGTATACTGAAGTCTCAATAGACATAAACAATCTTCTAAAAATCCTTCAGTGTATTTTATTATTAGCTCCTCAATTAGAGGGAATGAATGCACAGTTGGTGTGAATTCTGGGATATATTAAATTATTATATGATTAAAAATATTAATCCTCTAGGTGAGTTCAACACTGCCAGAAGTGATTTATTAAATTAGAATTCCAAATATTAAAGATAGGATCTAATTCAAAATACATATAAAATCTCCCCCCAGGGACCAGCAGTTAGCATAATGGCTATGTCACTGAACTCCCATGTAGTTGACCACAGTTTGAGTCCCAGACCCGGTGGCTTAAACTCAAACTGGGTGCATGTGCATGCGTGCCCAAGATCCCGAGAGGAGAATGGAGGAGAAGGGATTCCTGCGTGGCCATCCTCCCTGAGGGGTGATTTCTTGCTTTCTGTCTCTCTCTGTCTTTCTGGCAAGTGCACGTGCCCTATAGCAAAAACCTCTCAAAAAAAAAAATAAAATAAAATACTATAGTAAATTGTGATCACCACATGCCATTGAGTAGTTTACATTAATTTCTCCTTGTCTCCTAAATATTAGCATAAGTTCTGGTCTGTTCTATTCAACTGCATTTTAAAATTACATGTTTTTGAAGCACTGGTTAACCCTTAACAACATGACATGCCCCTCCCCTTAGATGGGCCCTATTTGAACAAGTCATTATGTACCTTTGCCTTCACAAACCCATTTAATATGCATGTTTCTATCTTACATGTTTCTCAGCACCATGTTTAGTAAATATACCTGACATAATCGAGTCTAGAGCTGCCTGTTTTTCCCCTATGGACTACCAAAACTCTTCTCTCACCTTCCAAAAACAGTACAAGGCTCTATATTCTGTCAGTAATATACAGTAAACATTTCTGCTTTCTGTGGCTTTTGATGGTGGGACAGATGGAGTTAGAACAAAAACATAAAAAGACTTTTGGAAACATTTCTAAAGACTTTTGGTTACATAAACAAGTGTCCTTTTTTTCCTTTCTAATATAATCTAGAAAAGGATTCTAAACTCTTCAAAAAATTTTTATCACAGTGTTCATGACAACTCATCATTTATTTTTAAATGGCACATCATACTAATATAAAAATGTAAATATACTCGATGTTAAAATATTTTAACATGTATTAAAAAAAATGTTGCCCACTTCCATCTCCAGATCCCTGGCCTAAGGGACACTGAGGCAGGGCCCTCCACTCCAGCTCCAGCCCTGGCACTCCCAACCCCAGCAACCCCCTATCTCTGTCAGCTAGGACAGCCACCAGTTCTACAGCAGACCCCACTTACATCTCCAGACCCCTGGCCTAAGGGACACTAAGGCAGGGCTCTCTGCTCCAGCTCCAGCTTTGGCATCCCCAACCACAGTGACCCTCTATCTCTGTCAGCCAGAACCACCCCCAGGTCTACAGCAGGCCCCACTTCCATCTGCAGACCCCTGGCACAATCATGTGCCATAGTATTGCCTGGCAAGAGACTTTTTGTTTATTCTCCTTTTTACTTCCTTCCCTCTTATTCAGTCCTTGCTTTCTGTTCCTCCACCATCCCGGAGAAACTAGAGAGGTTTATAATCAGAATTCTGAAATACCCTAGTATTATAAGACTCCCATTTACTGAACCACCAGCGAAAAAGGAGATGCTGCTCTTCAGACACCTGAATAGAATACTCCTCCTCGAATCACATTGCTAAACACAAATGAAGAGAGACTTTGGCACTCATCAAACCACAGCAAAAGGGAAACATACTTGCTCCTAGTCAAAGAAACAATCTCCTAAAAGGTATTCAAAAAAAAAAAAAGAGGAAGTTAACAAAATGCCACAAAAAGAATTTAGAACATTCATTATGATCACATTCAGAAAAGAGACAATGAACTACAGGAGATTAGGAAGTCCTTCAATGATATGAAAGAAGTAATGAAAACACTTCAACTTCTTTGGTTAGATTTATTCCTCCATAAGGAAAACTATGAGAAGTTAAAAAAAGAAATTGAAAATGACAAAAAAAAAAAAAAATGGAAGGATATCCCATGTTCCTGGATTGGAAGAATTAAAATAATCAAAATGACAATTCTACCCAAAAAAAAATCAGCATATTTAATGCAATGCCAATCAAAGTACCAGACACATTCTTCACAGACCTAGAAAAGACAATCATAAAATTCGTCTGGAATCATAAAAGACCCCGTATTGCCAAAACAATTCTACACAAGAAGAGTGGAATGGGCGGCATCTCACTCCACGACCAAAAAATATACTACAAAGCTGTGGTAATCATAACAGTATGGTACTGTCACAGAAACAGACACGTAGACCAATGGAACAGAATAGAGTCCCCAGAAATAAATGCCCAAACATAGAGTTAACTGATCTTTGACAAGGGGTACCAGTCAATACAGTGGGAAAAGGAAAGCCTCTTCAGCAAGTGGTGCTGGAAAAACTGGATTTTTCACTTGCAGAAAAATGAATCTGAACCCCTACCTCTTACCTTTGACAAAAATCAAGTGAAGGTGGATCATGAATCTAAATATAAGACCTCAAACTACAAAGCTGCTCCTGGAAAATACTGGGAAAACTCTGGGAGACATTGGTGTAGGGAAAGACATCTTAAATAAGACCCTCAAAGCACAATCGATCATTCCCAAAATAGACAAGTGGGATTATATCAGACTAAGAGGTGTCTGCATGGCAAAAGACACAGTAATTAGTGTGAAGCGACAGCCCTCATAATGTGAAAATATTTTTGTAAATTTTGCATCAGATAAGGGACTGATAACCAGAATACACAAGGAACTAAAGAAGCTATTTGGAAAAAGAATGATCAACCCTATTAAAAGATGGGAGAAGGAGTTGAAAAAAACACTCTCTAAAGATGACATACAAATAGCCAAACGGCATATGAAAAAATGTTCAACATCCCTAATTGTAAGGGAAATTCAGATAAAAACAACAATGAAGTACCATAACCCCAGTCAAAATGTCTAAGATTAAAAAAAATAAAAAAATGATAAGTGTTGTCGGGGTTGTGGTAAAAGGGGAACTCTTTTACACTGCTGGTGGGAATGTAAATTGGTCCAGCCACTGTGGAGAATAATTTGGAGATTCCTCAAAAATCTACAAATACATCTACCATATAATCCAGCAATTCCACACCTCGGTATCTACCCAAAGGACAGAAGAATTCTTCAGTGGAAAAGTTCTTGCACATCAATGTTTATTGCGTCACTATTCACTATTGGTAAGTCATGGAACCAACCCAAATGCCCCCGTATGGAGGCATGGATTGAAAAACTGTGGTCATATACTCTATGGAATACTACTCAACCATAAAAACCAACAAAACCCTGGCTTTTGACAGAAAGTGGAAGAATATGGAAGATTTACTGCTGAGTGAGGCAAGCCAGCCTTCAGGAGAGACATTGTATGTCCCCACTTAACATATACTGAATGTCTGCACTCTATGACTAAAACTGATTGACTAACGGTTGTACAAACACGAGATGGGTGTAAATGTCAGATGAGGTGTATGTTGAGGAGTGGGGCCTAACAAAGGTCATTTGGAGAAGGGATACGGAGGTAGAGCATTGACGGGATGGGGAGGTGTGGTGTTATCAGTTGAAGATATTTTGATCAACGGGACTGGGGAGAAATGTTCACATATTGAAATGCTCACATTGTAAGCTAAATAATGTGAATGAATGTACATACAAAAATAAATTAATTAATTAAAAAAAGAAGTAATGAACACACTAAGTAAAAATCAGATGTAAATATTAGAGATGAAGTCTATAATACAGGAAATAAAAAACTCAAAAGTATTAAAAGTCAATGAAAACATGCTGAAAATTGACTCTCCGATGTAGAAGATAAAATCTCTGATCTAAAGAAAACCACAAAAAGGATAGAGAAAATAACAAAAAAAAATGAGGATGATACACGAGAAATATTAGATTCCATTAGACGTCCTAACATCCGAATAATTGGTATCCCAGAAGGTGAAGAAACTAATGAGGGCATGGGAAATCTATTCCATGAAATCCTGGAAGAAAATTTCACCAGTCAAGAGAGTCACTCCAATATCCAGACCCAAGAAATACAAAGGACCCCAAATAAAATCAACCCTAGAAGATTTTCCAAAAGGTACATTTTAGCCAGACTGTTCACAGGTAAAGATATGATACTAAGACATGATACTAAGACTAGCAAGAGAGAAACGAGACATGACTTACAAAGTCCATCCCATCAGGCTAACATTGGACATCTCAATGGAAACAATGCAAGCAAGGAAAGAATGGGAATATGTATTGAAAGTATTAAGAGAGAAACAATTTTTACCAAGATTATTATATCCAGCAAGATTATACTTCATATGGGGAAAAAAAGATTAAAATCTTCACAGACAAACAAATCCTGAAAGAATTTGCCAACACCAGACCAGCTCTTCAAGAAACCCTGAAGAAAGTACTGCTCTAGGAAAACTAAAGAATGAACAGCCAGAAACAAGGAAATAAAAGGCATCTAAGACAATGGCTAACTTAAACTTTGGGACAGGTCCAGTAACGTGGATAATAACATTGAATGTTAATGGATTAAATTCTCCAATCAAGAGATACAGACTGGCTGAATGGAAAAAAGAAAAACAAAAAACCAGAAACTCTCTATTGGTTGCCTACAGGAACTCCACCTCATGAATAAAGACATACATAGACTGCAAGTGAAGTGTTGGAAAAAGGTTTTCCATGCAAATGGGAACCAAAAAAGCGCTGGAGTGCCTATACTAATTTCTGACAAAATAGGCTTTAAGACAAAAACTGGTCAAAGAGACAAAGAAAGGCCCTATAGTGTAGTAAAAGGGTCTATTGATCAAGAAGATATAATGCTTATAAATATCTGTGCACCTAACACAGGAGCACCCAAAAATGTGAAAGAAAGACTGCTAGATCAAAAAAGAAAAATAGATTGCAACACACTATCTTCTCTGGACACATCATATAGATTAAAAAAATAGGCAAAGAGATAAAGGATCTAAATGATACCACAAATCAAATGGACTTAACAGACATCTATAGAACATTTATTTTTTTAAAAAAACACAAGATACACTTTTTTATTAGTCCCACATGGAACATTTTCAATGATTGACCACATGATAGGGCACAAGGCAAGCCTCTACAGACTCAAAGGCAAAGAACCCAAATCCAGAATCTTCTCTGACCATGATGGAATTAAACTTTAGTTTAATTTCAAGAGAAATCCTCAAAAATACTCAAATACATGGAAACTAAATAACATAATCCTGAATGATTCCACAACTATTGAAGAAATAAAGACTGAAATCAAAAGATTCATGGAAGTAAATGAAAATGAGTTTCAATAATCTTTGAGACAGTGCTAAAGCAATCATTCATTAAAAAAAAAAGTTCATAGCAATTAGCGTACCTAAGAAGATGGAAAGAAACCAAATGGGTCACCTAACATCGTGCCTCAGAGAATTGGAAAAGCAACAACAAAAAGATCCAAAAAACTCCAGGAGAAAGGAAATAATAAAGGTACAAGCAGAAATAAATTAAATAGAAAATAAATAAAAGTAAAAGAGGGTTCTTTGAAAAGATAAACAAAATCAATACACTACTAGTGAGACTTATTAAGAAGAGAGAAAGGAACCAGGTAAATCAAATCTGCAATGGAGCAGGCAATATAATAACAGACATAATAGAAATACAAAACATCATTACAGGATACTATGAACAACTATATGCCAAGAAACAAAACAATCTGGAAGAGATGGAATAATTCCTGAACACATTTAATCTACCAAGATTGAGTCAGGAGGATATAGAAAGTATGAAAAGGCCCATAACAAGCCAGGAGATTGAATCAGTAATAAATAATCTCCCAACAAAGGAAAGCCCTGGCCCTGATGACTTCACCTCTGAATTCTATCAGAGAAGTGTTAACCTCCATACTGCTCAAATTGTTTCTAAAGATCCAAAAGGGTGAATCTCTCCCTAATTCAGTCTATGAATTCATTCTATCACCCTTATCCTTTGGAGAAGTCCGACACGGTGGGGCTCCAGGACCCGTCTGAGCTCTTTGACCTTTGAGCATCACTTCCGGTTGGTTCAGTACGTTGGCAAGGCCACTACTGTATGACCCCCAACCTTGGAACAAGCTTGGGTCAATTAGCATGTCGGCAAGGCCGTTTGCTATCCGCTCCGGGAACTGTAGTAGCCTTGCTGGGAAGTGACCCCCCTCTGACTCCCCGATTTACTACCATTAAAGAATTACATAGCTCCCTCATACATCTTGAGTGTGTGGTAAGATTTCCCAAAAGTCCCCCGACCGCTCCCCTTTACCCTGACCACCTTCTGTTAATTACAGTGCTTCATCCCTGTGGTCACAATAGAGGATGTGCTGAAGTTCTATCTAGGCAGAAATCATTTTGACCTTTGGAAGGCCCTTGAAGACACATTTAATATAAATAACCTTTTCACATACAATAGGACTAGGCTGAAACTGGCCCAGAACACTCTCGTCCCATGGTAACTAATGTTCTAACAAAATACACAACAGTGGTGCCATGGGCTACACAAGTGAATCCACAATGCCATAAACCCATTCTAAAGTTTCTCATTAACTTATTAGTCACTTTACCGCCAGTTGATAAAACTGTCCCCGCCCTCACCAAGTGAACAGTAACTTCACCCCTTCAGGATAGGTAAATATATTAGGATTCCTTAAGTTTTAGATCCCTATAGAATTATATAAGTATCATTCTTTATGAAAATCCATAAGAACTAATATCTATGCTTGAGATTTTCTTTTAGTAATCATAAAACGGCTGCTGCTGAACATCGGCTGATAATTAACTCTACTTGCTGGAATTGTTTCCTGAAACTGCACTGTTTGAAGTTACCAGAAACCTGCTCTCATCAATCAAACAATTGTTGAACTGTATCGATGATTAATAGACCTGCCCTTAATCAAACCCTGAATGGTCTCTATTGTTAAAACTTTATGAATTGATCATTAGAACACGTAGTCCCTCTCCCGTTCACTTTCATGTATCACATTTTCAATAAAAAGGCACGATGATCTCTAGCAGTTGTCACTCCTCAGAGAGCAGTCTCTGGGAGTGTCCGGCTGAGGACGTGCATGAAAAGGCACCAAGACCTTAGTCTTCCTTTCCTTCACCGCCTCCGACGAGTCAACCCACCCCTGCCGAGGTTGGTCCCCGGCAATCCTTAAAACAGATAAAGATAGGAAAAGGAAGGAAAACTATAGACCAGTATCTCTGATAAATATAGACCCAAGAGTCTCAACAAGATACTAGCAAATCATTTCCAACATCTTATGAAAAGAGATTACACATCATGGTCAGGTAGGCTTTACTTCAGGAATGCAAAGTTGTTACAACATACACAAACCCATAAATTTAATATACCATATTAACAGGAAAAAAAGAAAAGAAAACATATTATTGCATCAATTGATGCAGAAAAAGCACTTGATAAGAAACAACATCCCTTCTTGATAAAGACTCTCAGAAATATTGGTATAGAAGGGTCATTTCTCAACACAATAAAAGCTATGTATGTTATGAAAAAGAAGAGGTGAAACTATCTCTATATGCAGATGAAATGATTGTATACATACAAGACCCAATGGTTTCCATGAAAAAATTACTGGAAGTAATGCATGAATACAGTAAAGTTGCAGGATACAAAATCAACATACAGAAATCTATAGCATTTCTATATATGAACAGCAGGCAAATTGGGATAGAACAGAAAAAAAAATTCCATTTACCATAGCCACAAAAAGTAGAAGATACTTAGGAATAAATCTAACCAAAGAAGTTAAAGACCTCCACTAGGAAAACTATGAGAAGATTAAAA
This sequence comes from Tupaia tana, assembly GCA_026018925.1. Taxonomy (NCBI): domain Eukaryota; kingdom Metazoa; phylum Chordata; class Mammalia; order Scandentia; family Tupaiidae; genus Tupaia; species Tupaia tana. The sequence goes on from JAKSZU010000003.1 coordinate 126,655,898, forward strand.
AATAAATTGAAAATGACACCAAAAAGTGGAAGGTTATCCCATTTTTCTGCATTGGGAGAATTAATATAATAAAAATGGTAATTCTACCCCAATTTTGTTTCTTTTTCTTTTTTTGGAGAGGTTTTTGCTTTAGGGCGCGTGCGCTCACCAGACAGACCAAACAGACAGAGAGAGACAGAGAGACAGAAAGCGAGAAATCACTCCCCAGGGGGGATGGCCATGCCGCAATCCCTTCTCCTCCATTCTCCTCTCGGGATCTTGGGCACGCACGCACATGCACCTGGTGTGAGTTTTAAGCCACCGGGTCCAGGACAGGAATCGCGGTTGACTACATGGGAGTCCAGCAACATAGCCATTACGTCAGATAAGGGCTGATAACCAGAGTACACAAAGAACTCAAGCAGCTGTTCTGAAAAAAGATGATCAGCCCTATTAAAAGATGGGAGAAAGAGTTGAAAAAAAAACCACTCTCTAAAGATGACATACTAATATCCAAAAGGCATAGGAAAATATGCTTAGCATCCCTCGTTGTAAGGGAAATGTAGATCAAAACAACAATGAGATAGCACGTAACCCCAGTCAGAATGACTAAGATTAAAAAAAAAAAAAAGAACAAATAATGACAAGTGTTGGCAGAGGTGTGGTGAAAGGGGAACTCTCTTATACTACTGGTGGGAATGTAAATTGGTCCAGCCACTGTGGAGAACAGTTTGGAGATTCCTCAAGAATCTACCAATAGAACTATCATATGATCCAGAAATCCCACTCCTTGGTATCTACCCAAAGGACAGAAGAATCCTTAATCAGAAAAGCGCTTGCCCATCGACGTTTATTGTGGCACTATTCACAATTGCTATGACATGGAACCAACCCAAATGCCCACAAACAGATGAATGGATTGAAAAGTTGTAGCACATATACTCCGTGGAATACTATTCAGTCATAAAAAACCACCAAGACCCTGGCTTTTGACAGGAAGAATAAGGAAGATTTACTTCTGAGTGAAGAAAGTCAAGCTATGAAGGAGAAACATTGTATGTTCCCACTTAATGTAAACTGAATGTCCACACTCTATTACTGAAACTGATTGAGTAAAGGATATAGAAACACAGTAAATGGATGTAATTACCAGATACAGCGTGTGTAAAAGAGTAGTGTCTGAGGAAGGACATTTAGAAGAAAAATAGAGAGGCAAAGCATTAAGGGGACAAAGATATGTGGTATTATCTGTTGAAGCTAATTTTATAGTTTTATCAACTGGACTAGGGAGAAATGTTCACATATTGGAATATTCACTTTGTAAGCTAAATACCATGCTTAAATGTATAAAAGAAAATGAAATAAATAAAAAATAAAACATATAAATCTAATACAGTACATTAAAATATTTTTTAAAAAGAAAAAATGTTTATAGTATTAATTTATTAATTCTATTAAAGCAATGTAGTTTTTAGAGTTTGTATATTACAGGGTATTTGAGATCACTAGGTAAAAATATTACATCTTCTCAGGTTAGTTTTCTTTAGAAGTCTGGATAAAATTCAAAATAATCTAGCATTAAAAATTCTATTGGGGGGAACCAGCAGTTAGCGTAATGGCTATGTCGCTGGACTCCCATGTAGTCGACCGTGGTTCGCGTCCCGGACCCGGTGGCTTAAAACTCACACCGGGCGCGTGTGCGTGCGTGCCCAAGATCCCAAGAGGAGAATGGAGGAGAAGGGATTGCAGCGTGACCATCCCCCCTGGGGGGTGATTTCTCGCTTTCTGTCTCTATGTCTCTCTCTGTCTGTCTGGCGAGCGCACGCACCCTATAGCGAAGAAACCTCTCCAAAAAAAAAAAAAAAATTCTATTGGGACCAGTGGATGATGTAATTATTATATCACTGTACTCCCACATAGTCAATTGCCGTTCAATCCCAGACTGGATGGCTTAAAACTCATACTGGGTACGTGTGTGTGTTCCCAAAATCCCAAGAGGAGAATGGAGAAGAGATTGCGAAATGACCATTCTCCCTGGGGGGTGATTTCTCATTTTCTGTCTCTATCTCCCTGGTAAGTACATGTGCCCTACAGCAAAAATCTCTCTCTAAAAAAAAAAATAAATAAAACAAACAAACAAACAAACAAAAAACTACCTTGTGGAACTAGCAGATGGCCTAATAGTTCAATAGCTAGACTCCCATGTAGTCTACTGTGGTTTGTTATTCCAGACAGGAAAGCTTAAAACTCATGCCAGGCACATGTGCATGCATGCCCAAAATCCCAAGAGGAGAATGGAAAAGGGATTGTGGTTTGGCCATTCTCCATCTGGGGGGGGGTGATTTCTCATTTTCTGTCTCTCTGTCTCTCTCTGTCTCTCCAGTGAGCACATACACCCTATCGCAAAAATCTTTCTTAAAAATTGAAAATGACTAAAGGTTATAGAAACTAAGCAAATGATTGTGAATACTAGATACAATGTGGGAAGAGGGTGGGTGAAGGAGTAGAGCCTGAAGAAGGACTTTAAAAATAAAAATAGAGAGGCAAGGCATTTATGAGACAAAGAAATGGATTATTACCTATTGAAGATAACTTTCTAGTATGGTGAACTTCCAAGAGGAGAATGGAAGAGAAGGGATTATGATGTGACCACTCCCTCGGGGGTGATTTCTCGCTTTCTCTGTCTCTCTCTGTCTCTCTCTGTCTCTCTGGTAAGTGCACGTGACCTATAGCAAAAAAAAAAATCTCTCCAAAAAACAAATAAATAAATAAAAGAAATCCTTCAACAACTTTTCTCTTCTCTTATCATAGTCAAATGATAAGAGAGAAAGTAAACATGTGAACAACTAGGATGCTTAAAATTTATTTTTAAATGGACAAGATTAGCCATCTTATATAAATATGACACAATTATTGTGTGTATGTGTGTGGTGTGTATATATATATATATATATATATATATATATATATAGATAGATAGAGATGATATAGATAGATATAGATATAGATAGATATAGATATAGATGATATAGATATAGATAAAATTTATGCACATTAGTTTAAATTTTTGCATAACAGAACTATCGGTCATGAATATTCTAAAAATTGATAAAACAGGTAAGGCCTTGCTCTGTTACATTATTATCTGGCTGTGGGAAGAATTTGTAGTTTTTGTCTCTGAACCATTTTCATGATGTGATCATT
>JAKSZU010000003.1:127259180-127469180 GCA_026018925.1 Tupaia tana
ACACCGGGTCTGGGACTCAAACTGAGGTCAGCCACGTGTTGTCCAGTGCAGTAACCACTACGCCACCTGCTGGTCCCAACATCTTATGCTTTTCATTGTGGTGCACTTGTCTGCTTGTTTAGTAAGTATGGCTGTGCCGTTTTACACCATTGAGTGTAAGGCGCATGTGTGTGTGCTACAGTTTGGTTTTGGTGGTGAGCCACTATTGTGTACAGCCCATTGAGTGAAAGGAGCTAATTCTGCTCTGCGTGGCCTTAGTTTGGCCTGCTGAGCCCTGATGGCCTTGGCTTGGCTCAGCTCAGCTGCACACTCCATGAGCTCCAAGAGGGAGGAAAGTGCTCTGTGAGAATTCACCCTGAGCTTAACATGCTCCACAAGGGAGGAAGTGTTTCTGAGCACTGCAAAGGGCTCTGTGAGCCTACTAAGAGCTCTGTGAGATCCCACTAACAGCCAATACACAGCCTGACACCAGGGCATTGCATCTTTTTCCACCTCCCTGCATTTGTTTGACCCATCCTTTATAACAGAATAAAAATTACAAAACAACAAGGTTTTAGTCCCATGTCTGCATCTGCCTATGTCACTGTGGGAAGCACTGCTATGCCCAGTGATGTAGAACAAAACTGAACATCACAAGTTGTTCAACTTCTAAAGTTAAGTAAGTGAAACAGACAACTTTGTGTTAGATATGTCTTAGCATTTTGTTGGAAGAGAATGTCTTTACACTTAATTTGCTTTGAAAGTGTAGTGCATTCTTAGGCCCCAAACTCAACTTGCAGCTACAACGAAGATCATTAGGTATGAAAAGCAGCCCCAATAAGTGGAGTCTTTTTGCAAAAGATCTTTCTGATATTCCAAGTAAAAGTTCAGATTTTGGCTGAAAAACTATATGCTTATCTCCTGAAAGTAAGCTTTGTTCAAAACGTCCATTGAAAAACTGTAAAACTTCTTCAAAAACTGAACCTTGATGTGGAGCAAAACTGAACATCACAAGTAGTTCAACTTCTAAAGTACACTTCATTTCCAAACGTCCATTGAAACACACTCTAAAACTGATTCCAAAACCAAAACTTGATGTAGACCAAAACTGAACATCACAGGTTGTTCAACATCTAAAGTTAAGTGAGTCAAACAGACAACTTTGTGTTAGTTACTTCTTAGCATTTTGTTGGAAGAGAGTTTTTTTATGCTTAGTTTACTTTGAAAGTGTATTGCGTTCTTAGGCCCAAACTCAACTTGCAGCCACAACAAAGATCTTTAGGTATGAAAAGCTGCCCCATGAGTGGGCTTTCTGCCAAAGATCTTTCTGATATTCCAAGGAAAAGTTCAGATATTGGCTGAAAAACAACATGCTTATCTCCCGAAAGTAAGCTTCATTTCAAAACGTCCATTGAAAAACAGTGTAAAACTGCTTCTAAAACCAAACCTTGATGTAAATCAAAACTGAGCATCACAAGTCGTTCAACTTCTAAAGTTAAGTAATTGGTACAGACAACTTTGTGTTAGTTACTTCTTAGCATTTCATTGGAAGAGGGTTTCGTTAATCTTAGTTTGCTTTGTAAGTGTAGTGCATTCTTTGCCCCAAACTCAAGTTGCAGCTTCAACAAATATCTTTAGGTATGAAAAGCAGCCCCATGAGTGGAGTCTTTTTGCCAAAGATCTTTCTGATATTCCGAGGAAAAGTTCAGATATTGGCTGAGAAAATACATGCTTATCTCCTGAAATTAAGCTTTATTTCAAAACATCCACTGAAAAACAGTGAAACACTGCTTCCAAAAACATACCTTGATGTAGATTAAAGTTAAACATCGCAAGGTGTTTCAAGTTCTAACGTTAAGTAAGTGGAACAAATAACTTTGTGTTAGTTACTTCATAGCAATTTATTGGAAGAGTGTTTCTTTATGCTTAGTTGGCTTTTAAAGTGTAGTGCATTCTTAGGCCCCAAACTCAACTTGCAGCTACAACAAAGATCTTTAGGTATGAAAAGCAGCCCCATAAGTGGAGTCTTTCTGCCAAAGATCTTTCTGATATTTCAAGGAAAAGTTCAGATATTGGCTGAAAAACTACATGATTAGCTCCCAAAATTAAGCTTCATTTCAAAACGTCCACTGAAAAGCAGTGTAAAACTGCTTCCAAAACCAAACCTTGATGTAGAGCAAAACTTAACATCACAGGTTGTTCAACATCTAAAGTTAAGTAAGTGGAACAAACAACTTTGTGTTAGTTATTTCTTAGCATTTCTTTGGAAGATGGTTTCTTGAGTTTCAGGTTGTTTTGAAAGTGTCGTGCATTCTTATGCCTCAAACTGCACTTGCAGCTACAATAAAGATCTTTAGGTATGAAAAGCAACCCCATCAGTTGAGTCTTTTTGCCAAAGATCTTTCTGATATTCCAAGGAAAAGTTCATATTTTGCCTGAAAAACTACATGCTTATCTCTCTTTTTTGTTTTTTCTTAAAGAGCAAAGGTTTTTTTTTATTATTTTATTTAACTTTATTTATTATTATATCATTATTATTTTTCAGTTTGATCAGAGAGAGAGAGAGAGAGAGAGGAAGTGAGAAAGCAAGCCACCAGGTCCGAGACTTGAACCGTGGTCGGCCATGTGGGAGTCCAGCGCCTTTAACTACCACGCCACTTGCCAGTCCCTCTCTTTTTTTTTTTTTTTTTGGAGAGGTTTTCGCTATAGGGCGCATGCGCTCGCCAGACAGACAGAGAGAGACAGAGAGACAGAAAGCGAGAAATCACCCCCCAGGGGGGATGGCCATGCCGCAGTCCCTTCTCCTCCATTCTCCTCTCAATATCTTGGACACACATGCACACGTCCCTGGCATGAGTTTTAAGCCACCGGGTCCAGGACGCGAACCGCGGTCAACTACATGGGGGTCCAGCGACATAGCCATTATGCTAACTGCTGGTTCCCCATGCTTATCTCTTGAAAGTAAGCTTCATTTCAAAACGTCCATTGAAAAACAGTGTAAAACTGCTTCCAAAACCAAACCTTGATGTGGCACAAAACTGATCATCACAAGTTGTTCAACTTCTAAAGTTAAGTAAGTCGAACAGACAACTTTGTGTTAGCTACTTCTTAGCATTTCATTGGAAGAGGGTTTCTTTATGCTTAGTTTGCTTTGAAAGTGTAGTGCATTCTGAGGCCCAGATCTCAACTTGCATCTACAACAAAGATCTTTAGGTATGAAAAGCTGCCCCATGAATGGAGTCTTTCTCCCAAAGATCTTTCTGATATTCCAAGGAAATGTTCAGATTTTGGCTGAAAAACTACATGCTTGTCTCCTGAAAGTAAGCTTCATTTCAAGACATCCATTGAAAAACAGTGTAAAACTGCTTCCAAAAGGATACCTTGATGTAGAGTAAAAGTGAACATCACAAGGTGTTTCAAATTTTAAAATTAAGTAAGTGGAACAAACAATTTTGTGTTAGTTACTTCTTAGCATTTCGTTGGAAGAGGGTTTCTTTTCGCTTTGTTTGCTTTGAAAGTGTAGGGCATTCTGAGATCCAGATCTCAACTTGCATCTACAACAAAGATCTTTAGGTATGAAAACCTGCCCCATGAATGGAGTCTCTGCCAAAGATCTTTCTAATATTCTAAGGAAAAGTTCAGATTTTGGCTGAAAACCTACATGCTTATCTCCTGAAATTTAGCTTTATTTAAAGACATCCATTGAAAAACAATGTAAAACTGATTCCTAAGACCAAACCTTGATGTAGAACAACACTGAACATCACAAGTTGTTCAATGTCTAAAGTTAACCAAGTGGAAAGCACAAATTTATGTTAGTTAATTCTTAACATTTCGTTGGAAGAAAATTTCTTTTCGCTTAGTTTGCTTTAAGAATATAGTGCATTCTTAGACCCAAAACTGAAATTGCAGCTACAAAAAAGATCTTTAGGTATGAAAAGAAGCTCCATGAGTGGAGTCTTTCTGCCAAAGATCTTCCTGATATTCCAGGAAAAAGTTCAGACTTTGGATTATAGGGTTTTTTTTAGGGTTTGGGATAGGGTTAGTGGTTAAGGGTAAGGGTTAGGATTAGGTTTAATGGTTAGGGATATGGTTCAGAGTTTGCATTAGAATTAGGGTTAGGGTTAGGGTTAGAGTTTGGTTAGGCTTGGGGTTAGGGTTAGGTTTAGGGTTAGGGCAAAGGTTAGGTTTTGGGTTAGCAGTAGGGTTAGTGGTAGAGTTTCTTTGGGTTAGTATAAGGGTTAGGGTTAGATGTTAGTATTAGTGTTAGGGTTAGGTTTAGAGTTTAGGGATAGGGTTAAGGTTAGGGTAGGGTTAAGTTTAGGGTTTGGGGTTAGGGTTAGGGTTGAGTGTTAGGGTTGGTGTTAGGTTAGGGTTATGGATTAGGGTTTAGGGTTAGGTTTAGAGTTAGGTTTAGGTTAGTTTTAGGGTTAGGGTTAATGTTTGGGTTACAGTTAGTGTTAGGGGTAGCAGTTGGTTGGTTAGGATAGGGGTTAGTGTTAGAAGTTAGGGTTAGGGTTATGGTTAGAGTTTAGGGTTAGGGTAGGATTAGGGTTACAGTTAGGATTAGGGTTAGGGTTTGGTTAGGGTTAGGGTTTAGGGTTAGGTTTTTGGATTTGGTTAGGGTTGTTAAGGTTAGGGTTAGGGTTAAGGTTAGGGCTTAATGTTAGTTTTAGGGTTAGGGTTAGGGTTACGGTTTTGTTAGGGATAGGATTAGGTTTAGGGTTATGGTTGGGTTAGGGTTAGGGTAAGGGATTAATTTAGGTTAGGGTTAGGTTTAGGGATGAATTTCATTTGGTTTAAGGTTCAGGTTAGTTTTTGGGTTATGGTTAATGTTAAGATTAGGGTTTAGGGTTATGGTTAGAATTAGGATTTGGTTAGGGCTAGGGTTAGGTTTAGGGTTAGGGTTATGGTTAGAAATTCTTTTTTTTTTCTTTGATATTTTAAAAATTTATTTATTTTTAATACATTAAATCACATTATTTAGCGTACAAGGTGATAATTTCAATATATGAACATTGAGTTGATCAAAATATAACAACACTACCTCCCTGTCTCAACAATGGTGTCTTCGTATCTCTCCTCCAAATGTTTTTCCTCAGGCCCCACGTTTTCACACACACCACATCTGGCATTTACATCCACCTCTTGTGATTGTACATCCTTTAGCCCATCAGTTTTAGTTATAGAAAGTGGATATTCAGTATATATTAAGTGGGGATATACAGTGTCTCTTCTTCATAGCCTGGTGTGCTTCACTCAGCAGTAAATCTTCCATATTCTTCCACTTTCTGTCAAAAGCCAGGGTTTTGTTGTTCTTAATGGTCAAATAGTATTCCATAATGTATATGTGCCATAGTTTTCCAATCCATTCAGCTGTATGGGTGCATTTGGGTTGGTTCCATGTCTTAGCAATCATGAAAAGTGCTGCAATAAACATTGATGGGCAAGCCCTTGTCTAATGAGAAATTCTTCTGTCTTTTGGGTAGATGCCAAGAAATGGGATTGCTGGATCATATGGCAGTTCTATTTGTAGATTTTTGAGGAATCTCCAAATTGTTCTCCACAGTGGTTGGACTAATTTACATTCCCACCAGCAGTGTAAGAGAGTTCCCCTTTCACCACACCCCTGCCAGCACTTATCATTTTTTTTTTAATCTTAGCTATTCTGACTGGGGTTAGGTGGTATCTCATTGTTGTTTTGATCTGCATTTCCCTTATCGTGAGGGATGTTGAGCATTTTTTCATATGCCTTCTGGCTATTCATATGTCATCTTTAGTGAGTGTTCTTTTCAACTCCTTCTTCCATGTTTTAATAGGGTTGATCATCTTTTTTCCAAACAGCTTCTTTAGTTCCTTATGTATTCTGGTTATCAATCCCTTATCTGATGCATAGTTTACAAAAATATTTTCCCATTCTGAGGGCTGTCGATTCACACCAATTACTGTGTCTTTCGCCATACAGAAACTTCTTAGTCTGATGTAATCCCACTTGTCTGTTTTGGGGATTATCGACTGTGCTTTGGGGGTCTTATGTAAGAAGTATTTCCCTACCCCAATGTCTCCCAGAGTTTCTCCAGTGTTTTCTAGAAGCAGTTTAATAGTTTGGGGTCTTAGATTTAGATCCTTGATCCACATTGACTTGATTTTTGTCAAAGTTGAGAGGTAGGGGTTCAGATTTATCTTTCTACAGGTGGAAATTCAGTTTTTCCAGCACCATTTGCTGAAGAGGTTTTCCTTTTTTCATTGGATTGACTGGTACCACTTGTCAAAATTCCGTTGACTGAATGATTGGGAATTTATTCCTTTGGTCTCAATTCTGTTCCATTGGTCCAGATGTCTGTTCCTGTGCCAATACCATGCTGTTTTGATTACTACAGCTTTGTAGTATATTTTTGGGTCTGGGAGTGAGATGCCGCCAACACCACTATTCTTGTGTAGAATTGTTTGGGCAATGTGGGGTCTTTTATTATTCCAGACGCATTTTATGATTATCTTTTCTAAATCTGTGAAGAATTTGTCTGGTACTTTGATTGGCATCAAATCTGCAGTGAAGCAGGATATATAACAACAGACAAAACAGAAATACAGAACATAATTAGAGGATATTATGAACAACTATATGCCAAGAAACAAAACAATCTGGATGAGATGGATAAATTCCTGGACATATATAATCTACCAAGATTGAGCCAGGAGGATATAGAAAGTCTAAATAGGCCCATATCAAGCCAGGAGATTGAATCAGTAATAAATAGCCTTCCAACAAAGAAAAGCCCTGGCCCTGATGGCTTCAGCTCTGAGTTCTGTAAAACTTTCAGAGAAGAGTTAACCCCCATTCTGCTCAAGTTATTTCTTATGATCCAAAAGGGTGATTCTCTCCCTAATTCATTCTATGAAGTCTCTATCACCCTTATCCTCAAAACAGATAAGGACAGGACAAGGAAGGAAAACTATAGACTAATATCTCTGATGAATATAGATGCAAAGATTCTCAACAAGATACTAGCAAACCATATCCAACAACTTATCAAAAAGATTATACATCATGATCAGGTAGGCTTTATCCCAGGAATGCAAGGTTGGTTCAACATACGCAAAATCATAAATGTGATACACCATATTAACAGGAAAAAAAGACAAAAACCATATGGTCATATCGATCGATGCAGAAAAAACATTTGATCAGATACAACATCCCTTTATGATCAAGGCACTCAGCAAAATGGGCATACAAGGGTCATTTCTCAACACAATAAAAGCAATCTATTAAAAACCCATCGTGGACATCATCCTAAATGGAGAAGAGCTGGAAGCTTTCCCACTAAAAACGGGTACAAGACAAGGATGCCCACTTTCTCCACTCCTTTTCAATAGTACTGGAAGTCCTCACCAACACAATCAGAAAAGAGAAAAAAATCAAAGGCATCCAAATAGGAAAAGAAGAGGTGAAACTCTCTCTATTTGCAGATGACATGATTGTGTGTTGGGACCATGCAGTTAACACAAGCTGAGTATGAAAGAACTGACCCTCATGCCTGAAGCAAGGACTTGGCTGAGAACTGTTAGCAAGGTCAACAGTTAATAGTTCTGGACCTCCATTGTGTTGTTGTACTGGTCTTCATTCAATTTCTCTGCCATGGGCCTTATTGCCATACCCCAGTACCCCATAAAGGCACACCCTGTCTTACTATAACCTTTACAATAATCCTGAAGGAATGCGGATCCACTAAGGTGGTGGCTGCGAACAGGAATTACTCCCATTAGATTCACTCCACCCTCCTGGAAAATATCAATAAAGAATGCTGCATTCACTTCTCTTACTGGGGATTACATAGATAAGCATTAATAATGTTTAGGTTAATGCTACTAAGTTGGTGAAATGATCTCAGTAGCTGGAGGGGCTCAGGGACTCATCCATGAGGTACTGTTACCCCAAAGACCATGAGCCACCTTTAATCTCAGGACAAATGAAGATTGTCGTTTCCCAAGCCACAGCCATTGTATAGAGCAGTACGTAGAGGGTCCCAAGTACACAATAACCTCTAGGTCAGTCATTAAGCTGCTCACAAGACCAAATTCCTTTCCCATGTAGACATTAGACTCACCCTCTTAGCTGTGGATTCCCCCAGAGATAACATAGGTATTCCACTTTAGTATATATTAACCTTGTTTTTACTTAACCAGACAGGATTTATTTCTAGGCCCTTGTAACCAGCAATTTGCTGCCACCCTAGCCTGAGGCTGAAGTTCCCAAGCCGACCTGGGGCTCAAGTTCTCAAGCTGATCTGGGACTAAAGTTATCAAGCTGGCCTGGGACTGAGGTTATTAAGATTCCTGGGAGCCCTCTCATCCAAAAGAACCTTCCCGGTAATCAAGATCTAAGGAGAGAAGGCCCCAGACAAATGGACTTCCTCGTTCTAAGAATTATGACTGTTTATACCTAAACAAAACAGATGTCATGTTTTATCAGTATTGTTCCTATACTTTGAATGCTTTACCTTTTGGAGTAACATCTTTCACTTACTTCCCCTCACCCATCCTACTCCTGTAAAACTCCTTCAATAATAAATAGTCATGTCTCCTGGCCATTAGGGCTGCAGTCTTGAGCTTACTCTGGCTGTAGTCGCCTGCTAACATGCTAAGGGGCATTGAGATTTCAGCCTGATTTTGTTCACCTGTGTCGCCTTCCTGTGTACCCACCCCAGCTGGAGCGTGGCTTCCAGCAATTGTATACATAGAAGACCCAATGATTTCCATGAAGAAATTTCTGGAAGTAATGCACGAATACAGTAATGTTGCAGGATACAAAATTAATATACAGAAGTCTATAGCATTTCTTTGTATAAACAACATGCAGACAGAGATAGAACTGAAAATAGTTATTCCATTTACCATAGCCACTAAAAGTATAAGATACTTAGGGATAAATCTAACCAAAGAAATTAAAGACCTCCACTAGGAAAACTATGAGAAGCTAAAAAAAGAAATTGAAAATGACACAAAAAAGTGGAAGGACATCCCATGTTCCTGGATTGGAAGAATTAATATAACCAAAATGGCAATTCTACCCAAATTAATCTACGTATTTAATGCAATGGTTAGAAATTCTTTACGCTTAGTATGCTTTGAAAGTGTAGTGTATTCTTATGCCCAAAACTCAACTTGTAGCTACAACAAAGATATTTAGGTATGAAAAGCAGCTCCTTGAGTGGTGTCTTTCTGCCAAAGATCTTTCTGATATTCCAGGAAAAAGTTCAGACTTTGGTTGATAGGGGTTAGGTTTAGGGTTTGGGTTAGGGTTACAGATTAAGGGTAAAATTTAGGTTTAGGTTTAGCGGTTAGGGTTAGGTTTAGGGTTAGGTTTTAGGATTAAAATTAGGGTTAGGGTAAGGGCTAGTGTTTGGTTAAGCTTGAGGTTAGGGTTAGTTATATGGTTTATGGTTAGGGTTAGGGTTAGGTTTGGGGCTAGGGTTAGGGTTAGGGGTAGGGATTCGTTGGGTTAGATAAGTGTTAGGGTTAGAAGTTAGGGTTAGTATTAGGGTTAGTTTTAGAGTTTAAGTTTAGGGTTTAGGTTAGAGTAGGATTATGGTTATGGTTAGGGTTAGGGGTTAGGTTTAGGGTTAGAGTAAGGGTTTGGTTAGGGTTAGGGTTTGGGTTAGGGTTAGGGTTAGAGGTACCATTTGGTTGGGATAGGATATGGTTTAGTGTTAGAAGTTAGGGTTAGGCTTATGGTTGGTGTTTAGGGTTAGGTTTAGGGTTAGGGTAGAGTTAGGGTTACCGTTAAGGTTAGGGTTAGGGTTTGGTTAGTGTTAGGGTGAGGGTTTAGGGTTAGGTTTAAGGTTAGGGTTTGGGTTAGGATTAGCGTTAGGTTTTGGGTTAGGTTAGGGTTTTTAAGGTTAGGGTTAGTGTTAGGGTTAGGGTTAAGGTTAGGGGTTAATGTTAGTTTTAGTGTTAGGTTTAGGGTTACAGTTTGGTTAGGGATAGGGTTAAGGTTAGGGTTAGGGATGGGTTAGTGTTAGTGTTAGGAATTAATTTTAGGTTAGGGTTAGGTTTAGGGATGAATTTGGTTAGGATTAGGGTTAGGTTTAGGGATCGGGTTAAGGTTAAGGGTTAATGTTTGGGTTAGGGTTTTGTTAGGATTTGGTTTGGATTACAGTTAGGGTTAGGAATTAGGTTTAGTTTAGGGTTAGATTTAGGGATGAATTTTGTTAAGATTAGTATTAGGGTTAGGGTTAGTGTTTGAGTTTGTGTTAGGGTTAGGGTTAGGGTTGGGTTTGGTTAGGGTTAGGGTTAGGGTTAGGGTTGTGTTAAGGTTGGGTTAAGGTTAGGGATAGGGTTAGGGATGAGGGTTAGGTTCGATTTAGGGTTAGGGTTTGTATAGAGCTAGGGTTAGGATTAGTGTTTGGTTAGGGTAAGGATTAGGGTTAGGGTAGTGTTATAGTTAGGGTTAGGGGTTAGGTTTAGGGTTATGGTAAGGTTAGGGTCAAGGATAGAGTTTAGGGTTATTGTTAGGTTTAGGGTTAAATTAGGAGTTTGCGTTAGGTTTAGGGTTTCATTAGATTAGGGTTAGGGTTAAGTTTGTTTTGGGGTTAGGTTTAGGATTAGGGATTAAGTTTTTGTTAGGGCTAGGTTTAGGGATGAATTTGGTTAAGGTTAGCGTTAGGGTTAGGGTTAGTGTTTGGGTTAGCAGTACAGTTAGGTTTAGGGTTAGAGTTGGTTAGGGTTAGGGTTTGGGTTGAGTTAAGGTTAGGGTCAGGGTTAGAAATTCTTTACGCTTAGTTTGCTTTGAAAGTGTAATGTATTCTTAGGCCCAAAACTCAACTTTTAGCTACAACAAAGATCTTTAGATATGGAAAGCAGCTCCATGAATAGAATCTTTCTGCCAAAGATCTTTCTGCTATTCCAGGAAAATGTTCAGACTTCAGATGATAGGGGTTAGGTTTAGGGTTTGGGTTAGTTTTCGAGGTTTAGGGTTAGGATTAGGGTTAGGTTTAGCGGTTAGGGTTAGAGTTAAGAGTTAGGATTAGAATCAGTGTTAGGGTTAGGGTTAGTGTTTGGTTAAGCTTAGGGTTATGGTTAGTGTTAGGGTTTATGGTTAGGGTTAGGGTTAGGTTTTGGGTTAGTGTTAGGGTTACGGGTGGGTTTTGTTGGATTAAATAAGGGTTAGAGTTAGAAGTTATGGTTAGGGTTAGGGTTCGGTTTAGAGTTTTGGTTTAGGGTTAAGGTTAGGGTAGGTTTAGGGTTAGCATTAGGGGTTAGGATTAGTGTTAGGTTAGGGTTAGGGCTTAGGGTTTAGGTTTAGGGTTAGAGTTAGGATTTGGTTAGGTTTAGGGTTAGGGTTTAGGTTTTGGTTAGTGGTAGGGGTACCATTTGGTTGGGTTAGGATAAAGGTTAGGGTTAGAAGTTAGAGTTGGCGTTACGGTTAGAATTTAGGGTTAGGTTTAGGGTTAGGGTAGGGTTAGGGATACATTTAGGGTTAGGGTTTGGTTAGGGTTAAGGTTAGAGTTTAAGGTTAAATTTAGGGTTAGAATGGGATTAGGATTAGGGTTAGAGTTAGGGTTTGGAAATTATTAGGGTTAGGGTTAGGGTTGGGTTAGGGTTAGGATTAGGTGTAAGGTTTAGGTAAGGTTCAGAGTTAGGGTTAGGTTAGGTTTAGGGTTAGGGCTAGGGTTAGTGTTTCAGTTAGGGTTAGTATTAGGGTTAGGGTTTAGGGTTAGGGTTAGAGTTAGGGTTTGGTTAGGGTTAGTGTTTGGGTTAGGTTTAGTTTAGGGTTTACGGTTAGGGTTATGGTTAGTGTTTCATTAGAGTTAGGGTTTTGGTTATGGTTTAGTGTTAGGTTTAGGGTTAGGGTTAGGTTTTGGGTTAGATTTAGGGTTAGCGTTTGGTTGGGATAGGATAAGGGTTAGTGTTAGAATTTAGGGTTAGGATTAGAGTTAGGGTTTAGAGTGGTATTAGGGCTAGGATTCGGGTTACAGTTAGGGTTTGGTTATGTTATGGTTTGGGATAAGGTTGGTTTAGGGTTAGGTTTGGGTTGGTCTTGCGTTAGGGTTAGGGATTAGGATTAGGGTTAGTTTGGGGTTAGGGTTAGGGATTAGGGTTACGTTTGGTTTTGGGTTAGGGTTAGATTAGGGTTAGGGTTCGGTTTAGAGTTTGGTTAGGATTAGTGTTAGTGTTAGGTTAGGGTTACGGTTAGGATTAAGTTATGGTTAGGGTTAAGATTAGATTTAGAGTTTCTTTAAGTTTCGTTTGCTTTGAAAGTGTAGTGCATTTTTAGGCCCAAAACTGAACTTTCAGCTTCAACAAAGATTTCTAGGTATGAAAAGAAGCTCTATGATATTTAGATATGAAAAGAAGCTCCATGAGTAGACATTTGCTGCCAAAGATCTTTCTGCTATTTCAGGAAAAAGATCAGACTTTGGTTGCTAGTGGTTAGGTTTAGGGTTTGTATTATGGTTATAGGATTAAGGGTAAAGGTTAGGGTTAGGTTTAGCTGTTAGTGTTAAGGTTAAGGATTAGGATTAGAATTAGAGTTAGGGTTTATGGTTAGGGTTAGGGTTAGGTTTTGGGCCAGCATTAGGGTTAGGGTTTCATTGCTTTAGACAAGTGTTAGGGTTAGAAGTTAGGGTTAGGGTTAGGTTTAGAGTTTAGGTTTAGGGTTAAGGTTAGGCTAGGGTTATGGTTATGGTTAGGGGTTAGGGTTAGGTGTTAGAGTTATGGTTAGGGATTAGGGTTAGTGTTAGTGTTAGGGGTTAGGGTTTAGGGATAGGGTTAGAGATAGGGTTTGGTCAGGGTTAGGGTTAAGGTTAGGGTTAGGGTTTGGTTTAGGGTTAGTGTTAGGGATACCATTTGGTTGGGATAGGATAAGGGATAGTGTTAGAAGTTAGGGTTAGGGTTACAGTTAGTGTTTAGGGTTAGGGTAGGATTAGGGTTATGGTTATGGTTATGGTTAGGGTTTGGTTAGAATTAGGGTGAGGGGTTAAGGTTAGGTTTAGGATTAGGTTTTGGGTTACGATTATGGTTAGGTTTTGGGTTAGGTTAGGGTTTTTAAGGTTAGGGTTAGTGTTAGTGTTAGGGTTAACTTTAGGGGTTAGTGTTAGGGTTACTGTTTGGTTAGGGATAGGGTTATGGTTAGAGTTAGGAATTAATTTTAGTTTAGGATTAGGTTTAGGGATGAATTTGGTTAGGGTTAGGGTTAGGTTTAGGGTTCGGGTTAAGGTTAGGGGTTACTGTTTGGATTAGAGTTTAGTTAGGGTTAGGTTTGGATTAGAGTTAGGGTTAGGGTTAGGAATTAGGTTTAGGTTAGGGTTAGGTTTAGGGATGAATTTGGTTAAGATTAGGGTTAGGGTTAATGTTTGGGTTCGGGTTTGGGTTAGGATTAGTTTTTGGTTAGGGTTAGGGTTTAGGGTTAGGTTTAGGGTTAGGATGGGATTAGGGTTAGGGTTAGGGTTAGAGTTAGGGTTTGGAAAGTATTAGGGTTAGGGTTAGGGTTATGGTTGGGTTAGGGATAGGATTAGGTGTAAGGTATTTTGGTTAGGTTAGGTTTAGGTTTAGGGTTAGGGTTAGTGTTTCAGTTAAGGTTAATATTAGGGTTAGAGTTTAGGGTTAGGGTTAGAGTTAGGGTTTGGTTAGGTTTAGAATTAGGGTTAAAGTTAGTGTTTGGGTTAGGTTTAGTGTTAGGGTTTAGGGTTAAGGTTTTGGTTTTTGTTTCATTACAGTTAGGGTTATGGTTAGGGTTTAGGGTTGGGTTTACGGTTAGGGTTAGGGTTTGGGATAGGGTTAGAGTTAGGGTTTGGTTAGAGTTAGGTTTAGGATTAAGGTTAGGGTTAGTGTTTGGGTTAGATTTAGTGTTAGGCTTTAGGGTTAGGGTTTTGGTTTGTGTTTCAATACAGTTATGGTTATGGTTAGGGTTTAGATTTAGGGTTAGGGTTTGGGTTAGGGTTAGGGTTAAAGTTAGGTGTTGTGTTTGGTTGTGTTAAGATTAGGGTTAGTGTTAGAAGTTCAGGTTAGGGTTAGGGTTAGGGTTTAGGGTTATGTTTAGGGTTAGGGTTAGGGTTAGGCTTAGGTTTAGGGTTACGGTTAGGGTTTGGTTATGTTAGGGTTAGGGTTAGGGTTAGGGTTGATATAGGGTTAGGGTTAGGTTTAAGTTTAGAGTTTGGTTAGGATTAGTGTTAGGATTAGGGTTAGTTTAGGGTTACTGTTAGGGTTAGGTTATGGTTAGGGTTAGGATTTGGTTTAGAGTTTCTTTAAACTTAGTTTGCTTTGAAAGTATAGTGCACTCTTAGGCCCACAACTCAACTTGCAGCTTCAACAAAGATCTTTAGGTATGAAAAGCAGCTCCATGAGTGGAGTCTTTCTGCCAAAGATCTTTCTGTTATTCCAGGATAAAGTTCAGACTTTGGGTGATAGGGGTTAGTGTTAGTGTTAAGGTTAGTGGTTATAGTTAGGGTTAAGGGTCAGGATTAGACTTAGAATTAGGGTTAGGGTTAGGATTAGTGTTTGGTTAGGGTTAGGGTTAGGGTTAGAGTTAGGTTTTGGGTTTAGGGTTAGTGTTTGGTTAGGATTACGGTTAGGATTTATGGTTAGGGTTAGAATTAGGTTTTGGGCTAGCGTTAGGGTTAGGGGTAGGGTTTGGTTTGGTTAGGATAACGGTTAGTGTAAGAAGTTAGAGTTAGGGTTAGGGTTAGGTTTAGGGTTGAGGGTTAGGTTTTCAGTTAGTGTAGGCTTAGGGTTAGGGTTAGGGGTTAGTGTTAGGATTAAGGTTAGGTGTTAGGGTTTGTGTTAGAGGTTAGGGTTAAAGTTCAGGTTAGGATTAGGGGTTAGTGTCAGTCTTAGTGTTAGGGTTAGGGTTTAGGGTTAGCTTAGGGTTAGGGTTTGGTTAGGGTTAGGGCTAGGGTTTAGGGTTAGGGTTAGGTTTTGGGTTTGGTTAGGGTTTTTAAGGTTAGGGTTAGTGTTAGGGTTAAGGTTAGGGATTAGTGTTTGTTTTAGGATTTCGTTAGGGTTAGGGTTAGGGTTTGGGTTAGGGTTAGGGTTAGGGTTTAGGGTTAGGGTTAGGGTTAGGATTAGGGTTTGGTTAGGGTTAGGGTTAGGGTTGTGTTAAGATTAGGGTTATGGTTATAAATTCTTTATGCTTAGTTTGCTTTGAAAGTGTAGTGTATTCTTTGGCCCAAAACTCAACTTATAGCTACAACAAAGATCTTTAGGTATGAAAAGAAGCTCCATGAGTGGAGTCTTTCTTCCAAAAATCTTCCTGATATTCCAGGAAAAAGTTCAGACTTTGGATGATAGGTGTTAGGTTTAGGTTTTGGGATAGGGTTAGAGGTTAAGGGTTAGGGTTAGCATTAGGTTTAGCAGTTAGGGATATGGATAAGGGTTAGGATTAGAATGAGGGTTAGGGTTAGGGTTTAGTTAGGCTTAGGGTTAGGGTTAGGTTTAGGATTTGGGTTAGGGTTAGGTTTTGGGTTAGCATTAGGGTTAGGGGTAGGGTTTAGTTGGGTTAGGATAAGGGTTATGGTTAGAAGTTAGGGTTAGGGTTAGGATTAGGTTTAGAGTTTAGTGTTAGGGTTAAGGTTAGGGTAGGGTTAGAGTTAGGGGTCAGGGGTTAGGGGTTAGGATTTGGGTTATGGTTGGTGTTAGTTTAGGGTTAGGGGTTAGGTTTTAAGGTTAGAGTTAGAGTTAGGGTTTGGTAAGCATTAGGGTTAATGTTCAGGTTTGGGTTAAGGTTAGTGTTAGGGGTAGCATTTGGTTGGGTTAAGATAAGGGTTAGTGTTAGAAGTTAGGGTTAGTGTTACAGTTAGGCTTTAGGGTTAGGTTTAGGGTTAGGGTAGGATTATGATTATGGTTAGGGTTAGGATTAGGGTTTGGTTAGGGTTAGGGTTAGGGTTTAGGTTAGGTTTAAGGTTAGGTTTTGGATTAGGTTTAGGGGTAGGTTTTGGGTTAGGTTTGCGTTTTTAATGTTAGAGTTAGTGTTAGGGTTAGGTTTAAGGTTAAGGGTTAGTGTTAGGTTTAGGGTTAGGGTTAGGGTTATGGTTTGGTTTGGAATAGGGTTAGTTTTAGAGTTAGGGTTGGGTTGGGGTTAGGGTTAGGGATTAGTTTTAGGTTAGGTTTAGGTTTAGAGATGAATTTGGTTATGGTTAAGGTTAGCGTTAATGTTCGGGTTAGTGTTTGTATTAGGTTTAGGGTTAGGGTTAGGATTAGGGTTAAAGTTAGGGTTTAGTGTTATGTTTAGGGTTAGGGTTAGGGTTTGGTTTGGAATAGGGTTAGTTTTAGAGTTAGGGTTGGGTTAGGGTTTGGGTTAGGGATTAGTTTTAGGTTAAGTTTAGGTTTAGAGATGAATTCGGTTATGGTTAGGGTTAGCGTTAATGTTTGGGTTAGTGTTTGGGTTAGGGCTAGGGTTAGGATTTCGTTAGGGTTTGGGTTAAGGTTAGGTTTTGGTTAGGGTTAGGGTTAGGGATTAGGTTTAGGTTAAGATTAAGTTTAGGGATAAATTTGGTTAGGGTTAGTGTTAGGGTTAGGGTTAGCGTTTGTATTCGATTAGGTTTAGGGTTAGGGTTAGGGTAAAGGTTAAGGATTAGGGATAGGTTAGGTTTAGGGTTAGGGTTCGGATGTGTTAGGGTTAGTGTTATTGTTTGGTTAGGTTAGGGTTATGGTTATGGTTAGGGGTTAGTGTTTGGTTTAGGGTTACGTTAGGGTTAGTGTTAGGGTTAAGTTTGGATTGGGATAGGGTTAGGGTTAAGGATTAGGCTTAGGTTAGGCTTAGGGTTAGTGTTTGGTTAGGGTTAGGGTTAGGTTAAGGTTAGGGTTAGAGTTATAAATTCTTTATTCTTAGTTTGCTTTGAAAGTGTATTGTATTCTTAGGCCCAAAACTCAGCTTGTAATTACAAGATAGATCTTTAGGTATGAAAAGCAGCTCCATGAGTGGAGTCTTTCTGCCAAAGATCTTCCTGATATTCCAGAAAAAAGTTCAGACTTTGGATGATAGGTGTTAGGTTTAGGGTTTAGGTTAAGGTTATTGGTTAAGGGTTAGTGTTAGGGTTAGTTTTATTGGTTAGGGTTAGGGTTAAGGGTTAGGATTAGTATTAGGGTTAGGTTTAGGGTTATTCTTTGTTTAGGCTTAGGGTTAGGGCTAGGGTTAGGTTTAGGGTTAGGTTTTTGGTTAGCATTAGGTTAGGAGTAGGGTTGGGTTGGGTTAGGATAAGGGTTAGGTTTAGAAGTTAGGGTTAGGGTTAAGGTTTTGTTTAGAGTTTTGGTTTAGGGTTAAGGTTAGGGTAGGGTTAGGGTTAGGGTTAGGTGTTAGGGTTAGAGTTAGGATTAGTGGCTAGGGTTAGTGTTGGGGTTAGGGTTATGGGTTAAGGTTAGCTTAGTTTTAGGTTTAGGTTTTGGTTAGGGTTAGGGTTAGAGCTTAGGGTTAGGTTTAGGGTTAGGTTTTATGGTTAAGATTAGGGTTAGGTTTCGGGTTTGGTTAGGGTTTTTAAGATTAGGGATAGTGTTAGTGTTAGGGTTAAGGTTGGGGGTTAGTGTTTGGGTTAGGGTTAGGGTTAGTGTTTAGTTAGGGATAGGGTTAGAGTTACAGTTAGGGTTGGGTTTGTGTTAAGGTTAGGGTTAAGGATTAGTTTGAATTTGGTTAGGATTAGTATTTGGGTTAAGGTTAGTGTTATGTTTTGGGTGTAGGGTTAGGTTTGGTTAGGGTTAGGGTTAGGGTTTGGGTTATGTTTAGGGGTAGCATTTGGTTGGGTTAGGTTAAGGGTTAGAGTTAGAAGTTCGGGTTAGGGTTAGGGTTTAGGGTTAGGTTTAGTGTTAGGGTAGGATTAGTTTTAGGTTTAGGATTAGGGTTAGGGTTTGGTTAGGTTTAGGGTTAGGGTTAGGATTGGTTTAGGGTTAGGGTTAGTTGTAAGAGATTAGGGTTAAGTTTGGTTAAGGGTTAGTGGTAGGTTAGGGGTAGGGTTAGGGTTAGTGTTTGGGTTAAGTTTAGTGTTAGGGTTATGGTTTAGGGTTAGAGTTTGAGTTAGGGTTTCGTTAGGGTTAGGTTTAAGGCCAGGGTTAGTGTTAGTATTTGGGTTAGGTTTAGTGTTAGGGTTATGGTTTAGAGTTAGGGTTATGGTTACTGTTTTGTTAGGGTTAGATTTAGGGTTAGGGTTTAGGGTTAGGATTAGGGTAGCGTTTGGTTGGGTTAGGATTAGGGTTAGTGTTAGAAGTTAGGGTTAGGTTTAGGGTTAGGGATTAGGGTTAGGTTTAGAGTTAGGGTGGGATTAGAGTTATGGTTAGGGTTAGGGTCACAATTAAGGTTAGTTTAGGTTTAGGGTTAGGGTTAGAAAATAGGGTTAGGTTCGGTTTAAGGTTAGAGTTAGGGTTACGTTTAGAGTTTGTTTAGGATTAGTGTTAGGGTTAGGTTAGGTTAGGGTTATGGTTATGGTTAGGGTTATGTTTAGAGTTTTTTTAAGCCTAGTTTGCTTTGAAATTGTGCATTCTTAGGCACAAAACTCCACTTGCAGCTACAACAAAGATCTTTAGGTATGAAAAGCAGCTCCATGGCTGGAGTCTTTCTACCAAAGATCTGTCATTCCAGGAAAAAGTTCAGACTGGATGATAGGGGTTAGGGTTAGTGTTAGGGTTAGAGTTAGAGGTTAAGGGTTAGGGTTAGTGTTAGGGTTAGCGGTTAGGGTTAGTGTTAAGAGTTATGATTAGAATTAGGGTTAGTTTAAGTTTAGTGTACTGTTAGGGTTAGGGTTAGGGTTAGGGTTATGTTCAGGGTTAGGGATTTGATTTAGGTTAGGATTAGGTTTAGGAATGAATTTGGTTAGGGTTATGGCTAGGGTTAGGGTAAGTGTTTGGGTTCGGGTTATGGTTATTGTTAGGGTTTGGTTTGGATTAGGTTTAGGGTTAGGGTTGGGTTAAGGTTAGTGTTAGGTTTTGGGATTAGGGTTATGTTAGGTTTAGGGTTAGGGTTAGAATAGGGTTATGGTTAGTGTTAGTGTTTCGTTAGGTTTATGGTTAGGGTTAGGTTAGGATTAGTGTTAGGGATTAGGGTTAGGGTTCGGGTAAGGTTAAGTTTAGGGTTAGCGGTTAGGGTTAGTGTTAGTGTTAGGAGTTAGGGTTAGCTTATGTTTAGTTATAGGATTTGGGTTACTGTTATGTTTAGATTTAGGGTTTGGTTAGGGTTTTTAAGGTTAGGGTTAGGGTTATAATTATGGATTGGTGTTAGGGTTAGTGTTAGGGATTAAATTTAGGTTAGTGTTAGGTTTAGGGATGAATTTGGTTAAGGTTAGGGTTAGGGTTAGTGTTTGGGTTAGGGTTAGGTTTTAGTGTTAGGGTTAAATTTAGGGTTTGGTTGGGAACCAGCAGTTAGCGTAATGGCTATGTCGCTGGACTCCCACGTATTTGACTGCGGTTCGTGTCCTGGACCCGGTGGCTTAAAACTCATGCCGGGCATGTGTGCATGCGTGCCCAAGATCCCGAGAGGAGAATGGAGGAGAAGGGATTGCGGCATGACCATCCCCCCTGGGGGGTGATTTCTTGCTTTCTGTCTCTACGTCTCTGTCTGTCTGGCAAGCACATGCGCCTTATAGTGAAAACCTCTCCAAAGGAAAAAATAAATTAGAGTTTGGTTAGGGCTAGAGTTAGGGTTAGGGTTGGGTTAAGGTTAGGGTTAGGGTTAGAAATTCTTCATGCTTAGTTTCGTTTGAAAGTGTAGTGTATTCTTCGGCCCAAAACTCAACTTGTAGCTACAACAAAGATCTTTAAGTATGAAAAGTAGCTCCATGTGTGGAGTCTTTCTGACAAAGATATTTCTGATATTCCAGGAAAATGTTCAGACTTTGGATGATAGGAATTAGCTTAAGAGTTTGGGTAAGGGTTAGAGGTTAAGGGTTAGGGTTAGTGTTAGCAGTTAGTGTTAGGGTTAAAGGTTAGGATTAGAATTAGGGTTAAGGTTAAGGTTAGTGTTTGCTTTGGGTTAGGGTTAGTGTTAGTGTTAGGGTTTAGGGTTAGGCTTAGGGTTAGGTTTTGGGTTAATGTTAGGCTTAGGGGTAGGGTCTGGTTGGGTTAGGATAAGAGTTAGGGTTAGAAGTTAGGGTTAGGGTTAGGTTTAAGGTTTAGGGTAAGGGTTAGGGTGAGAGTAAGTTTAGGGTTAGGGTTCTGGGTTAGGATTAGGGTTAGAAAATAGGGTTAGTGTTAGGGTTAAGGTTAGGGGTTAGCGTTAGCTTAGCATTAGATTTAGTGTTTGGTTAGGGTTAAGGTTAGTGTTTACAGTTAGGCTTAGGATTAGTTTTTGGGTTGGATTAGGGTTAGGTTTTGGGTTTGCTTTGGGTTTTTAAGGTTATGGTTAATGTTAGGGTTAGGATTAATGCTAAGGGTTAGTGTTAGTGTTAAGGTTAGGGTTATGGTTTGGATACAGATAGGGTTAGGCTTAGTTTTAGGGTTGGGTTAGGGTTAGGGTTAGGGATTAGTTTTAGGTTAGGTTTAGGTTTAGGGATGAATTTGGTTATGGTTATGGTTAGGTTTAGGGTTAGTGTTTAGGTTAGGGCCAGTGTTTAGGTTAGGGTTAGTGTTAGAGCTAGGGTTTAGGGTTAGGGTTAGAGTTAGTGTTTCGTTATGGTTAAGGTTAGGGTTAGGGTTTATAGTTAGGGTTAGAGTGAGTGTTTGGTTAGGGTTAGGGTTACAGTTAGGGTTATGGTTAGTGTTAGGTTTAGGGTTTCTGCTAGGGTTAGTGTTAGGTGTAGTGTTTGGTTGCTTTAGGGTTAGGGTTAGTGTTAGGGATTAGGGTTAGGTTCAGATTAGTGTTAGGAGTAGTTAGGGATTGGGTTAAGGTTAGGTTTAGAGTTTGGTTAGGATTAGTGTTAGGGTTAGGGTTAGGTTAGGTTTACAGTTAAGGTTTGGTTATAGTTAGGGTTAGGGTTAGATATCAAGTTTCTTTAAGCTTAGTTTGCTTTGAAAGTGTGCATTTTTAGGCCCAAAACTCAACTTGCAGTTACAACAAAGATCTTTAGGTATGAAAAGCAGCTCCATGAATGGAGTCTTTCTGCCAAAGATCTTTCTGTTATTCCAAGAAAAATTTCAGATTTTGTCTGAAAATCTACATGTTTATCTCCTAAAAGTAAGCTTCATTTGAAAACGTCCATTGCATAGCATTGTAAAACTGCTTCCAAAATCAAGCATTGATGTAGAGCAAAACTGAACATCACAAGTTGTTCAACTTCTAAAGCTAAATAACTGGTATAAACAACTTTGTGTTAGATAATTCTTAAGATTTCGTTCGAAGAGTGTTTCTTTACGCTTAGTTTGCTTTGAAAGTGTTGTGCATTCTTAGGCTCAAAACACAACTTGCAGCTACAACAAGATCTTTAGGTATGTAAAGCAGCTCTATGAGTGGTGTTTTTCTGCCAAAGATCTTTCTGATATTTCAGAAAAAAGTTCATACTTTGGATGATAGGGGTTAGGGTTAAGGTTAGGGTTAGGGTTAAATGTTAAGAGTCAGAGTTAGGGTTAGTGGTTCGAGTTAGGGTTAAGGTTTAGAATTAGAATTAGGGTGAGGGTTAGGGTTAGGGTTTACGGTTAGGCTTCATCTTAGATTTTGGGTTAGGGTTAGGTTTCAGCTTTGGTTAGGGTTTTTAAGGTTAGGGTTAGTTTTAGGGTTAGTGTTAAGTTTTTGGGTTAGGGCTAGGATGCAGTTAGGGATAATGTTAGGATCAGTGTTAGGGTTGAGTTAGGTTTAGGATTAGGGTTATGGTTAGGGATTAGGTTTGGGTTAAGGTTAGGGTTGGGTTAGTGTTTGGTTAGGGTTAGGGGTAGGGTTAGGGTTTAGGGTTAGGTTTAGTGTTAGCTTTTGTGTTAGGGTTAGGGTTAAGTTTCAGGTTTGGTTAGGGTTTTTACGGTTATAGTTTGTTTTAGGGTTAGGGTTAAGTTTAGGGGTTAGGTTTAGGGTTAGGGTTAGGTTTTGTTTAGTGATAGGGTTAGGATTATGGTTAGGTTTGGGTTAGGGTTAGGTTTAGGGTTAGGGGTTAGGTTTAGGTTAGGTTTAGGGATACAGTTAGGGTTAGGTTAGGGTTAGGGGTAGGGGTAGGGGTAGGGTTAGGGTTAGATATTTTTTATGCTTAGTTTGCTTTGTAAGTGTAGTGCATTCTTAGGCCCAAATCTCAACATGTAGCTACAAGAAAGATTTCTAGTATGCTCCATGAGTGCAGTCTTTCTGCCAAATACCTTTCTGATCTTACAAGAAAAAGTTCATATTGTGGCTGAAAAACTATATTTTTATCACCAAAAAGTAAGCTTCATTTGAAAACGTCTATTGTAAAACTGCTTCCAAAATCAAACCCTAATGTAGAGCAACACTGAACATCACAAGTTGTTCAACTTATAAAGTTAAGTAAGTGGTACAAACAACTTTGTGTTAATTAATCTTAAGTTTTCATTTGAATAGGGGTTTTTTCTGCTTCTTTTGCTTTGAAAGTTTATTGCATTTTGGGACCAGCAGTTAGCGTAATGGCTATGTTGCTGGACTCTCATGTAGTTGACAGTGGTTTGAGTCCCAGACCTTGCTGCTTAAACTCACGATGGGCGCATGTGCCTGCCTGCCGATGATCCCAAGAGGAGAGTGAAAGAATGGGGATTGCAGCGTGACCATTCCGCATGGGAGGTGATTTTTCATTTTATGTCTCTCTGTCTCTCTCTGTCTTTCTGGTGAGCACACATGCACTATAGCCAAAAATCCTCTCAAAAAATACAAAGAAAAAAATGTGTAGTGCATTCTTAGGCCCAAAACTCAACTTGTAGCTAGAAGAAAATCCATAGGTTTGAAAAGCAGCTACATGAGTGGAGTCTTTCTGCCAAAGATCTTTCTGATATTGCAAGATAAAGTTCAGAATTTGGGTTAAAAACTACATGCTTATCTCCCGAATGTGAGCTTCATTTGAAAGTGCCCATTGAAAAACAGTGTAAAACTGCTTCTAAAACCAAACATTGATGTAGAGAAAAACTGAACATCACAAGTTGTTCAACTTCTAAAATTAAGTAAGTGGTACAAACAACTTTCTGTTAGTTAATTCTTAAGTTTCCATTAGAAGAGGTTGGCTTTCACTTAGTTTGCTTTGAAAGTGTAGTGCATTCTTTGGCCCAAAACTCAATTTGCAGCTACAACAAAGATCTTTAGGTATGAAAAGTAGCCCCATGAGTGGAGCCTTTCTGTCAAAGATCTTTCTGATATTCCAAGAAATTCAGATTTTGGATGAAATACTACATGCTTATCTCCATCAAGTAAGCTTTATTTGAAAGCATCCATTGAAAAACAGTGTAAAACTGCTTTCAAACCAAACATTGATGTAGAGCAAAACTGAACATCACAAGGTGTTCAACTTTCAAAGTTAAGTAAGTGGTACAAACAACTTTGTGTTAATTAATTCTTAAGTTTTCACTGGAAGAGGTTTTCTTTACGCTTAGTTTGCTTTGAAAGTGTAGTGCATTCTTTGGCCCAAATCTCAACTTACAGCTACAACAAAATTTTTTAGGTATGAAAATCAGCTCGATGAGTGGAGCCTTTCTGCCAAAGATCTTTCTGGTATTCCAAGAAAACGTTCAGATTTGGGATGAAAATCTACATGTTTATCTTCCGAAAGTAAGCTTCAGTTAAAATTGTCCATTGAAAAACAGTGTAAAACTGCTTCTAAAAGAAAACATTGATGTAGAGAAAAACTGAACATCAGAAGTTGTTCAACTTCTAAAGGTAAATAAGTGGTACAAGCAGCTTTGTTTTAGTTAATTCTTAAGTTTTTGTTGGAAGATGGTTTCTTTACCCTTAGTTTGCATTGAAAATGTAGTGCATTCTTAGGTCCAAAACTCACACTGCAGCTAGAGCAAAGGTCTTTAGGTATGAAAAGCAGCTCCATGAGTGGATTATTTCAGCCCATGATCTTTCTGATATTGCCAGATAAAGTTCAGAATTTGACTGAAAAACTACATACTTATCTCCAGAAACTATGCTTCATTTGAAAGTATCCACTGAAAAACAGTGTAAAACTGCTTTTAGAACCAAACATTGATGTAGAGCAAAACTGAACATCACAAGGTGTTCAACTTCTAAAATTAAGTAAATGGTACAAACAACTTTTTGTTAGTTATTTCTTCAGTCTTTGTTAGAAGAGGTTTACTTTATGCCTAGTTTGCATCGAAAGTGCTGTGCATTCTTATGCCCAAAAGTCACCTTGTAGCTAGAACTAAGATCTTTAGGAATGAAAAGCAGCTCCATGAGTGGACTCTTTGAGCACAAGATCTTTCTGATATTGAAAGAAAAAGTTCAGAACTTGGCTTAAAAACGACATGCTTATTTCCTGAAATTAAGCTTTATTTGAATGTGTCCATTGAAAAACAGTGTAAAACTGCTTCCAAAGTTTGCTAACAAGTGTAGTGCATTCTTAGACCCAATATTAAACGTGCAGCTACAACAAAGATCTTTAGGTATGAAAATCAGCTCCATGAGTGGAGTGTTTCTGACAAATACCTTTCTGGTATTACAAGAAAACATTCAGATTTTGGATGAAAATATTTATGCTTATCTCCCAAACTTAAGCTTCATTTGAAAATGTCCATTGAAAAAACATTCTAAAACTGCTTGAAAACCAAGCACTGATGCAGAGCAAAACCGGGGATCACAAGTTGTTCAACTTATCAAATTAAGTAAGTGGTACTAACAACTTTTTGTTAGTTAATTCTTAAGTATTCATTGGAAGAGTGTTTCTTTACAATTAATTTTTTTGAAAGTGTAGTTTATTCTTAGGCCAAAAACTCAACGTGCAGCTACAACATAGATCTTTAGGTATGAAAAGCAGCTCCGTGAGTGGAGTCTTTCTGCCAAAGATCTTTCTGATATTCCAATAAAAAATTCAGATTTTATCTGAAAAACAACTTGCTTATCTTCTGAAAGTAAGCTTCATTTGAAAACGTCCATTCCAAAACAGTGTCAAACTGCCTAAAAACCAAGCATTGATGTACAGCAAAAATGAACATCAAAACTTGTTCAACTCCTTAACTTAAATAAGTGTTAGAAACAACTTCGTGTTAGTTAATTCTTAAGTTTTCATTGGAAGAGTGTTTCCTTACACTTAGATTGCTTTGAAAGTGTAGTGCATTCTTAGACTGAAAACACAACATGCAGCTACAACAAAGATCATTAGGTGTGAAAAGCAGCTTCATGTGTGGAGTCTTTCTGCCAAAGATCTTCCTGGTATTCCAAGAAAACGTTCATATTTTGGTTGAAAAACTACATGCTTATCTCCCAAAAGTAAGATTCATTTGAAAATATGCATTGTAAAACTGCTTCCAAAACCAATCATTGATGTAGAACAATACTGAACATCACAAGTTGTTCAACTTCTAAAGTTAAGCAAGTGGTACACACGACTTTGTGTTAGTTAATTGTTAAGTTTTCCTTGGAAGAGTGTTTCTTTATGCTTAGTTTGCTTTGAAATTATAGTTTGTTCTTAGGCTCAAAACACAACTTGCAGCTACAACAAAGATCTTTAGGTAGGAAAAGCAGCTCCATGAGTGGAGTCTTTTTAGCAAAAATCTTTCTCATATTTTAAGAAAAAGTTAAGATTTTGGCTGAAAAACTACTTGCTTATCTCCCGAAAGTTAGATTCATTTGAAAACGTCCATTGAGAAACAGTGTAAAACTGCTTCTAAAACCAAACATTGATGTAGAGGAAAACTGAACATCACAAGTTGTTCAACTCCTAAGGTTATGTAAGTGGTACAAAAGCTTTGTTTTAGTTAATTCTTAAATTTTCGTTGGAATAGTGTCTCTTTATGCCTAGTGTGTTTTGAAAATGTAGTGCATTCTTAGGCCCAGAACTGAATTTGATGCTACAACAATGATCTTTAGGTATGAAAAGCAGCTACATGAGTGGAGTCTTTCTGCCAAAGATATTTCTGATATTCCAAGAATAATTTCAGATATTGGCTGAAGAACAACTTGCTTATCTCGTGAATGTAAGCTTCATTTGAAAACGTCCATTCCAAAATAGTGTCAAACTGCTTGAAAACCAAGCATTGATGTACAGCAAAAATGAACATCCCAACTTGTTCAACTCCTTAACTTAAATAAGTGTTAGAAACGACTTTGTGTTTGTTAATACTTTTTTCTTTAAATTTATTTATTTGCATTAATTCACTATACATCATTACAGCATACAAAATGAATTTTCCATCCAGAATACACTGTATATTGGATCAGTCAAGCACATCAACATACGTGTTATCAACAAATAATTTTCTATTTCTTATGTCCTGTATATTTTGCCCCCCCCCTTTTTATTTTTGCCATCCTTGATTCCTTATCTGTTATCCTCTGCCATGCTCCATCCTCCTCCCACATTGTCTCTGGTATTTATGGTTGCTTTCTATGCCTTTTCCCACCATTTAATTAATTTGCTAATGAACTTAATTAGTCTAAATATTTTCAATAGCAAGCGCAGCTGATATTATACATATACATGAACCCAAGTCTGACTTTAGGCTTAAACCTCAGTGGGTAGAATGAACACACTATAAATTAGTACCTAGCTGGGGCTATATAGCTTATTGCAGTCATCAAATAAGCATTTTTTAAAATTTCTATAAGAACAGTTTCAGTGTTTTTTTTTTTCCTCCTGAAACTTTTTTTTAATTAATTTTCATTCAATCCCTGAGCATCGTCACAACATACTAAATGTGGTTTCTCATCTAGAATAAACTGCATAGTGGCTTAATCATGCATGTTATCATCAATAATGTTCCATTTCTAGTTTCATATATATATATATATATATATATATATATATATATATATAACCCTCTGCCCTTTCCTACCCTCTTATTACATTATCTCTGCTGTCTACAGTTGTCTTCAATTCCTTTTCCCTCAACATTTTGCTGATCACACAATATCATAAGTAATCTAACTACTTTCAATAGCAAGTTCAGCTGGTAATTTCAAGAAAATCTGTTTTGAACTGGTAAGGATATTTCCTTGAAACTTAAAGCCTAGAAACAGGTTATTATTCTGTTCAAATGGTAGGTACATGAACCTATTGACAGCTCAAGACAGGGCAAAAATCCTTAAAACCGGACAACAAAGCAGCAATATTTTAGTCAAGTCACAGAATGCTGTTTCGCCAGTTCAGTCTCATGTACTTAATCTTTCTTCTATTGTGGTTCAATCTGCCAGATTGAATTCTGGGATATAATATTCAACTCCAGACTTGTCCCTACAATTAAGTTGCCCATTTTCATAGTTTTCGAACTCTTATTTCTGTGTGTCTGCATTTAATTTTACTGACATAGCACTCCTTTAAGAACTTCTTGTAGATCTGGTCTGGTGCTGGTAAATTCTTTCAGGTTTTGTTTATCTGAGAATGTTCTTGTCTTTTCTTCTCAAATGAACGATAATCTTGCCACACACAGTTCAATGGAAATCATGGAAATGTCTGATAAAGAATTCAGAACATTCATAATGGCAAAGCTAACAGAGATGGAAGAGAAGAGAGACAAGGAACTGCTGAAGAGGAAAGAGAAAGCAGTTGATGAGTTCCAGGAGGTGAGGAAATTCATGCAAAATCTAAAAGAGGAATTTCACACTTTGCAAAAGAATCAGATGGAACTGTTAGATATGAAGGCTATAATACAGGAAGTCAATATCTCCTTTCAGAGCATTAAAAACAGACTAGATCATACAGAAAATAGAATCTCAGATGTAGAAGAGAAAATTGCTGGCCTAGAAAAATCCACCAAAAAGTCTGAGAAAATTGTCCAAAATTTTGAGAATAATATACGAGAAATACTAGATACCATCAAACATTCAAACATCCAGATTATAGGCATCTAAGAAGGTGTTGAGACTCATAAGGGCATTAATAATCTATTCCATGAAATCCAGCAAGAAAACTTTCCAAACCTAGAGAGGCATTCAAAGATTCAGTCCCAAGAAATACAGAGGACCCCAAATAGAATCAACCCAAGAAGACCTTCTCCAAGACACATTATAGCCAGACTGACAAAAACCACAGAAAAAGACAAGATACTAAGATTGTGTCAGTTAATTCTTAAGTTTTCATTGGAAGAGGTTTTCCTTATGCTTAGATTGCTTTGAAAGTGTAGTGCATTCTTAGGCCCCAAATACAAAGTGTAGCTACAACAAAGATCTTTAGGTAGGAAAAGCAGCTCCATGAGTAGAGTGTTTCTGCCAAAGATCTTTCTGGTATTCCAGGAAAACGTTCAGATTTTGGCTGGAAAAACGACATGATTATCTCCTGAAAGTAAACTTCATTTGAAAGCGTCCATTGAAAACCAGTGTAAAACTGCTTCCAAAACCAAACATTGATGCAGAGCAAAACTGAACATCACAAGTTGTTCAACTTCTAAAGTAAAGTAAGTGATACAAACAATTTTGTGTTAGTTAATTCTTAAGTTTTCGTTGGAAGAGTGTTTCTTAACAACTTTGTGTTAGTTACTTCTTAGCATTTCTTTGGAAGAGGGTTTCTTTATGCTTTGTTTGCTAGAAAGTGTAGTGCATTCTTAGGCCCCAAACTCAACTTGCAGCTACAACAAAGATCTTTAGGTATGAAAAGCATCCCCATGAGTGGAGTCCTTCTACCAAAGATCTTTCTGATATTCCAAGGAAAAGTTCAGATTTTGGCTGAAAAACTTCATGCTTATCTCCCAAAAGTAAGCTTCATTTCAAAACATCCACTGAAAAACAGTGTAAAACTGCTTCCAAAACCAAACCTTGATGTAGAGCAAAACTGAACATCACAAGTTGTTCACTTCTAAAGTTAAGTAAGTGGAACAAACAACTTTGTGTTAGTTACTTCTTAGCATTTTGTTGGAAGAGGATTTCTTTACACTTAGTTTGCTTTGAAAGTGTAGTGCATTCTGGCCTCCCAGCCCACTTCCAGGCTCCCAAGACTAGGACCTCACCTTATTTAAAGACCAGACAGGTCCTTGTCCTCCAGGAGTTCTCCTGTTCCATCTATAGTCCACTTTTCAGCAAGGGAAATTGAGGCCATTGAGGCCAGGGCATGACTGCCTCCCCCCACTTCCAGGGTCCCAAGACTAGGACCTCACTTTTTTTAAAAACTAGACCGGTCCTTGCCCTGCAGGCATTCTCCTGTTCCATCTATAGCCCACTGGTGAAATCGCATGGCGTGATTTGACAGATCTAGAATCCCAGTTCTGAACTTCCCTAGTATTGGAAGGTTCCTGAGATCCTCGTCAGTACTAAATCATCTGTGAATATCTAGAATAGAGTACCCCTCTTGAGACCACATTGCTAAAAACATCAGGAGATGTACTCTTAAGAGTACTTTCTACAAGAATGTTTTCAAGCTTAGTTCCCTTTGAAAGCGTAATGCATTTTAAGAGTCAAAATTTAACTTTCAGCTTCAACAAAGACCATTAGGTATGAAATGCAGCTCCATTAGAGAAGTATTTCTGCCAAAGAACTTTCTGATATTCCATGAACAAGTTCAAATTTACACTGAAAACTTACATGCTTATCTCTCAAGTTTTGCATCATGTTACAATGTACGTACACTAACAGTGAAGAACTGCTTAAAAATACCTAACCTTGATGTAGAACAAAATTGCCTTCATATCTTATTTAATAACTGAAGTTAATTAAGTGGTAAAAGTAAGTTTGTGTTAGTTTGTTTCTAAGTGTACTTTCTATGAGAATGTTTCAAGCTTAGTTCTGAGTGAAATTGTAATGCATTCTAAGGGTCAAATCTCAACTTTCAAGCACAACAAAATCTTTAGGTATGAAATGCAGGTCCATGAGTGGAGTCTTTCTGTCAAAGAAATTTCTGATATTCCATGCACAGATTCAGATTTATAATGAAAACTTACAAATTTATCTCCAAAAATTAGCTTAGTTTTATAATGTTTGTGCACTAACAGTTTAAAACTTCTTACAAAAGCAAACAGTGATGTATAGAAAAATTGTCTTCACATACTGTTCAACTTCTAAAGATAATAAAGTGGTAAAAAGAAGTTTGTGTTATTTTGTTCCTATGAGTACTTACTAGAGAAAGATTTCAAAGTTAGTTCCCATTGAAAGTGTAATGCATTCTAAGGGTCAAAACTCAACTTTCAGCCACAGCAAAGATATTTAGGTATGAAATGCAGCTCCATGAGTGGAGTCTTTCTGCCAAAGAACTTTCTGATATTCTGTGCACAAGTTCAGATATACACTTAAAACATACATGCTTATCTTCGAACCTGAGCTTCATTTAATAACGTCCATACACTAATAGAGTAAAACTGCTTACAAAACCAAACAGGGATGTAGAACAAAACTGTCTTGACATCTTGTTCAACTTCTAAAGGTAAATAAGTGGTAAAAAGGAGTTTGTGTTATTTTGTCCCTAAATATACTTACTATGAGAATGTTTATAAGTTTAGTTCCCATTGAAAGTGTAATGCATTCTAAGGGTCAAAACTACACTTTCAGGTACAACAAAGATCTTTAGCTATAAAATGCAGCTCCATGAGTGCAGTCTTTGTGCCAAAAACCTTGCTGATATTT
The DNA here is from genome assembly GCA_026018925.1 of Tupaia tana. Lineage (NCBI taxonomy): Eukaryota > Metazoa > Chordata > Mammalia > Scandentia > Tupaiidae > Tupaia > Tupaia tana. The sequence continues at coordinate 127,289,704 of JAKSZU010000003.1, forward strand.
CATGCACAAGTTCAGATTTATACTGAAAACTTATATACTTACTGTGAAATTTAGCTTCACTTGTCAAATTCCATATAGTAACCATTGAAAACTGAAAAAACAAAACAAAACAAAACAAAACAAAAACAGTGATGTGTAGCAAAATTGTCTTCACATGTTGTTCAATTTCTAAAGTTAAGTAAGTGGTAAAAAGAATTTTGTGTTATTTCGTTCCTATGTGTACTTTCTAGAGAATGTTTCAAGCTTAGTTCCCATTGAAAATATAATGCATTCTGAGGGTCAAAACTCAACTTTAATGTACAACGAACATCTTTAGGTATGCAATGAAGCTCCATGAGTGGAGTCTTTCTGCCAAAGAACTATCTGATATTCCATGCACAAGTTCATATTTACTCTAAAAAATTACATGCTTATCTCTGAAACTTAGCTACATTTTACTACGTCTGTACAAAAACAGTGTAAAACTGCTTACAAAGCCAAACAGGGATGTAGAGCAAAAGTGTCTTGACTTTTTGTTCAACTTCTAAATTATGTAAGTGGTAAAAGGGAGTTTGTGTTATTTTGTTCCTATGTGTACTTTCTACGAGAATGTTTTAAAGCTTAGTTCCCATTGAAAGTGTAATGCAGAGAGTGACCCTTGCTCTACAGGAGACCTCCACTAGTTTCCCATTGCTAGGCTCCTGGCCAGCAAGGGAAACTGAGGCAGAAGCACCATTGCCCCCTACTTCACTTCCAGTCTCCCAAAACCAGGACCCACCCCCCCAGATAGAGTGGCTCTTGCTCTACAGGAGACCTCCAGTTCCATCTCTAGGTCCCTGGACAGCCAGGGAAACTGAGGTAGAAGCACCATTTCCCCCTGCCCAACTTTCAGGCTCCCAAGACCAGGACCCACCCCTCCAGAGAGGTAGACAGGGTTTGGTTTTTTTTTTTTTCACTTTGCTCTTCCTTTTTGTTTTGTTAATACCCCACTCTCTGCTGTCCCACAGAGTGGCCCTTGCTCTACAGGAGACCTCCAGTTCCATATCTAAGCCCCTGGCCACTTTTGCTTTATTCTACTTTATTTTTTTTTTTCTTTTCTCTTACATTATCCTCTCTTCCTCATCCTCCATACTGCCAGAGGGATAAGACAGATCTAGAATCATAATTCTGAAATTCCCTAGCATTGTAAAGTTCCCTAGGATCCTCCCCTGTACTGAAACATCTGTGAATAAGGAGATATTACTCTTCAGACACCTGAATAGAGTACACCTCCTGAAACCACATTGCTAGAAACAACAGAAGAGAGACTTCCTCACACATCATATCACTGCAAAAGGGAAACACACTTGCTCCTAGTCGAGGAAACGTTCTCCTAAGAGGTGTTCAAAAGCGAACACATCTTTCAATGGCTGGAAGTAGAAGAAGGGTCTCAGACCTGAATAAACCAGGAAATATGTCTCCATCAAAGGAACAGAGTAACTCCCCTCCATCTCTCCTAAAATCTGAGGATGTTACCAAAATGTCAGAGAAAGAATTTAGAACATTCATGGTGAAGAAATTCTATGAGTTGGAACAGAAAAGAGACAACCAACTACAGAATATTAGAAAGTCCTTGCATGATATGAAAGAAGAAATAGATACTCTGAGAAAGAATCAGATGGAGCTATTAGAGATAAAGTCTGTAATACAAGAAATCAAATACTCTCTCAAAAGTATTTTTTTCTTTTTCTTTTCTTTTCTTTTCTTATTTTATTTTTTACATTCAATTACATTATTATTTCTCTTACAAAATGAATATTTCAACAAGTGAGCATTTTTCCATAGTACAGTTGATAAAACTATAAAATATCTTCAACAGGTAATACCACATTTCTTCGTGCCATTAATGCTTTGCCTCCCCATTTTTCTTCTAAATGTCCTTCCTCAGACCCTCCTCTTTCACACACACTACATCTGGTATTTAAATCTATATACTGTGTGTCTATATCATTTAGTCAATTAGTTTTGGTCAAACAGTGCAGACACTCGGTATATATTAAGTGGTATATATTAATGCCTCTCCTTCATAGCCCAGATTGCTTCAATCAGCAGTAAATCTTCCATATTCATCCACTTCCTGTCAAAAGCCATGTTTTTTTTTTTTTTCCTATGGCTGAATAGTATTCCAATGACTATATGTGCCCAGCTTTTCCAACCATTCATCTGTTCGTGGGCATTTGGGTTGCTTTCATGACTTAGCAATTGTGAATAGTGCCACAATAAACATTGATGTGCAAGCACTTTTCTGATTTAGTGTTCTTCTGTCCTTTGAGTAGATACTGAGGAGTGAGATTGGTGTATCATATGGTAGTTCTATTTTTAGATTTTTGAGGACTTTCCAAATTGTTCTCCACAGTGGCTGGACCAATTTACATTCCCACCAGAAGTGTAAGAGAATTCCCCTTTCACCACATCCCCGCCAGCACTTACTGTTTTTTTTTGTTTGTTTGTTTTGTTTTTAATCTTAGTCACTCTGATTGTTTAGGTGGTCTCTTGTTATTTTGATCTGCATTTCACTTACAATGAGGAATGCTGAGCATTTTTCATATGTCTTTTATCTATTTGTATGTCATCTTTAGAGAGTGTTTTTTTTCCAACTCATTTTCCCATCTTTTAATAGGATTGATCATCTTTTTTCAGAACCGCTGCTTGAGTTCATTGTGAATTCTGGATATCAATCCCTTATCTGATGCATAATTTACAAATATATTTTCCCATTCTGATGGCTGTCAATTCACACTAATTACTGTGTCTTTTGCCATGAAGAAACTTCTTAGTCTGATATAATCCCATTTGCCTATTTTTGGGGATTATCGACTGTGCTTTGGGGGTCTTATCTAAGAAGGCTTTCACTATCCCAAAGTCTCCTAAAATTTCCTTAAGTGTTTACCAGGAGTTTTTTTATACTCTGAGGACTTAGATGTAGGTCTTTGATCCACCTTGACTTGATTTTTCTCAAAGGTCAGAGGTAGGGGTTCAGACTCATCTTTCTGTAAGTGAAAATCCAGTTTTTCCAGCACCATTTGCTGAAGTTTTCCTTTTCCCAGTGGATTGACTGGTACCCCTTGTCAAAAATCAGTTGACTGTATGTTTGCGAATTGATTTCTGGGGACTCTATTCTGTTCCATTGGTCCATGTGTCTATTTCTGTACAATTACCATGCTGTTTTGGTTACCACAGCTTTGTAGTATAATTTTGGGGGAAGGAGTAAGATGCTTCCCACTCCACTCTTCTTGTCCAGAATTGCTTTGGCAATATGAGGTCTTTTATGATTCCAGACAAACTTTATGATTGTCTTTCCTAGATCCATAAAGAATGTGTCTGGTACATTGATTGGTATTGCATTAACTATGTATATTAATTTGGGTAGAATTGCCATTTATATTATATTAATTCTTCCAATACTGGAACATGGGGTATCCTTAGACTTTTTTATGTCATTTTTAATTTCTTTTTTTATCTTCTTGTAGTTTTCCTTGTGAAGATCTTTAACTTCTTTGGTTAGATTTATTCCTAAGTATCTTATACTTTTTGTAACTGTGGTAAATGGAACAACTTTTTTCAGTTGTATCTCAGTCTGCCTGTTGTTTATATATAGAAATGCTATAGATTTCTGGACGCTAATTTTGTATCCTGCAAGTTTACTGTATTCATGTATTACTTCCAGAAATTTTTTCATAGAAACCATTGGTTATTCTATGTATACAATCATGTCATCTGCAAATAGATAAGAGTTTCACCTCTTGTTTTCCTATTTGAATACCTTTTATTTTTTCCTCTTTTCTGATTGCATTGGCCAGGACTTCCAGTACTATATTGAAGAGGAGTGGAGAAAGTAGGCATCCTTTTTGTACTCGTTTTTAGTGGAAAAGCTTTCAGCTTTTTTCCATTAAGAATGATATTCACTATGGGTTTTTCATAGATAGCTTTTATTGTGTTGAGAAATGACCCTTCTATGCTGATTTTGCTGAGTCTAGATCATGAAGGAATGTTGTATCTTACCAAATGCTTTTTCTGCATCAATTGATATGACCAAATGGTTTTTATCTTTCTTCCTATTAACATGGTGTATTACGTCTATGGTTTTGCATATATTAAACCAACCTTGCATTGCTGAAATAAAGCCTACCTGATCATGATGTTTAATCATTTTATATGTTGTTGGTTATGATTTGCTAGTACCTTGTTGAGAATCTTTGCATGTATATTCATAAGAGATATTGGTCTATAGATTTCTTTCCTTGTCCTGTCCTTATCTGTCTTAAGGATAAGGGTGATAGAGCCTTCATAGAATGAATTAGGGAGATATTTACCCTTTTAGATCTTTAGAAATGACATGAACAGAATGGGGGTTAACTCTTCTTTGAAAGTTTTGTAGAATTTAGAGGTGAATCCATCAGGGCCAGGGCTTTTCTTTGTTCAGAGTTTATATATTACTGATTGAATATCCTCTCTTTTTTATGGGCATATTCAGACTTTCTATATCCACCTGGATTAATCTTGGTAAATTATATGTGCCCAGGAATTTGTCCATCTCATTCAGATAATCTTGTTTTTTGGCATACAGATGTTTATAGTATCCTCTAATGTCTTGTATTTCTACTATGTCTGTTATTATTTTGCTTGCTTCATTTCAGATCTGATTCACCTGGTTCATTTCTCTCTTCTTAATAAGTCTCATTAGTGGCCTATCAATTTTGTTTATCTTTTGATAGAACCAGCTTTTACTTTCATTTATTTTCTGTACAGTTTGTTTATTTTCTATTTCATAAATTTCTGCTCATATCTTTATTATTTCCGTTCTTCTGGAATTTTTTGGATCATTTTGCTGTTGCTTTTCAAATTCTCTGAAGCAGGTTGTTAGGTGACTTGCCTTTTCTCCATCTTCCTCTTGTGTGCACTAATTGCTATGAACTTCCCTTTTATGACTGCTTTAGCCATGTCCCAAAGAATATGGAAACTCATGTCCTCGTTGTCATTGATTTCCATGAATTTTTTGATTTCTGTCTTTATTTCTTCAGTGGTTGTGGAATCATTCAGGAGTTGGTTATTTAGTTTCCAAGTATTTGAGGATTTCTGAGGATTTCTCTTGAAATTAAACTTAAGTTTAATTCCATCATGGTCAGAGAATATGCTGGGTATAGTTTCTATGCCTTTGAATCTGTAGAGGCTTGCTTTGTGCCCTATGATGTGTTCAACCTTCGAGAAGGTTCCATGTGGGGGTGAGAAATAATTGTATATTATGGTTTTTGGATGGAAAGTTCTATAGATGTCTGTTAAGTCCATTTGATTTACGGTATCCTTTAGATCCTTTATCTCTTTACCTATTTCTTGTCTAGGTTATCTGTCCAGAGGGGATAGTGCAGTGTTGATGTCTCTAACAATTACTGTGTTGCAGTCTGTCTCCCCTTTTAGATCTAACAGTCTTTCCTTCACATATTTGGGTGCTCTTGTATTAGGCGCATAGTTATTCATAAGCGTTATATCTTCTTGATCGATTGACCCTTTTACTATAATATGGTGCCCTTCTTTGTCTCTTTGAACAGTTTTTGTTTTAAAGCCTATTTTGTCAGAAATTAGTATCACAACTCCAGCTGTTTTCTGGTTCCTATTTGCATGGAAAACTTTCTTCTAACCCTTCACTTTCTTTTCTTTCTTTCCTTTTTTTTTTTAGAGGTTTCTGCTATAAGGCACGTGCGCTCACCAGACAGACAGAGAGAGACAGGGAGACAGAAAGCAAGAGATCACCCCCCAGGGGGAATGGCCACACTGCAATCCTTTCTCCTCCATTCTCCTCTCGGGACCTTGGGCACCACGCACACGTGCCCGGCATGAGTTTTAAGCCACCGGTTCTGGGACACGAACCGCGGTCAACTATATGGGAGTCCAGCAACATAGCCATTATGCTAACTGCTGGTCCCTCTAACCCTTCACTTTCAGTCTATGTGTGTCTTTATCTATGAAGTGGGTTTCCTATAGGCAACAGATAGAGGGTTTTTATTTTATAATCCATTCAGCCAGTCTGTGTCTCTTGACTGGAGAATTTAATCCATTAACATTCAATGTTATTATCGATGTTACTGGACCTGTCCCAACTTTTAAGTTGGCCATTGTCTTAGTTGCCTGTTATTCCTTTTTTTCTGGCTGTTACTTCTTTAGTTTTTCTGGAGCAGTACTTTCTTCAGGGTTCCTTGGAGAGCTGGCCTGGTGTTGGCAAATTCTTTCAGGTTTTGTTTGAGAAGATTTTAATCTTTTTTGCATATGAAAGATAATCTTGCAGGATAAAATAATCGTGGTTGAAATTGTTTCTCTCTTAACAATTTCAATACATCTTCCCATTGTTTTCTTGCTTTCATTGTTTCCGTTGAGAAGTCCAGTGTTAGCCAGATGGGGTGACCTTTTAAGTCACTTGTTGTTTCTCTCTTGCCAGTTTTAGTATCTTATTTTTATCTGTCGTCTTTGCCATTCTGGCTAAATGTGCCTCATGGAAGATCTTCTTGGTTGATTCAATTTGGGTCCTTTGAGTTTCTTGAGTGTGGATGCTTGAGTGCCTCTCTTGACTTGGAACATTTTCTTCCAAGATTTCATGGAATAGATTTTTCCATGTCCTTATAAGTTTCTTCATTTTCTGGGATACCAGTTATTTGTATGTTAGGGTGTCTAACAGAATCTAGTATGTCTCATATATTATCCTCACGTTTTTCTGTTTTTTTTTTTTTTAATCTTTTTGGTGGTTTTCTCTAGGTCAGAAGTTTTATCTTCTACATCAGAGATTCAATCTTCAGCATGGTCTAATCGACTTTTAATACTTTCGAGAATGTTTTTAATTTCCTGTATTACAGACTTCAGCTCTCAAGAACTTTCTGATCTCCTGTAGTTCATTGTCTCTTTTCTGTTCCAATTCATAGAATTTGTTCACCATGAATGTTCTACATTCTTTTTCAGACATTGTGTTAATGTCTTTTCTTTTTTCAATAAATGGAAGGGAGTCACTGTTTTCTTTTGATGGAGACATATTTACTGCTTTATTCAGTTCTGAGGCTCTTCTATTTCTAACCTTTAGAAGATGTGTTCAGTTTGGAAGACCTTTTAAGAGAATGTTTCTTTGAATAGGATCAAGTGTGTTTCCCTTTTGCTGTGGACTCAAGACTGCCAAAGTCTCTCTTCTGTTGTGTTTAGCAATGTGATCCAAGGAGGAGTATTCTATTCAGGTGTATGAAGAAAAGTATCTCCTTTTTCACAAGTGGTTCAGTAAAAGGGAGCTTCACAGAGAGTCTTAAAATACTAGAATATTTCAGACCTGTAATTCTAGACCTATCTAGACTGTCCAGGAGCATGGGGAAAAAGGAAGAGAGGACCAAATAAGTGGGAAGAAAATAATGAGAATAAAGAAATTTACAAATGAAAGAAGAGGAGAAGGAAAAGTAAAGCCTATCTGGCTGACAGAGAAAGGGGTCTCTGGCTTGGTAGTCCCAGGGTTGGAGCTAGGGTGGGGAGCCCTGCCTCAGTGTCCCTTATGCCAGGGTTCTGAAGATGGAATTGGGGTGGCTGTAGAGCTGAGGGCATATCTGTGAGGCAAGGAGAAGTGAGAAATTTACAAATGAAAAAAGAGGAGAAAGAAAAATAAAGCCTACTTGGCTAAAAGAGCGAGGAGTTTCTGGCTTGGGGGTATCAGGGCAGGAGCTGGGGAGGGGAGCCCTGCTTCAGTGTCCCTCATGAAAGGGGTCTGGAGATAGAAGTGAGATGTCTGTAAAGCTGAGGCATTTCTGTCTGACACAGATAGGGGTCTCTGACTTGGGGGTCCTGGGGTTGGAGCTGGGGCAGGGGACCCTGTCTCAGTATCCCTTACCCCAAGGGTCTGAAGATGGAAGTGGGGTGGCTGTAGAGCTTAGGGCATTCCTGGCTGACAGAGAGAGGGGCCTCTGGCTTGGAGGTCCTGGGGCTGCAGCTGCAGTGGGGAGCCCTGCTTCAGTGTCCCTTATGCCAGGGGTCTGAAGATGGAAGTCTCTCAAAAGTAGTAAAAGTTGATTAGATCATGCTGAAGATCGAATATCCGATGTAGAAGATAAAACCTCTGACCTAGAAAAAAGCACCAAGAAGACAGAGAAAATAGCAAAACAAAACAAAACAAAACAAAACAACAAAATATGAGGATAATATACAAGAAATACTGGATTCCATAAAATGCCCAAACATCAGAATAATTGGCATCCCAGAAGGTGAAGAAACTAATAATGGCATGGAAAATTTATTCCATGAAATCCTGGAAGAAAATTTTCCAAGTCTAGAGAGGCACTCAAACATCCAGACCCAAGAAATTCAAAGGATGCCAAATAGACTCAACCCCAGAAGATCCTCCCAAAGGCACATCTTAGCTAGAACTGGCAATAGAGAAACAAGAAGTGACTTACAAAGGTCATCCCATCAGGCTAACCCTGGACTTCTCAATGGAAAAAATGCAAGCAAGGAAAGAATGAAAGATGTATCAAAAGGGGTAAGAGAGAAACAATTTCAATCAATCAAGATTATTATATCCTGCAAAATTATCTTTTATAAAGGAAAAAAAGATTAAAATATTTTCAGACAAACAAAACTGAAAAAAATTTGCTGACACCAGACCAGCTCTTCAAAAAGCTCTAAAGAAAGTACAGTTCCAGGAAAACTAAAAAATTAACAGACAGAAAAATGGAATAAAAGACAGCTAAGACAATGGCCCACTTAAACGTCAGCACAGATCCTGTAACATCAATAATAACATTCAATGTGAATGGATTGAATTCTCCAATCAAGAGACACAGACTGGCCGAATGAATAAAAAAACCAGAAACTCTATATCTGTTGCTTACAGGAAACCCACCTCATTGATAAAGACATATATGCACAGAAAGTAAAGGCTTGAAAAAACGTTTTCCATTCAAATGAGAACCAATAAAGAACTGGAGTCATGATACTAATCTCTGACAATATAGGCTTAAGAACAAAAACTGTTCGAAGAGACAAACAAGGGTACTATATTGTAGTGAAAGGATCACTAGATCAAGAATATATAATGCTTATAAATATCTATGCACCTAACACAGGAGCACCCAAATATGTGAAGGAAAGACTGTTAGATCTTATAGGGGAGATAGACTGCAATACACTAATTGTTGGAGACCTCAACAATGCACTATCCCCTCGGGACAGATCATCTAGCCAATAAACAGATAAAGAGATAAAGGATCTAAACGGTACCATAAATCAAATGGACTTAACAGACATCTATAGAACTTTCCATCCAAAAACCATGAGATACCCTTTTTTCTCACCCCTACATGGAAGCTTCTCGAAGATTGAACACATCATAGGGAACAAAGCAAGCTTCTACAGATTCAAAGGTATAGAAACTATATCCAGCACCTCCTCTGACCATGATGGAATTAAACTTAAGTTTAATTTCAAGAGAAATTCTCAAAAATAATCAAATACATGGAAACTAAATAACCTACTCCTGAATGATTCCACAACCACTGAAGAAATAAAGACTAAAATCAAAACATTAATGGAAACCAATGACAATGAGGACACAAGTTTCCATAATCTTTGGAACATTGCTAAAGCAGTCATAAGAAGGTAGTTCATACCAATTAGTGCACATAGAGGAAGATGGGAAGAAGGCAAATGTATCACCTAACATCATGCCTTAGAAAATGGGAAAACAGCAAAAACAAAACAAAACAAAAACAAAAATCTCCAGGAGAAAGGAAATAATAAAGATATGACCAGAAATAAATGAAATAGAAAATAGATGAACTATACAGAAAATAAATGAAAGCAAAAGCTGGTTCTTTAAAAAGATCAATAAAGTTGATACACCGCTTATTAAGAAGAAGAGAGAAATGAACCAGGTGAATCAGATCTACAATGAACCAGGCAATGTAACAGCAGACATATTATAAATGTAAAACAATATTAGAGTATAATATGAGCAAATATATGTCAAGAAACAAGCCAATCTGGATGAGACTGACAAATTCCTGGACACATATAATCTATCAAGATTGAGCCAGGGGAACCAGCAGTTAGCGTAATGGCTATGTCGCTGGACTCCCACATAGTCGACCGTGGTTCGAGTCCTGGACCCGGCGGCTTAAACTCACGCCGGGCGCGTGTGCGTGTGTGCCCAAGATCCCGAGAGGAGAATGGAGGAGAAGGGATTGCGGCATGGCCATCCCCCCTGGGGGGTGATTTCTCGCTTTCTATCTCTCTGTCTCTCTCTGTCTGTCTGGCGAGCGCACGCGCCCTATAGCAAAAACCTCTCCAAAAAAAAAAAAAAAAAAAAAAAAGATTGAGCCAGGAGGGTATAGAAAGTCTGAATAGGCCCATAACAAGCCAGGAGATTAAATCAGTACTAAATAAACTCCCAACAAAGAAAAGCCCTGGACATGATGGATTCACCTCAGAATTCTACAAAACTTTCAAGGAAGAGTTAAAACCCTTTCTGCTAAAGTTATTTCTAAGGATCCAAAGGGGTGAATATCTCCATAACATATTCTATGAAGCCTCTATCGCCCTTATCCTTAAAACAGAAAAGGAAAAGACTAGGAAGGAAAATTATAGACCAATATCTATGATGAATATAGATACAAAGTTTCTGAACAAGATACTAGCAAATTGTATCCAACAACTGATAAAAACGATTATACATCATGATCAGGTGGGCTTCATTCCAAGAATGCAAGGTTGGTTCAACATATGCAAAACCATAAATGTAATACACCATATTATCAGGGAAAAATATAATAAACAAATGGTCATATCAATTGATGCAGAAAAAGCATTTTATAAGATAGAACATCCCTTCATGTTCAAGACTCATAGCAAAATCGACATAGAAGGGTCATTTCTCAACACAATAAAAGCTGTCTATGAAAAACCCATAGTGAAAATCATCCCAAATGGAGAAAAGCTGAAAGCTTTCCCACTAAAAACAGGTACAAAATAGGATGTTCCTTTTCTTGACCTCTATTCATCATAGCACTGGAAGTCCTTGCCATTGCAATCAGAAAGGAGAAAAAAAACTTAAAGTCATCCAAATAGAAAAATTAGAGGTGAAACTCTCTCTATTCACAGATGACATGATTTTATACATAGAAAACCCAATGGTTTCGATGGGTGGCCGCCACTTTGTGCGCCGGGTGTGGGGTGGCTGGCGGCGGGCGCTGGGGGTCGGCGCGACGCCCAAGGACGCGGGGTTTGGCACAGAGGCCCGGTGATTAAGCGCCCATGCCTAAGTGTGGGAGGGAGCTAGGTTGGGGCAGGGGATGTGCGAGATCCCTATTAGATCCATGTAGGTTCTATCCCAGCGCTGCTGTGTGACCGTAAACTATGCCCTCAGCCTCTCTGGACCTCATTTTCCCGCCATGTATAGTGGGGTTGGTCAAACCTGAATTTTCGGGAAGCTCAGCTTAGGCTGAGCTAGGGCATTCTAGGGCTTCCTAAGAGATAGCAGGATTTGGAAAGAAGTGTGGGAAGACAGGAAATGAATAATTCCCCCAATGTGTCTCCCAAACTTTTCCAGGCATCAGAGACAACCTTGAGGCTCCAGCAAATGGTCATGGTGCCTGGGGGACCAGCCCTTCCCTGGGCTGCTGCGTCCAGAGGGCCTCAGTTGGGAGGAGCTGGTTGAGGTGCTCAGGGCAGCTGTGGTGGACCAGAAAGGTGAGGGGGGAGGACAGCTGCACAGAGCCCACCGGGGGAGCTTGCTGCTCCCAGGCCTCCTAGTCTGTTGGCTGGGCGCTCCACAAAGCCCCTAGGCTGGTTTAGGAGAGGGGAGGAAAGGGTTAGCCTCTGGAGAGGGAGCCTTGCACACAGCAGGCACTCAGTAATGGGACTGCTTTACAATAATGGTTTACTGATCACCAAAACACAGGGCTTTGGGATGAGCCATATCTGGGCTCTGTAATCAACTTGCTATGTGGCTCTAGAAAAATAGCTTGATTTCTCTGAATCTCAGTCCTCATTCAGTGATTGATTTTTTTCAACTATTTATAAAAACATATGTTCTATGGGGCTGGCAGGTGGCGTGGCACTTAAAGGAGCTGGACTCCCACACGGCCCACTGTGGTTCGAGTCCTAGACCTGGCGGCTTGGTTTCTCACTTTCCTTCTCTCTCGCTCTTGCTCTCGCTCTGTCCCTTTCTGGTCAAGTTAAAAAATAAATAAATAAAGCTAAATAAAATAATTATTTAAGAAAAATACCATGTGCTAGGCCCTGTTCTAGATAGGCTTATAGTACTGAAGCAGGAAGTGGTTCCTGCCTTCTGGGAGCCAGCATCCAAATCAAAGAAGTGGATTGATCAGTACTGAACAGACTGAAGCAGGATGTTCTGGCAGCAAAGGCGCATGGAGGGAAGCAGACCTCGTTCTGGGGGTGCAGACCTCTCTGCGATGTGACATTTGAGCCCGGTTGCTATGCAGGAGCCAAGCACATGATATCTGAGCAAGGCAATGCAAGCGCAAACGCCCTGAGGTGGCAGTGAGCTAGGCAGACAGCGGAACAGGAAGTTCACTTCAGCAGGAAGTAGTTGGCTTGTGTGCGGGTTGCAGTGTGCGGGTGAACGAGGAAGTGCATTGGAAAATGGAAGGGCTGTAAAAATAAAAAAAATAAAAATAATTAAAAAAAAAAAAACCAATGGTTTCCAATAAAAAAAAAAATCTGGAAGTGATACATGAATACAGTAAAGTTGCAGGATACAAAATAAATGTCTAGAAATCTATAGCATTTCTATGTACAAACAATGGGCAGACTGAGATAGAACTGAAAAAATTTATCCCATTTACCACAGTCACAAAAAGTATCAGATAATTAGTAATAAATATAACCAAAGAAGTGAAAGACCTCCACAAGGAAAATTATGAGAAGATAAAAAAAGAAATTGAAAATGACACCAAAAGTGGAAGGACATCCAATATTTCTGGATTGGAAGAATTAATATAATCAGAATGGAAATTCTACCCAAATTAATCTACATATTTAATGCAATGCCAATCAAAGTACCAGACACATTCTTCACAGATCTAGAAAAGACAATCATAAAATTTGTCTGGAATCATAAAAGACCCCGTATTGCCAAAACAATGCTACAAAAGAAAAGTGGAGGGGTGGCATCTCACTTCCTGATCCAAAAATATATTACAAAGCTGTGGTAATCAAAACAGCATGGTACTGGCACAGAAACAGACATGCAGACCAATGGAAGAGAATACAGTCCCCAGTAATCAATTCCCAAAAATACAGTCAACTGATTTTTGACAAGGGGTACAAGACAATCCAGTGGGAAAAGAAAAACCTCTTCAGAAAATTGTGCTGGAAAAACTGGATTTTCACCTACAGAAAGATGAATCTGAACCCCTACCATTAAACTCTGACAAAAATCAAGTGAAGGTGGATCAAAGATCTAAGACCTCAAATTATAAAAGTGCTCCTAGAAAACATGGGGGAAAATCTGTGAGACATTGGAGTAGGGAAAGACTTCTTAAATAAGACCCCCGAAGCACAGTTGATAACCCCCAAAATACACAAGTGGGATTATATCAGACTAAGAAGATTATGCATGGCAAAAGACACAGGAATCAGTGTGAATAGACAGCCCACAGAATGGGAAAATATTTTTGCAAATTATGCATCAGATAAGGGACTGATAATGAGAATACACAGAAACTTTAAGCAGCTCTTTGGAAAAAAGTTGATCAACCATATTAAAAGATGGAAGAACGAGTTGAAAACAAAAACACTTTCTAAAGATGACAGAGAAATAGCCAAAAGACATTTGAAAAAATGCTCAACATCCCTCATCGTAAGGGAACTGCAGGTCAAAACAGCAGTGAGATACCAGCTAACCACATTCGGAATGTCTAAGATTAAAAAAAAAAAAAAAACGTTGTGTTGGCAGCAGTGTGGTAGCAGGGAAACTCTCTTACACAGCTGGTGGAAATGTAAATAAGTCCATCCACTGAGGAGAACAATTTGGAGATTCCTCAAAAATCTAAAAATAGAAGTACCATATGATACACCAATCCCACTCCTTCTACCCAAAGGATAGAAGAATTCTTAATCAGAAAAGTGCTTGCACATCAATGTTTATTGTGGCTAAGACATGGAACCAACCCATATACCCCTGTACTTCTGAATGGATTGAAAAACTGTGGCACATATACTCTATGGAATACTATTCAGCCAAAACAAACAAACAAAAAATCTCCTGGCTTTTTAAATTTTTGTTACATTTTTTTTCTTTTTTTGGAGAGGTTTTTGCTATAGGGTGCGTGCGCTCGCCAGACAGACAGAGAGAGACAGAGAGATAGAAAGCAGGAAATCACCCCCCAGGGGGGATGGCCACGCCGCAATCCCTTCTCCTCCATTCTCCTCTCGGGATCTTGGGCACGCACGCACACGCGCCCGGCGTGAGTTTAAGCCGCCGGGTCCGGGACTCGAACCGTGGTCGACTACGTGGGAGTCCAGCGACATAGCCATTACGCTAACTGCTGGTCCCAATTTTTGTTACATTTTTAAAAATTTATTTTTAATTTTTTTGTACCATTCAATCACATTGTTTAGCTTACAAAGTGAACATTTCAATATGTGAACATTTATCCCTGGTCCAGTTGATCAAAATATCTTCAACCAATAACACCACACTTCCCCCATCCCGTCAATGCTCTCCCTCCGTATCCCTCCACCAAATGTCCTTCCTGAGGCCCCACTCCTCCACACAAAACACATCTGGCATTCACATCCATCTCTTGTGTTTGCACAACCTTTTGTCCATCTGTTTCAGTTATAGAGTGCAGACACTTGATATATATTAAGTGGGGACATACAAAGTCTCTCCTTCATAGGCTGGCTTGCTTCACTCAGCAGTAACTCATCCATATTTTTCCACTTTCTGTCAAAAGTCAAAGTTTTGGACTGCTTCCCTTCCAGACCCCCAGTCCAGGAGCCACCCAGACCCCTAGACAGCCTGCACCTCTGGCTGCAGCTGCCTGGCACATCTGAAGGCAACTGGTGAGCAATGGGGCACCCTGCCCCCACTGTTCAGAAGCCACCTAGACCCCTAGACAGGTAGAAAGTTCCTCCATTTTTTTTCTCCTTTACTATCCCCCATTCTTTTGTAAATTCCTCCTTCTCTGTCTCTTCACAGCCTGCGCCTCTGGTTGCAGCTGCCTGGCACATCTGAAGGCAACTGGTGAGCAAGGGGGCACCCTGCCCCCACTGCTTCCCTTCCAGACCCCCAGTCCAGGAGCCACCCAGACCTCTAGACAGGTAGAAAGTTCCTCCTTTTTTTTTCTCCTTTACTGTCGTGGCGCACGACTTTTTCTTTATTTCCCTCTCTCCTCCTTTCCTTTATCTTATATTGTCTTCTCTCCTTCCTCTTCCATCTTGCCAGACGGACTAGCTAGGCCTAGAATTAGAGGTCTGAATTTTTCTAGTCATATAAAGTTATATTGGTTCCTCCTTTATACGGAACCAACTGTGAAAAAGGAGATTCTACTCTTCAGACACCTGACTATAGTGTATTTTTTGAGACCACATTACTAAAAACAACAGAACAGAGACATCAGCAGACATCAATTCCCAACAAAAGGGAGAGACACTCTGAGCCAGTGAAACATTTGCCTAACAGGTACTTAAAAGTTAGTACATATTCCAATGGCTAGGAGTAGAAGAAGAGCCTCTGGTATGAATAAGCAAGGAAATATATCTCCATCAAAGATACAGAGTAACTCCCCTCCATCTTCAGGGCTAATGGATGATGTTACCAAGATGTCAGACAAAGAATTTCGAACATTTATGGTGAACAAATTCTTCAAATTGGAACAAAAAAGAGACCAAGAACTACAGGAGATGAGAAAGTCATTCTAAGATATGAAAGAAGAAATGGGCACTCTGAGAAAGAACCAGATGGAACTATTAGAGATAACGTCTGGAATAGAGGAAATAAAAAACTCCCTTGAAAGTATTAAAAGTTGATTAGAGGGACCAGCAGTTAGCGTAATGGCTATGTCGCTGGACTCCCACGTAGTCGACTGTGGTTCGAGTCCTGGACCCGGCGGCTTAAACTCACGCCGGGCACGTGTGCGTGCGTGCCCAAGATCCCGAGAGGAGAATGGAGGAGAAGGGATTGCAGCGTGGCCATCCCCCCTGGGGGGTGATTTCCTGCTTTCTATCTCTCTGTCTCTCTCTGTCTGTCTGGCGAGCGCACGCGCCCTATAGCAAAAACCTCTCCAAAAAAAGAAAAAAAAAAAAGTTGATTAGATCATGCTGAAGATTGAAACTCTGATGTAGAAGATAAAACCTCTGACCTAGAAAGAACCATGAAGAAGATAGAGAAAATAACTAAAAATCATGAGGATAATATACGAGAAATACTAGATTCCATAGGACACCCAAATATCAGAATAACTGGTATCCCGGAAGGTGAAGAAACCATAATGGCATGGAAAATCTATTCCATAAAGTCCTGGAAGAAAATTTCCCGAGTCTAGAGAGGCACTCAAGTATCAAGACACAAGAAATACAAAGGACACCAACTAGAATCAACCCCAGAAGATCTTCCCCAAGGCACATCGTAGCCAGACTATCCAAGACCACAGATAAAGACATGATACTAAAACTGGCAAGAGAGAAACAAGAAGTGACATACCAAGGTCATCCCATCAGGCTAACTCCGGACCTCTCAACAGAAGCAATGCAAGCAAGGAAAGAATGGGAAGATGTATTGAAAGTGCTAAGAGAGAAACAATTTCAACCAATATTATTGTATCCTGCAAGATTATCCTTCATATGGGAAAAAAAGATTAAAATCTTCTCAGACAAACAAGACCTGAAAGAATTTGCCAGCACCAGACCAGCTCTTCAAGAAACCCTGAAGAAAGTACTGTTCCAGAAAAACTAAAGAGCTAACAGACAGAAACAAAGGAATAAAAGGCTTCTGTGACAATGGCCAACTTAAATGTCGGGACAGATCCAGTTACATTGAATGTGAATGGATTAAATTCCCCTATCAAGAGACATAGACTGGCCAAATGGATAAAAAAAAAAAAAACAGAGACCCTCTATCTGTTGCCTACAGGAAACCAACCTCATAGATAAAGACATACATAGACTGAAAGTGAAGGGTTGGAAAAAGGTTTTCCATGCAATAGGGAACCAAAAAAGAGCTGGAGCTGTGATACTAATTTCTGACAAAATAGCCTTTAAAACAAAAACTGTTCGAAGAGACAAAGAAGGGCACCATATTGTAGTAAAAGGATCAATAGATCAAGAAGTTATAACTCTTATAAATATCTATGCACTCAACACAGGAGCCCCCAAATATGTGAAGGAAAGACTGTTAGATCTAAAAGGGGAGATAGACTGCAATACATTAATTGTTGGAGACCTCAGCACTGCATCATCCCCTCATCTAGACAAAAAATAGATAAAGGGATAAAGGATCTGAATGATACCATAAATGAAATGGACTTAACAGACATCTATAGAACTTTCCATCGAAAACCCATGATATACAATTTTTTCTCACCCTAACATGGAACCTTTTCGAAGATTGACCACATCATGGGGCACAAAGCAAGCCTCAACAGATACAAAGCATAGAAACTATTCCTAACATCTTCTCTGACCATGAGGGAATTAAACTTAAGTTTAATTTCAAGAGAAATTCTCAAGAATATTCATATACATGGAAACTAAATAACTTACTACTGAATGACTCCACAACTACTCATGAAATAAGGTCGGAAATCAAAAGATTCATGGAAGCTAATGAAAATGAGGACACGAGTTTCCATAATCTTTGGGACACTGTAAAAACAGTCATAAGAGGGAAGTTAATAGCAATTAATGCTTACAAGAGAAAGATGGAAAGAAGGCAAATGGATCACTTAACATCATGCCTCAGAGAATTGGAGAAGCAACAGCAAAATGATCCAAAACACTCCAGGAGAAAGGAAATAATAAAGATCCGAGTAGAAATAAATGAAATAGAAAATAAGCGAACTATACAGAAAATAAATGAAAGTAAAAGCTGGTTCTTTGAAAAGATAAACAAAATTGATACACCACTAGCGAGACTTATTAAGAAGGAGAAAGGAACCAGGTGAATCAAATCTGCAATGAAGCAGGAAATATAACAACAGACAAAGCAGAAATACAGAACAGAATTAGAGAATATTATGAACAACTATATGTCAAGAAACCAGACAAACTGGACAAGATGGACAAATTCCTGGACACGTACAATCTACCAAGATTGAGCCAGGAGGACATAGAAAGTCTAAATAGGCCCATAACAATCCAGGAGATTGAATCAGTAATAAACAACCTTCCAACAAAGAAAAGCCCTGGCCGGGATGGATTCACCTCTGAGTTCTATAAAACTTTCAAAGAAGAGCTAACCCCCTTTCTGCTCAAGTTATTTCTAAAGATCCAAAAGGGTGAATCTCTCCCAAATTCATTCTATGAAGCCTAAATCACCATTATCCTCAAAACAGATAAGGATAGGACAAGGAAGAAAAAATATAGACCAATATCTCTGGTGAATATAGACTCAAAGATTCTCAACAAGATACTAGCAAACCGTATCCAACAACTTATAAAAAAGATTATACATCATGATCAGGTAGGCTTTATTCCAGGAATGCCAGGTTGGTTCAACATACGCAAAACCATAAATGTAATACACCATACACCATATTAACAGGAAAAAAAGACAAAAAACATATGGTCATATCGATTGATGCAGAAAAAGCATTTGATAAGATACAACATTCCTTTATGATCAAGACGCTCAGCAAAATTGGCATACAAGGGTCATTTCTCAACACAAGAAAAGCTATCTATGAAAAACCCATCACAAATATCATCCTGAATGGAGAAAAGCTGAAAAACGGTTTTTCCACTAAAAACAGGTACAAGACAAGGATGCCCACTTTCTCCACTCCTTTTCAACATAGTACTGGAAGTCCTTGCCAACACAATCAGAAAAGCGGAAAAAAATTAAAGGCATCCAAATAGGAAAAGAAGAGGTGAAACTCTCTCTATTCGCAGATGACATGATTGTGTACATAGAAGACCCAATGATTTCCATGAAGAAATTTCTGGAAGTAATGCACGAATACAGCGAAGTTACAGGATACAAAATTAATATCCAGAAATCTATAGCATTTCTGTATATGAACAACAAGCAGACTGAGATAGAACTGAAAAAAAGTTGTTCCATTTACCATAGCCACAAAAAGTATAAGATACTTAGGGATAAATCTAACCAAATAAGTTAAAGACCTCCACAAGGAAAACTATGAGAAGCTAAAAAAAGAAATTGAAAATGACACAAAAAAGTGGAAAAACATCCCATGTTCTTGGATTGGAAGAATTAATATAACCAAAATGGCAATTCTACCCAAATTAATCTACCTATTTAATGCAATGCCAATCAAAGTACCAAACACATTCTTCACAGATTTAGAAAAGACAATCATAAAATTCGTCTGGAATAATGAAAGACCCTGCATTGCCAAAGCAATTCTACACAAGAAGAGTGGAGTGGGCAGCATCTCATTCCCCAACCCAAAAATATACTACAAAGCTGTGGTAATTAAAACAGCATGGTATTAGCACAGGGACAGACATGTGAACCAATGGAACAAAATTGAGTTCACAGGAATAAATTCCCAATCATTCAGTCAAGTGATTTTTGACAAGGGGTATCACAGTCAATCCAGTGGGAAAAGGAAAACCTCTTCAGCAAATTGTGCTGGAAAAACTGGATTTCCACCTTTAGAAAGATGAATGTGAACCCCTACCCCTCACGTTTGACAAAAATCAAGTCAAGGTGGATCAAGGATCTAAATCTAAGACCCCAAACTATTAAACTGCTTCTAGAAAACGTTGGGGAAACTCTGGGAGACATTGGGGTAGGGAAATACTTCTTACATACGACCCCCAAAGCACAGTCGATAATCCCCAAAATAGACAAGTGGGATTACATCAGACTAAGAAGTTTCTGCATGGCAAAAGACACAGTAATTGGTGTGAATCGACAGCCCTCAGAATGGGAAAATATTTTTGTAAACTATGCATCAGATAAGGGATTGATAACCGGAATACATAAGGAACTAAAGAAGCTGTTTGGGGGAACCAGCAGTTAGCGTAATGGCTATGTCGCTGGACTCCCAAGTAGTCAACCACGGTTCGCGTCCCGGACCCGGTGGCTTAAAACTCACGCCGGGCACGTGTGCGTGCGTGCCCAAGATCCTGAGAGGAGAATGGAGGAGAAGGGATTGCGGCGTGACCATCCCCCCTGGGGGGTGATTTCTCACTTTCTGTCTCTATGTCTCTCTCTGTCTGTCTGGCGAGCGCACGCGCCCTATAGCGAAAACCTCTCCAAAAAAAAAAAAAAAAAGAAGCTGTTTGGAAAAAAGATGATCAACCCTATTAAAACATGGGAGAAGGAGTTGAAAAGAACACTCACTAAAGATGACATACAAATAGCCAGAAGGCATATGACAAAATGCTCATCATCCCTCATCGTAAGGGAAATGCAGATCAAAACAACAATGAGATACCACCTAACCCCAGTCAGAATGGTGAAGATTGAAAAAACAAAGAATGGTAAATGTTGGTGGGGATGTGGTGAAAGGGGAACTCTCTTACACTGCAGGTAGGAGTGTAAATTATTCCAACCACTGTAGAGAACAATTTGGAGATTCCTCAAATATCTACAAATAGAACTGCCATATGATCCAGCAATTCCATTTCTCGGCATCTACCCTAAGGACAGAAAATTTCTCATTGGACAAGTGCTTGCACATCGATGTTTATTGTGGCACTTTTCAAGATTGCTAAGACATGGAACCCACCCAATTGCCCCCATATGGCTGAATGGATTGAAAAACTGTGGCACATATACTCTATGGAATACTATTCAGTCATTAAGAACGACAAAACCCTGGCTTTTGACAGAAAGTGGAAGAATATGGAAGATTTACTGCTGAGTGAAGCAAGCCAGGCTATGAAGGAGAGACACTTTGTTGTCCCCACTTAATATATACCGAATGTCCCCACTCTATATCTTAAACTGATGGGCTAAAGGATGTACAAACACAAGAGGTGGATATGAATGCCAGATATGGTGTGTGTGGAGGAGTGGGGCCTGGGGAAGAACATTTGGAGGAGGGATATGAAGACAGCATTGTTGAGACAGGGAGGTAGTGTTGTTATATTTTGATCAACTCAACTGGGGAGAAATGTTCATATATTAAAATGATCACCTTGTAAGCTAAATAATGTGATTGAATGTATTAAAAAATGTAAATAAAATAAATAAATAAATAAATTTAAATTTAATTAAAAGTCAGAGTTTTGTTTGATTTTATGGCCAAATAGTATCCATAGATTATATATGCCACAGTTTTTCAATCCATTCATCTGTATGGGACATTTGGGTAGGTTCCATGTCTTAGGAATTGTGAACAGTGCTGCAATAAACATCGATGTGCAAGCACTTTTCTGATGAAGAATTCTTCTGTCCTTTGGGTAGATACTGAGGAGTGCGATTGCTGGATCATATCGTAGTTCTATTTGTAGATTTTTGAGGAATCTCTAAATTGTTCTCCACAGTAACTGGACCAATTTATATTTCCATTAGCAGTGTAAAAGTGTTCCCCTTTCACCACACCACCACCAATACTTATCTTTTTTTTTTTTTTTTTTGTCTTAGGTATTCTGACAGGGGTTAGGTGGTACCCCATTGTTGTTTTGATCTGCATTTCCCTTATGATGAGGGATGTTGAGCATTTTTTCATATGCCCTTTGGCTATTTGTCATCTTTCGTGAGTGCTTTTTTCAACTCCTTCTCCCATCTTTCATAGGGTTTATCATCTTTTTTCCAAACAGCTTCTTGAGTTCCTTGTGTATTCTGTTTATCAGTCCCTTATCTGATTCATAATTAACAAAAATACTCTCCCATTTTGAGGGCTATCTATTCACACTAATTACTGTGTCTTTTGCAATGTAGAAACTTCTTAGTCTGATATAATCCCAAAACCCTGGCTTTTAACAGAAAGTGAAAGAGTATGGAAGATTTACTGCTGAGTGAGGCAAGCCAGACTATGAAGGATAGACATTGTATGTCCCTATTTAGTATATACCGAGTGTCCACACTCTGTGACTGAAACTGATTAACATATGAAGCATATACAAGCACAATAAATGGGTGTAAATACCAGATAGAGTTTTTGTAAAAGAGTAGGCCATGAGGAAGGACATTTAAAAGCAAAACCGGAAAGCAAAGCATTAATGGGACAAAGAAATGTGGTATTATCTGTTGAAGGTATTTTATACTTTAACAAACTGGACTAGAGTAAAATGTTCACATAGTGAAATAATCACGTTGTAAGGTAAAAAGGGTAATTGAATGTATAAAAAAATGAAATTAAAAAAAAAGAAAAAAGAAAAAAAAGGAAAGCGCAATGCATTCTAATTGCCAAACTCAACTTTCTGCTACAACACTGACCTTTTTTTTTTTTTTTTAAGAGGTTTTTGCTGTAGGGCGTGTGAGCTCACCATACAAAGAGAGAGACAGAAAGTGAGAAATCACCCCCCCAGGTGGGGTAGCCATGCCGCAATCCCTTCTCCTCCATTATCCTCTCAGGATCTTGGGCACGCACGCACATGCTCCCGGCTTGAGTTTAAGCCACAGGTTCCAGGATGCAAACCGCAGTCGACTACATGGGAATCCAGCGTCATAGCTATTACACTAACTGCTGGTCCCCTCTGCTACAACAAAGATCTGAAATGCATCCCCTAAACTGGAGTTTTTCTGCCAAAGAACTTTCTGATATCCCATGCACAAGTTCAGACTTACACTGGAAACTTTCATGATTATCTCCAAAAGTTAGCTTCATTTTACAACGTCCGTACACTGACAATGAAAAACTGCTTAAAATACCTAACCGTGATGTAGAGCAAAACTGTATTCTCAACCTGTTTAATTACTAAAGTTGATTAAGTGGTAAATGCAAGTTTGTATTAGTTTGTTCCTAAGTGCACTTTCTACAAGAGTGTTTTCAAGCTTCAGGACCAGCAGTTAGCGTAATGTCTATCTCACTGGACTCCCTTGTAGTCGACTGCGGTTCGTGTCCCGGACCCAGTGGCTTAAAACTCACGCCGGGCGCATGTGGGTGCATGCCCAAGATTCCAAGAGGAGAACAAAGAAGGGATTGTGGTGTGACCATCCCCCCTGGGGGGTGATTTCTCGCTTTCTGTCTCTCTGTCTCTCTCTGTCTGTCTGGCGAGTGTATGTGCCCTATAGCAGAAACCTCTCCAAAAAAAAGAAAAAGAGTGTTTTCAATCTTAGTTCCCATTGAAAATGTAATGCATTCAAAGGATCAAAACTCAAATTTCAGCTACAACAAACATCTTTAGGTATGAAATGAAGGTCCAAGAGTGGAGTCTTTGCCAAAGAACTTTCTGATATTTCATGCACAAGTTCATATTTACACTGAAAAGTTACATGTTTATCTCTGAAACCAAGCTTAGTTTTATAATGTCTGTACACAAACAGTGTAAAACTGTTTACTAAACCAAACAGGGATGTAGAGAAAAACTGTCTTCATATCTTGTTCAATTTTTAAAGATAAGTAAGTTATAAAAAGAAGTTTGTGTTAGTTTGTTGCTAAGTTTACTTTCTAAGAGAATATTTTCAAGTTTAGTTCCCATTGAAAGTATAATGCATTCTAAGGGTCAAAACTCAACTTTCAGCTACAGCAAAGATATTTAAGTACGAAATGCAGCTTCGTGGAATCTTTATGCCTAAGAACTTTCTGATATTCCTTGCACAAATTCAGATTTACACTGAAAACTTTCATGCCTATCTCCGAAACTTAGCTTTGTTTTATAACGTCCGTACTCTAACAGTGTAAAACTGCTTTCCAAACCAAACAGGGATGTAGAGCAAAAGTGTCTTGACATCTTGTTCAACTTCTAAAGTTAAGGAAGTGGTGAAAAGGAGTTTTTGTTATTTTATTCCTAACTGTACTTTCTATGAGAATGTTTTCAAGCTTAGTTCCCATTTAAATTGTCATGCATTCTCAGGGTCAAACTCAACTTTCAGGTACAACAAAGATCTTTAGGTAAATAATGCAGCTCCATACGTGGAGTCTTCCTGCCAAAAGAACTTTCTGATAGTCCATGCACAAGTTCAGATTTACTCTGAAAATTTTCATGCTTATTTCTGAATTTTAGCTTCATTTTAAAATGTTCATACAATAACAGTGTAAAACTGCTTACAAAACAAAACAGGGAAGTAAGAGCAAAAGTGTCTTGACATCTTGTTCAACTTCTTAAGTAAGTGGTAAAAAGAAGTTTGTTTTATTTTGTTCCTATGTGTACTTTCTATGAGAATATTTTCAAGCTTAGTTCATGTTGGAAGTGTAATGCATTGTAAGGGTCAAAACTCAACTTTCAGCTATAGCAAAGATATTTAGGTATGAAAAACAGCTCCATGAGTGTAAACTTTCTGCCAAAGAACTTTCTGATATTCCATGCACAAGTTCAGATTTACACTGCAAACTTAAATGCTTATCCTCAAAACTTAGCTATGTTTTATAATGTCCGTACCCTAGCAAAGTAAATCTGCTTACAAAACCAGTGATGTATAGTGAAACTATCTTCACAAGATGATCAACTTCTATAGTTAAATGGTAAAAAAAGCTTTTGTTTCTTCCTATGTGTACTTACTACACGAATATTTTCTTTTTCTAAATTCTATTTATTATTATTATTACTTAATTTTACCAGAGAGAGTGGGAGAGAGGAATATAGAGGGAAAGTGAGAAAGCAAGCCTCCATGTCCAGGACTCGAACTGTAGTTGGCCATGTGGGAGTCCAACATCTTAACCATCATGTCATCTCATAACCATGCTACGAGAATATTTTCAAGCTTAGTTCCCAATGAAAGTGTAATGTATTCCAAGGGTCAAAACTCAATTTTCTGCTATAACAAAGGTCTTTAGTTAAGAAATGCAGCTCCATGAGTGGATTATTTCTGATATCCCATGCAAAATTTCAGATTTACACTGAAAACTTACAAACTTTATCTCCGAAATTTAGCTTCATTTTACAACATCCATACACTAACAGTGTAAAACTCCTTACAAAACCAAATGATGATATAGAACGAAACTGTCCTGACCTCTTTTTCAGCTTCTGAAGTTAAGTAAGTGGTAAAAATTTGTGTTAGTTTGTTCCTAAGTGCACTTTACAAAATTCTTTCCACTTTGGGTCACTTAAATGTTTTCCTTTTTTTTTCTTCTCCTTGATTCCCCCCCTCTTACCCTCACCCATTTCCCATCCACCTTCCACACTGTCTCCAGTATTATCATTTCTCTCTACACTTTTATACCTTCCAATAATTCAGTTTCTGCCATAGAATGCTGAAATTTGGTGTGTATTGAGTGGGAACATTCTTAGTCTTGCTTACTTTGCTTAGCAGTGAATTTCTCATATTCTCCATTTTCTATCAAATGCCAGGGTCTCATTTTTTTATGGATGAGTAAGGTTCCATAATTTTCAATCCATTTGCCTGTTATTGAACATTTGGGTTGATTCTATATCCTAGCAACTTTTAATATTGCCTCAATAAACATGGAAGTGCAAGTATTTTTCTGGCTAATTGTTTTACAATCTTTTGGTAAATACCCATGAATGGAATTGCTGGATCATATGGTAGTGTTATTTGTTGATCTTTGAGGAACCTCCATATTGTTCTCCATAGTGACTGTAGTAATTTATGTACTTGCCAGTAGTGTAGATTTCCCTTTCCACCACAGCCTCTCCAGCAATTATTCTTTATTGTTTTAATCTTAGCAATTCTGACTTGGGTTATGTGGTATGTAATTGAAGTTTTGATTTGCATCTCCCTTATTATAATAGACATTGAGTATTTGTTCATATGCGTTTTGGTCTTCCATTGAGAGTTGTGTGTACAACACATTTGCCCATCTTTTAAATGGGTGATCTTTTATAGAGGGCAAGCAATTTGAGTTCCCTGTATATCCTGGATCAGTATTTTATCTGAAGGAGAGTTTGCAAATATATTTTCCCATTCTGGGTTGTCAATTCACTCTGATTTTTGTTTCTTTGTGCAGAAATTTTATTTATTTTTTTCTGGAGTCTCTATTCTCTTCCATTGGTTCACCTGTCTGTATTTTTATGCCAATACCATGTCATTTTGATTATCACAATATATATTGTGATAATCAATATATATATTGATTATATATAATCAATATATATATATATTGTAATATATATATTTGTAATATATTTTGGAGTCAGGGAGTCAGATGCCTCCTACACCACTCTTGTAGGTCAGGATGGCTTTGGCAATGTGTGGTCTTTTATAATTCTGGTCAAATTCTATGAGTGTTTTTTTTTTTTTTTTTTTTTTTTTTTTTTTTTTTTTTTTTAGATCTGTGCAGAATATCTCTTTTACTTTGATTGGTATTGTGTTAAATATGTAGATTAATTTGAGTAGAATTCTCATTTTGATTATATTAATTCTTCCAATCCAGAAACATGGATTAGAAAACACTTTTTGTGTCATTTTCAATTTCTTTTTTTTTTAAATTTCTCATACTTTTCTATGTGGAGGTCTTTAACTTCTTTGTTTAGATTTATTCCTAGGTATCTTATACTTTTTGTGACTATTACAAATGGAATTAATTTCTTGAGTTTTATCTCAGTATGCTTGTTTGTATATAGAATTGCTATAGATTTCTTATGCTGTTTTTGTATACTGCAACCTTACTGCATTCATTCACTATTTCCTGGAATTTTTTTCATGAATAGCATTGGGTCTTCTATGTATACAATTATGTTATCGGCAAATAGAGATAATTTTATCACTTCTTTCCCTATTTGAATGTCTTTTATTTTATTCTATTTTCTCATTATTTTATTTAGGACTTCCAGTACTCTATTAAAAAGTGGAGAAAGTGGGCATTCTTATCTTTTACCAGTCTGATGTTAGCTATGGGTTTTTCATAAATCAGGTTCAAGATATCTGTAGAGGAGGAAAAGCTCTGGTGTGTTTTGCTGTGTGCTGGTACAGATCACCCATGCTGCTCTCATTTTACACTTGAGACTCCAGATACTGGCTTCACTGAGGGAAATGTTTTCCATAGAGAAGACAAAGACAAGGCCATGAGTACCACAGATTCGTGAAGTTCTTCTCCTATCCATTGGCACTATGCATCACCAAACAGTTTTTAAACAGTTAAACCTTGTTCCTTTTCTTCATGTATATAGTGTTTCACTGCAAGCTTTAAAATAAAAAAAAAAAACAGCTATTATTCCATTCCTTCATCCTGTCAAAATTCAGTACAGACATGAGGGGAAAAAGGTACTGGGAACAGCTAGGCATGAACACATTGAGAGTGATCTATAATAGGACATTGGTAACACTGTACACAGTGGGGCAGCAGCAGCCTCATCTTTTATCAGATCTTCTTCCTTGTGATGAACTTTACCTGCCCAGGACATAACACTGAGGTATTATTAGTTCTGTGGGCTGACATTTAATATTAACACAACGCCATCTTGTCATACCTTCAATCTGACAAAATCCTATGTAGCAGTGAAATTGTTCTCTGATGACAAACAAGTTCCTTGAACTTCAGATGTTACTTTAGAGGAGATATAAGGTCTTCTGACTCAGAAATGCCTTGGCATCTCACATCTCACAGAGGATTAAGGTTGGATGCTTCAAAAAAGTACAGGCAGTACTGAGCCCCCTCATCATCGTCTATGTCTTGAGTCTTTGGTGTTTTAATGGTGGACATTTGATCTTTGTATTTTTGTGGCACAGGACCTACAAATCCAATATTATCATAAAAGTTATGAATGGTACTGGCATTAAAATACAGCCCTTTGGCTTTAAAAAGACACATTTCTTTGATTAAGCAGTCAATTGACACTGTGCTGATGCATAGTGTCAATGGATAGGAGAAGAACTTCACAAATCTGGAGTTGTCTATTATAACTTCTCAATAGCTGCATTTCTTTGAGTGAGGAAAATTGGGATATAGAATTTGATCTTTTTAGGCACCTTTGAGTTAGATTATTTTCTATTTCATTGACCTCAGATTTTAGTTTTTTAACTTTTTCTTTTGAATCTCAACTTTTTAAGCCATTGCATTATGGCTTTCTGATGTACCAATAGAGCTTGTGTGCAGGCAACACCATCAGATCCCATACTCAATTTCTGTGCTTCACTTCCTCTGTGCATATTTCCTAAGGTAGGGTTTATGAGGTGCTGGATATTCTCTGTTTCTACATAATGAACAGGATGGTTTAGGAGATTTGTAAGTTCAAAGGTAGGGGATACCATCCCTGGTGAAACTGTAGGTGATTTATTGGGAGAAATGGTAATTTTGAAAGTGTATTTTGTATTGGGTTGAGTGACCACCACTCAAGGAGAAGTCGTTGAGTTATTGCCTATTGCTCAACTTTTTGGGAGCGTGATGATGAATCAAGGCAGGACCCATGCTCACTTGGCCAGGCATATTCCTGGAGGCAGCAGATGCTCCAGAGTTTGTGTATATGAAAAGTGTAGGCTGATTCCACATGATCTGTTCATTTCCTGTGGTGGCATTAACTGAAATATAGACTTTAGGTTGATTATGGGACATCACCTCATCAGTATTGGGGGGACTGGCAGCTATGTAAGCAATGGACTGATCTCTATTTAAATTCTGGCTGTTAACTGAAGAGGAACTTCTGGAGACTTGAGGTCAAGAAGAATATGATTTTGAAGAACTGTTTCTTTGTGGCGGTTCAAGTTTGATCTCAATCTGTTTTTTTTAAGGTTATTTTGAAATATTCTGAATATTTTATTGGCTATGAGCAGAATACTGTGAGCTACCAAGCCAGTGGTTGTGGATTAGTAGGTGAACTGATGGGCATGTAGACATAAGAGGTCTGGTGGCCTTGCTAATTTGTTTGTTGGGTTGAGGTATGTGACAGAGGATTAGATGCAGGGTAAATAGTCCAGGAATCAGGCTGCGATGGTTGATAGACTTGTTGAGGGTTTGGGCTTAAACTGAAATACACAGTCAGAATGTTGCTATGCCTATTGAGCTGCACTACTATGAATTGTAATGTAAGGCCTAATGTAGATAGAATTTCCCTGTGGACTGTTAAGTACAGGTGGAGATACACCATGGATGTGCAAAGATGTAGGACTATTATGACCAGTCTGAATATTTGAGGCTAAAGTTACCATAATAAGATTAAATCTAAGAGTTTATTGAGAAAGGTTGGACATTCTTTTGGTGCCTAAGTGAATTCAAAGCACAAGATGTACTGGACAGTCAAAAAACATTGAAAACCTGAGGAACTTGAGCTGGTGCTGTCTGTGTCTGCTGATAAACCAGCTCATTATTGGACTGAACACCTTGAAATTGTCCACCACTAATGTTGTGTGTTAGAGTCCTACATCCATTCATTCTATTTCCTTCTATGCCATTGTGGTAAACTTCTGTGACTACAAGTCCAAGCTGAGAGAAATCATGTGATTGTGTAGAATAGAAATTCCAGAATCATCTGAAAAATTAAAATCTCCTTCACCATAAAGATACCTTGTACTCTCCTGAGAGAGAATGGCACAGCATGTATCCAGGTTGTTATTCGGCAACATGCACCTGGATACAATAACTTCAGGCAGTTCAGGGAATTTTTGTTGCAGGGCAGGTCATGTAAAACCTGAAAATCACTTTTTCTGGCTTCCGTGGGCCATTTGTGTATTGCCTGATCAGGACTTCTTGTATAGTAGGCAATTCTAGGCCTTAGTGAAAATGGTACTCATATCTTCTGTCTAAGCATTATCCTTCACCACTTCTGCTTCTGCCTCCCTCTCTTCCTCCTTCTCCTCAGCAAGCCACTGCCTCTCCCACTAGAGCAGCCATCTCCATGGGTCACTGCTGCCACCTTGCCACTACTGCTGCCTCTGATTCTGCTCAGCAGGAGGAACACCTCAGCCCTCCCTTCTGCCCTCCTCATTCAGCCCCCTCCAATCAGCCTCCACCAACAACTCCCTCCAGCCCCACTGCTGCTGCTCTTTGTCAAGGGGGATGGGGGCCGAGATGAGTCACCTTCCAACTGCAGATCAAAAACAACCACTGGGCAGCATCACAGCTACAGGATCTTTGGCTGTACTTCCCAAGGCCTCCCTACCACTCTCTGCTACCAACCCCCCCTTCTCCCACCCCCAGGCTCTTTTAGGTTCTTTCTGCAGCACTTCCAGACTCAACCAAATCAAAATGCTGCCACAGAATATCCAAAGATTTTAGTTTATTCATTTCTTTAGTGTACTTTTATAACTTGCAACCAGTCCAATATATGAAAACAAGCATGCAAGAATGTGTTCATAACTTTGCACAGCAAAGCATTAGAAA
The DNA here is from genome assembly GCA_026018925.1 of Tupaia tana. Taxonomy (NCBI): domain Eukaryota; kingdom Metazoa; phylum Chordata; class Mammalia; order Scandentia; family Tupaiidae; genus Tupaia; species Tupaia tana. The sequence goes on from JAKSZU010000003.1 coordinate 127,320,219, forward strand.
AAAGTCCTTTAGAGAGGGCACTCCACTAGAGAGGCCTAGTTTTATATATATATATATATATATATATATATATATATATATATATATATATAAAAACCACTTGCTTCTACTCCAAAGTTTGTGCTGTTTTCATTTTACATGTTACTTTTGTAACTAGCAAACAGTTATATGGAAAGAAGCATGTAATAATGTGTTTATAACTTAACACTGCAAACCACTATAACAAAATTTTTTGGCAACTGCCATCCACTAGAGAAGCCTAGTCACATACATGAAGCACTTTTTTCTACTCCAAAGTTTATGCTTTTTTGTTTCTTGAGTGTACTTTTGTGGAGAGGCCTAGTAACTTATACAAAGAACTTGCTTTTATGTGTTATTTTTATTCCACAGGTTACTTTGTAACTGGAAAACAGATTATATATGTGTATATCTATCTATCTATCTATCTATCTATCTATCTATCTATCTATCTATATCTATATCTATATCTATCTATCTATATCTATCTATATCTATATCTATCTATCTATCTATCTATATATATATATATATATATATATATAGACACACACACACATTTAAGAATGTGTTAATAGCTTTACACAGCAAATCACTAGAAAAAAGTTCTTTGGCACAGGCATGCCACTAGAAAGACCTAATCACACATGAAGCACTTGCTTCTACTCTGAACTTTGTACTTTTTTCATTCCACAGGATACTATTGTAATTTGGAGCCAGATATATGGAAAGAAACATTTAAGAATGTGTTCAAAACATCACACAGCAAGCACTAGAAAAAAATTCTTCAGCGTGGGCACTCTACTAGAGAGACCTAGTCATATATATAAAGCACTTGCTTCTACTCCAAAGTACATACTCTTTTGTGCCATCAGTGCACCTTTGTAACTTGTAAACCAACCAATATACCAAAAGAAGCAAGTAAGAATGTGTTCATAACTTCGCACAGTAAGGTAAGGGCACTCCACTAGAGAAGCATAGTGGCATATATGAAGCACTGCTTCTACTAAAATGCTTGTGCTTTTTTATTCCACAGGTTACTTTTGTAACTGGCAGATATAAAGAAAGAAGAATTTAAGAATGTGTTTATAATTTTACCTGGGAAAATACTAGAACAAAGTACTTTGGCAGGACAATACCAGTAGAGAGGCCTTATAACATATATAAAGCATTTGCTTCAAATTCAGTTTGTACTTTTTTTATTCCACAGTTTACTTTTGTACCTGTCAGTCAGATATACAGAAAAAAGCATTGAAGTATGTGTTCATAACTGCACAGCAAAGCACTAGAACAAAGTTATTTTTCAAGGGCACTACACTAGAGAAGCCTACTCACATATATAAACCAATTCCTAATACTCTGAAATATGTCCTTTTTTATTCCACAGGTTACTTTTATAATTGGCAAAAACATACAGAAATAAACATTTAAGATTGTTTTCATAAATTTCCACAATAAAGCACTAGAAGAGAGTTCTTTGGCATGAGCACTCCACTAGAGAGGCCTAGTCACATATGTAAGCACTTGATTATACTCAACTTCCCCTGGTTACTTTTTTTAATTCCAGGAGTTCTTGGAATAGATTTTTCATACCCTTATTTGTTTCTTCACCTTCTGGGATACTAATTATTCAGATATTAGGGTGTCTAATGGAATCTATTCCAAGAAATCTTGGTAGAAAAACTCCCAAGTCTAGAGATGCACTCAAACATCCAGACCCAAGAATTACAAAGGACCCCAAATAGAATCAACCCAAAAATATCTTCCCCAAGGCACATCTTAACCAGACTGGCAAAAACTACAGATAAAGACATGATACTAAATCTGGCAAGAGAGAAACAACAAGTTACATACAAAGGACGTCCCATCAGGCTAACACCAGACTTCTCAATGGAAGCAATGCAAACAAGTAAAGAATGGGAAGATGTATTTAAAGTGTTAAGAGAGAAAACACTTTCAACTGAGATGATTATATCCTGCAAGATTATCCTTCAAATGGGGAAAAAAAGATTAAAATCTTCTCAAACAGAGCATGAAAAAATGTGCCAACACCAGACCAGAAACTCTGAAGAAAGTACTGTTCCAGGAAAAGTAAAGAATGAATATTCAAAAACAAAGGAATAAAAGGTAACCAAGCCAATGGCCAACTTAAACGTCGGGACAGCTCCAGTAAAATCGAAGATAACATTGAATGTTAATAAATTAAATTGTCTAATCAAGAGACACACACTGGCTGAAAGGATATAAAACAGAAAACCTCTATTTGATGCCTGCAGGAAACGCACTTCATGGATAAAGATATACATAGACTGAAAGTGAAGGGTTAGAAAAGAGGTTTTCCATGCAAATGGGAACCAAAAAAGAGCTGGAGTTGCGATACTAATTTCTGATAAAAATAGGTTTTAAAACAAAAACTGTTCAAAGAGACAAAGAAGGGCACTGTATTGAGACGGACTCAGGCTGCAGGCCCGACCCTTCTGAATCTCCACGCATCCCCACTGTTTCTCCTCTTTGGACCCCAGGTTGGTTGTCTGGGACTTTAAGGCGAACTCCCACGCCACCCCACCCGCAATCCCGATCGAGCCGGCCCACAGTTCCGGGCACCAGTTGTACTCAGGCTGCAGGCCCAACCAACCTGGTCCTGTCACTCATCTTCTGACCCTTTCCCACTAGCCTTTGGACTCTTTGAATTGTGGTGATTTGAGTAGCGCGCAACGCGCGCTGCGCGATTTCCTTTTTTCATTCTGTTTTTCTTTGTTCTTGGGGTGTTGCTTATTCAGTCAATTGAAGTCTCACCTCTCCTTAGAGACAGTGAGGACTTTGGGCCTTCCAGGGTAGTGGCAACAGTTAATGGTAATTGTGAGCAACAGGTAGGTCAACCATAAGGGAAATCATCAATTTTCTAAGCCTGTACAACTTTTAACAATCAGTTAGGAAGAAACATATAGATTACCTGATGACTAGGAACAATCACAGAGGCTCAAGAAATATGAGCAACCAAGAAAAGGCCTCTCCCTCAAGGGAAATCATCAAGCCTACGTCACCCACAGTCAATACAATGGACGTTGTGGACATGTCTGATAAGGAATTCAGATTATTTGTAGTGACCAAACTAACTGAGATGGAAGAGAAAAGAGACAAGGAGCTACAGGAGATGAGGAAGTCCTTCAATGACTTGAAAGAAGAAATGGATACCTTAAACAAGAACCAGATGGAACTTTTAGGATTGAAGAATGTGATACAGGAAATCAAAACCTCCCTTGAAAGTATTAAAAGTAGGTTAGACCAGGCAGAAGTTCGAATCTCTAACGTATAAGACAAAACATCTGACCTAGAAAAAAGTATCAAGAAGATTGAGAAAACAACCATGAAAAATGAGGATAATATACGAGGAATACTGGATACTATCAAGCACCCCAACATCCGGATAATTGGTATTCCAGAAGAGGAAGAAAATAATTAGGGCCTAGATAATTTATTCCACAAGATCCTAGAAGAAAACTTTCCAAATCTAGAAAGGCATTCAAGTATCCAGACCCAGAAAATACATAGGACCCCGGGTAGAATCAACCCACGAAGATCTTTTCCAAGGCATATCATAGCCAGACTGGCAAAAACAACAGACAAAGACAAGATACTAAAGTTGGCAAGAGGGAAATGCCAGGTTACTTACAAAGGTCACCCCATCAGGCTAACATCAGATCTCTCGGCCGAAACAATGCAGGAAAGGAAAGAATGGGGAAGCATAGTAAAAGTGTTGAGTGAAAAACAATTTCAACCAAGAATACTATACCCGGCAAAATTATCTTTCATATGAGAAAAAAAGATAAAAACATTCTCAAATAAACAAAATTTGAAGGAATTTAGCAACTCCAGACCTGCTCTTCAAGAGGTTCTGAAGGGAGTATTATACCAGGAAAACTAAAAAATCAGAGACAGGTATATGAGAACAAAAAGCAACCAAGAAAATGGCTCACTTAATGATAGGACCAGGTACGGAAATATCGATAATTACATTGAATGTCAATGGATTAAATTCTCCAGTTAAGAGACATAGACTGGCTGAATGGATAAGAAAACAGAAACCCTCTATCTGTTGCCTACAAGAAACTCACCTTATGGATAAAGACATACATAGACTAAAAGTCAAGGGCTGGAAAAAGATACTCCATGCAAATGGAAATCAAAAAAAAGCTGGAGTAGCGATATTGATCTCAGACAAAATCGATTTCAAGACAAAAACTGTAAGAAGAGACAAAGAAGGGCATTATATAATAGTAAATGGGGTAATCCAGCAAGAAGACATAACCCTTATAAATATCTACGCACCCAACTCAGGTGCACCTAAATATGTGAAGGAAAGACTGCTGGAGCTAAAAGGAGAGATAGGGAGAAATACTATAATTGTTGGAGATCTCAACACCCCATTATCTCCTATAGACAGATCTTCTAGACAGAAAATAATAGAGAGATACAGGACTTAAATGATACTATAACTCGAATGGGCTTGACAGATATCTATAGAACTTTCCACCCTACATCCACAACATATACATTTTTCTCACCCCGACATGGAACCTTTTCAAAGATAGATCATATATTAGGACACAAATCAAGCCTTTATAGATTCAAAGGCACAGAAACTGTACCCAGCATCTTCTCTGACCATGATGGAATTAAACTCAAGATTAATTTCAAGACACAACCCCGAAAATACACGAACACATGGAAACTGAACAACCTACTTCTGAATGACTTCTTCACTACTGAAGAAATTAAGGCTGAAATAAAAAAATTTATGGAAACTAATGATAATGAGTACACAAGTGTCCAGAATCTATGGGACACAGCAAAAGCAGTCATAAGAGGGAAATTCATAGCAATTAGTGCGCATAAGAAAAGGATAGAAAGATGGCAAGTAGATAACTTATCATCATGACTCAGAGAATTGGAAAAACAACAACAAACAAACCCCCAAAATGCCAGGCAAAAAGAAATAATAAAGGTTCGAGCAGAAATAAATGAAATAGAAAATAAACGAACCATACAGAAAATAACAAGATCGACACACCATTGGCTAGACTGATCAAGAAGAAGAAAGAAAGAAACCAGATTAATCAAATATGTGATGAAACAGGCAATATTACCACAGACATAGCATAAATACAAAATATCATTAGAGGATACTATGAGCAACTTTACGCCAACAAACAAGATAACCTGGAGGAGATGGACAAATTCCTGGATGCATATAATCTACCAAGATTGGATCAGGAAGACATAGAGAACCTGAATAGACCCATAACAAGCCAGGAGATTGAATCAGTAATAAATAACCTCCCAACAAAGAAAAGCCCAGGTCCAAATGGCTTCACTTCTGAATTCTACAAAACTTTTAAGGAAGAGTTAACCCCTATCCTACTAAAATTATTTCTAAAGATTCAAAATGAAGAAAACCTTCCAAATTCATTCTATGAAGCCTCCATCATCCTCATCCCCAAAACAGATAAAGATATGACAAAAAAGGAAAACTACAGACCAATATCATTGATGAATACAGACGTGAAAATTCTCAACAAGATACTCGCAAATCGTATCCAACAACATCTAACAAAGATCATTCATCACGATCAGGTAGGCTTTATACCAGGGATGCAAGGGTGGTTTAATATACGCAAGACCATAAATGTAATACACCACATTAACAGAAAGAAAGATAAAAACCATATGATCATCTCAATTGATGCGGAGAAAGCATTTGATAAAATACAACATCCTTTTATGATTAAGACTCTCAGTAAGATTGGTATAGAAGGGTCATTTCTGAACACAATAAAAGCAATCTATGAAAAACCTACAGCTAACATTATACTGAATGGGGAAAAGCTGAAAGCTTTTCCTCTGAAAACAGGTACTAGGCAAGGCTGCCCACTTTCTCCACTGCTCTTTAATAAAGTACTGGAAGTCTTAGCTATTGCAATCAGAGAAGAGAACAATGTTAAAGGCATTCGAATAGGCAAAGAAGAATTGAAAATATCTTTATTTGCAGAAGACATGATGGTATACTTAGAAGACCCAAAGGTATCCATGAAAAAACTGCTTGAAGTAATAAGTGAATACAGTAAGGTGGCAGGATACAAAATCAATATCCAAAAATCTATAGCATTTCTATTTATGAACAACAAGTTGAATGAAGCAGAGCTGAAGAAAGGAATACCTTTCACTGTAGCCACAAGGTGTATAAGATACCTAGGGATAAACCTAACTAAGAAAGTCAAAGACCTTTATAAAGAAAACTATGAAAATCTTAAAAGAGACATTGAAAGTGACATAAAAATGTGGAAGGACATCCCATGCTCCTTGATTGGAAAAATTAACATAATCAAAATGGCAATTCTACCCAAATTAATCTACATGTTTAATGCAATTCCAATCAAAATACCAGAGATATTCTTCAGAGATCTAGAAAAGGCAATCATAGAATTTGTCTGGAACCATAAAAGACCTCGTATTGCAAAAGCAATCCTGCGCAAGAAGAATGGAGTAGGAGGCATATCAATCCCTGATCCCAAGATATACTATAAAGCTGTGGTCATCAAAACAGCATGGTATTGGCATAAAAACAGACAAGTGGACCAATGGAAGAGAATAGAGACCCCAGAAATAAACCCCAAAGCTTACAGCCAACTGATCTTTGACAAAGGATATCAGTCAATCCATTGGGAAAAGGAAAACCTCTTTAGTAAATGGTGCTGGAAAAACTGGGTATCCACCTGCAGAAAGATGAAACTGAACCCCCATCTTTCACCATTAACAACAGTCAACTCAAAATGGATCAGAGATCTGAACTTCAGACCTCAAACAATAAAACTACTGGTGGAAAATGCTGGGGAAACTCTGGGGGACATTGGAGTAGGCAAAGACTTCTTAAATAAGACTCCCAAAGCACAGGCAATAATCCCTAAAATAGACAAGTGGGACTATATTAGACTAAGAAGTTTCTGCACAGCAAAGGATACAGTAACAAGTGTGAACCAACAACCCTCAGAATGGGAAAATATTTTTGTTAAATATGCCTCAGACAAGGGACTGATAACCAGAATACATAGGGAACTCAAGTGCCTTATGCGAAAAAAAATGATGAACCCAATTAAAAGATGGGAAAATGAGCTGAACAAAAGTCTCTCTAAGGAAGACATACGAACAGCCAAAAAGCATATGAGAAAATGCTCAACATCCCTCATCATAAGGGAGATGCAGATAAAAACTACAATGAGATACCACCTAACCCCTGTCAGAATGGCAAAGATGAAGAATATAAAAAGTGATAAGTGTTGGCGAGGATGTGGTGAAAAGGGAACCCTCCTACACTGTTGATGGGAATGTAAACTAGTTCAACCACTGTGGAGAACAATATGGAGGATCCTCAAAGATCTACAAATAGAACTACCATTTGATCCAGCAATCCCACTCCTGGGTATTTACCCAAAAGACAGGAGAACGCTCAGTCAGAAAAGTGCTTGCACATCAATGTTTATTGCAGCATTATTCACAATTGCCAAGACATGGAACCAACCTAAATGTCCACAAACTGATGAATGGATTGGAAAAGTGTGGTATATATACTCTATGGAATACTACTCAGCCATAAAAAATAACAAGACCCTGGAATTTGATAGAAAGTGATCAGATACGGAGGATATATTGCTGAGTGAAGTAAGCCAGGCTATGAAAGAAAGATATTGTATGTATCCACTCAATATATACCGACTATCAGCACTCTATAATAGAGAGCAAAAAATTGGAGGACATAAAAGCAGTGAAGGTACTTAACGAGAATAGGACAGTGTGCAATGGGGGACGTAAAGAGATGAGAATAGAGAAAGATAACAAGTGAACAATAGAGAGGCAGGACATTAGTGAGAAACAGATATGGCTTATTAACTGTTGATGTTGACATGTATAGTATTCTCAACTGGATTTGTCTGAGAAGTATTTCATAATGGGCAAAGTATTTGTACAAGCAAAATGAGAAATAGCAATTGACTGTTTTAAAAAATAATTAAAATAATAATAATAATGATTGGGGAAAACATAGAAAAGATATTCAATGTTAAAGTGGGGGGATTAATGTCTCTGTACTGACTGACATGCATGGCATTCCCTTTTGAAAAAGCAATGTAATACACTGTAAAGTTATATGTAATTCAATGTAATATAAAGAAGAATATGATGATAATAAAAAAAAAAGAATATACATCATGATCAGGTAGGCTTTATCCCAGGAATGCAAGGTTGGTTCAACATACGCAAAACCATAAATGTAATACACCATATTAATAGGAAGAAAGATAAAAACCAGATGGTCATATCAATTGATGCAGAAAAAGCATTTGATAAGATACAACATCCCTTCATGATCAAGACTCTCAGCAAAATGGGCATAGAAGGACCATTTCTCAACACAATAAAAGCTATCTATGAAAAACCCATAGCGAACATCATCCTCAATGGAGAAAAGCTGAAAACTTTTCCACTAAAAACGGGTACAAGACAAGGATGTCCACTTTCTCCACTCCTCTTCAATATAGTATTAGAAGTCTTCGCCATTGCAATCAGTAAAGAGGAAAAAATAAAAGGCATTCAAACAGGAAAAGAAGAGGTGAAACTCTCTCTATTTGCAGATGACATGATTGTATACATAGAAGACCCAATTGTTTCCATAAAAAAATTTCTGGAAGTAACACATGAATACAGTAACGTTGCAGGATACAAAATTAATATCCAGAAATCTATAGCATTTCTGTATACGAACAACAGGCAGACTGAGATGGAACTGAAAAAAGTTGTTCCATTTACCATAGCCACAAAAAGTATAAGATACTTAGGTATAAATCTAACTAAAGAAGTTAAAGACCTCCACAAGGAAAACTATGAGAAGATAAAAAAAGAAATTGAAAATGACACAAAAAGTGGAAGGACATCCCATGTTCCTGGATTGGAAGAATTAATATAATCAAAATGGCAATTTTACCCAAATTAATCTACCTATTTAATGCAATGCCAATCAAAGTACCAGACCCCGTATTGCCAAAGCAGTTTTGCACAAGAAGAATGGAGTGGGCGGCATCTCACTCCCTGACCCAAAAATATACTACAAAGCTGTGGTAATCAAAACAGCATGGTACTGGCACAGGAACAGACAGGTGGACCAATGGAACAGAATAGAGTCCCCAGAAATGAATGCTCAAACATACAGCCAACTGATTTTTGACAAGGGGCACCAGTCAATCCTGTGGGAAAAGGAAAACCTCTTCAGCAAATGGTGCTGGCAAAACTGGATCTCCACTTGCAGAAAGATGAATCTGAACCCCTACCTCTCACCTCTGACAAAAATAAAGTCAAGGTGGATCAAAGATCTAAACCTAAGACCTCAAACTATAAAACTGCTCCTGCAAAACACCGGGGAAACTCTGGGAGACATTGGGGTAGGGAAAAACTTCTTAAATAAGATTCCCAATGCACAGTCTATGATTCCTAAAATAGACAAGTAGGATTACATCAGACTAAGAAGTTTCTGCATGGCAAAAGACACAGTGATTAGTGTGAACAGACAGCCCTCAGAATGGGAAAATATATTTGTTAACTATGCATCAGACAAGGGACTGATAACCAGAATCCACAAGGAACTCAAGCAGCTGTTCTGGAAAAAGACAATCAATCCTATTAAAAGATGGGAGAATGAGTTGAAAAAACCACTTTCTAAAGATGACATACGAATAGCTAAAAGGCATATGAAAAAATGCTCAACATCCCTCATTGTAAGGGAAATGCAGATCAAAACAACAATGAGATATCACCTAACCCCAGTCAGAATGTCTAAGATTAAAAAAACAAAAAATGATAAGTTCTGGAGGGGGTGTGGTGAAAAGGGAACTATCTTACACTGCTGGTGGGACTCTAAATTGGTCCAACCACATAGAGAACAATTTGGAGATTCCTCCAAAATCTACAAATAGAACTACCATATGATCCAGCAATCCCACTCCTTGGTATCTACCTGAAGGACAGAAGAATACGTAATCAAAAAAGTGCTTGCACATCGATGTTTATTGCGGCACTTTTCATGATTGCTAAGTCATGGAAACAACCTAAATGCCCACGAACTGATGAATGGTTAGAAAAACTGTGGCACATATACTCAATGGAATACTATTCATCCATAAAAAACAACAAATCCCTGACTTTTGAAAGGAAGTGGATGAATATGGAAGACTTACTGTTGAGTGAAGCAAGCCATACTATGAAGGAGAGACATTGTATGTCCCCACTTAATATATACCGAGTCTCTGCACTCTAAATGTGTATATATATATACATATATATATTTGTATATATATGTATATATATATATATTTTGAAACCATTCTGCTTCTGTTGTTATAGAGTTTTAAAATTATACAAAATTATAAGACATATTTTGAACATTATCTTTAAAATTCAGTATTTTGAGATCTTGAGAGTTGTTTGTAAACTGTCAAGAATTATGGAATATGAGCTAAAATTTTTTGCTATGTAAAGTAAATGTTTGTGGAAAAATGTAAAAATAAATAAATAAAAAAAATTTAAAAAATAATAGAAAAAGTTAATTTCTTTTTGTCACAGTTTTGGACAATAAAAATCTACAAGTATTAACACTTGAGGACTTAGATTCTCTATGGAAGTCCTTGAAACAAAGATGGAATAAATTCAACCAGAATATCTACCTTAGAGTATAATCTTGTGTGGTAGAAGGATGGACTAGTTGACAAGAATTCTTGTCACTTACACATTTTGTGATTTTTTTTTTCCTAGCATGTAGTTTTTCAGCCAAAATCTGAACTTTTCCTTAGAATATTAGAAAGATCTTTGGCAGAAAGACTCCATTTATGGGGAAGATTTTCATACCTAAAGATCTTTGTTGTAGATGCAAGTTGAGATCTGGATCTCAGAATGCCCTACACTTTCAAAGCAAACAAAGTGAAAAGAAACCCTCTTCCAATGAAATGCTAAGAAGTAACTAACACAAAATTGTTTGTTCCACTTACTTAATTTTAAAAGTTGAAACACCTTGTGATGTTCACTTTTACTCTACATCAAGGTATCCTTTTGGAAGCAGTTTTACACTGTTTTTCAATGGATGTCTTGAAATGAAGCTTACTTTCAGGAGACAAGCATGTAGTTTTTCAGCCAAAATCTGAACATTTCCTTGGAATATCAGAAAGATCTTTGGGAGAAAGACTCCATTCATGGGGCAGCTTTTCATACCTAAAGATCTTTGTTGTAGATGCAAGTTGAGATCTGGGCCTCAGAATGCACTACACTTTCAAAGCAAACTAAGCATAAAGAAACCCTCTTCCAATGAAATGCTAAGAAGTAGCTAACACAAAGTTGTCTGTTCGACTTACTTAACTTTAGAAGTTGAACAACTTGTGATGATCAGTTTTGTGCCACATCAAGGTTTGGTTTTGGAAGCAGTTTTACACTGTTTTTCAATGGACGTTTTGAAATGAAGCTTACTTTCAAGAGATAAGCATGGGGAACCAGCAGTTAGCATAATGGCTATGTCTCTGGACCCCCATGTAGTTGACCACGGTTCGCGTCCTGGACCCGGTGGCTTAAAACTCATGCCGGGGACGTGTGCATGTGTGTCCAAGATATTGAGAGGAGAATGGAGGAGAAGGGACTGAGGCATGGCCATCCCCCCGGGGGGTGATTTCTCGCTTTCTGTCTCTCTGTCTCTCTCTGTCTGTCTGGCGAGCGCATGCGCCCTATAGCGAAAACCTCTCCAGAAAAAAAAAGAGAGGGGCTGGCAAGTGGCGTGGTAGTTAAAGGCGCTGGACTCCCACATGGCCGACCACGGTTCAAGTCTCGGACCTGGTGGCTTGCTTTCTCACTTCCTCCCTCTCTCTCTCTCTCTCTCTGATCAAACTGAAAAATAATAATGATATAATAATAAATAAAGTTAAATAAAATAATAAAAAAAAACCTTTGCTCTTTAAGAAAAAAAAAAGAGAGATAAGCATGTAGTTTTTCAGGCAAAATATGAACTTTTCCTTGGAATATCAGAAAGATCTTTGGCAAAAAGACTCAACTGATGGGGTTGCTTTTCATACCTAAAGATCTTTATTGTAGCTGCAAGTGCAGTTTGAGGCATAAGAATGCACGACACTTTCAAAACAACCTGAAACTCAAGAAACCATCTTCCAAAGAAATGCTAAGAAATAACTAACACAAAGTTGTTTGTTCCACTTACTTAACTTTAGATGTTGAACAACCTGTGATGTTAAGTTTTGCTCTACATCAAGGTTTGGTTTTGGAAGCAGTTTTACACTGCTTTTCAGTGGACGTTTTGAAATGAAGCTTAATTTTGGGAGCTAATCATGTAGTTTTTCAGCCAATATCTGAACTTTTCCTTGAAATATCAGAAAGATCTTTGGCAGAAAGACTCCACTTATGGGGCTGCTTTTCATACCTAAAGATCTTTGTTGTAGCTGCAAGTTGAGTTTGGGGCCTAAGAATGCACTACACTTTAAAAGCCAACTAAGCATAAAGAAACACTCTTCCAATAAATTGCTATGAAGTAACTAACACAAAGTTATTTGTTCCACTTACTTAACGTTAGAACTTGAAACACCTTGCGATGTTTAACTTTAATCTACATCAAGGTATGTTTTTGGAAGCAGTGTTTCACTGTTTTTCAGTGGATGTTTTGAAATAAAGCTTAATTTCAGGAGATAAGCATGTATTTTCTCAGCCAATATCTGAACTTTTCCTCGGAATATCAGAAAGATCTTTGGCAAAAAGACTCCACTCATGGGGCTGCTTTTCATACCTAAAGATATTTGTTGAAGCTGCAACTTGAGTTTGGGGCAAAGAATGCACTACACTTACAAAGCAAACTAAGATTAACGAAACCCTCTTCCAATGAAATGCTAAGAAGTAACTAACACAAAGTTGTCTGTACCAATTACTTAACTTTAGAAGTTGAACGACTTGTGATGCTCAGTTTTGATTTACATCAAGGTTTGGTTTTAGAAGCAGTTTTACACTGTTTTTCAATGGACGTTTTGAAATGAAGCTTACTTTCGGGAGATAAGCATGTTGTTTTTCAGCCAATATCTGAACTTTTCCTTGGAATATCAGAAAGATCTTTGGCAGAAAGCCCACTCATGGGGCAGCTTTTCATACCTAAAGATCTTTGTTGTGGCTGCAAGTTGAGTTTGGGCCTAAGAACGCAATACACTTTCAAAGTAAACTAAGCATAAAAAAACTCTCTTCCAACAAAATGCTAAGAAGTAACTAACACAAAGTTGTCTGTTTGACTCACTTAACTTTAGATGTTGAACAACCTGTGATGTTCAGTTTTGGTCTACATCAAGTTTTGGTTTTGGAATCAGTTTTAGAGTGTGTTTCAATGGACGTTTGGAAATGAAGTGTACTTTAGAAGTTGAACTACTTGTGATGTTCAGTTTTGCTCCACATCAAGGTTCAGTTTTTGAAGAAGTTTTACAGTTTTTCAATGGACGTTTTGAACAAAGCTTACTTTCAGGAGATAAGCATATAGTTTTTCAGCCAAAATCTGAACTTTTACTTGGAATATCAGAAAGATCTTTTGCAAAAAGACTCCACTTATTGGGGCTGCTTTTCATACCTAAAGATCTTCGTTGTAGCTGCAAGTTGAGTTTGGGGCCTAAGAATGCACTACACTTTCAAAGCAAATTAAGTGTAAAGACATTCTCTTCCAACAAAATGCTAAGACATATCTAACACAAAGTTGTCTGTTTCACTTACTTAACTTTAGAAGTTGAACAACTTGTGATGTTCAGTTTTGTTCTACATCACTGGGCATAGCAGTGCTTCCCACAGTGACATAGGCAGATGCAGACATGGGACTAAAACCTTGTTGTTTTGTAATTTTTATTCTGTTATAAAGGATGGGTCAAACAAATGCAGGGAGGTGGAAAAAGATGCAATGCCCTGGTGTCAGGCTGTGTATTGGCTGTTAGTGGGATCTCACAGAGCTCTTAGTAGGCTCACAGAGCCCTTTGCAGTGCTCAGAAACACTTCCTCCCTTGTGGAGCATGTTAAGCTCAGGGTGAATTCTCACAGAGCACTTTCCTCCCTCTTGGAGCTCATGGAGTGTGCAGCTGAGCTGAGCCAAGCCAAGGCCATCAGGGCTCAGCAGGCCAAACTAAGGCCACGCAGAGCAGAATTAGCTCCTTTCACTCAATGGGCTGTACACAATAGTGGCTCACCACCAAAACCAAACTGTAGCACACACACATGCGCCTTACACTCAATGGTGTAAAACGGCACAGCCATACTTACTAAACAAGCAGACAAGTGCACCACAATGAAAAGCATAAGATGTTGGGACCAGCAGGTGGCGTAGTGGTTACTGCACTGGACAACACGTGGCTGACCTCAGTTTGAGTCCCAGACCCGGTGTCTTGCTCTTTCACTTTCTCTCCCTCTTTGTCTCCCCCACATCAAATTAAGATACAATAAATGAATAAATAAAATTAAATTAATAATTCTCTTAAAACAAAAACATAAGGTGTTTACTCAGTGGCTTTCAAACATGGTAAGATAGGAGGTGAGGGACCCAGACTAAACTAGTCTGACTCCAATTGTAATACATCTTGTCAATCACTTCATGGGGGACATTTATTTAAAACAAGGTTTTTGAACCTTGGCCCTAGTGATGGTGAGGTCCAGGTGATTGTTTGTGAGATTGTTTTTCTGTGCATTGCAGGATGCTGAGAAGCATCCTTTGGTCCCACTTATCATACGACTGTAGCTCCCCAATTCTCAAACCTGACCCACCTCGAAAAAAAATCCAGACATTGTAAAATATCCCAGTTGGGGCCAAACAATCCAAGTTTGAATAGTAGTGTGTTAAAATTGCATGGTCTGGTACCAGCAGGTGGCATAGTGCTTGGGGAGTTGGATTCCCACATGGCGAACTCTGGTTTGAGTCCTGGACTGGCAGCTTGCTTTCTCACTTTTCCTCTCTTTCTCTCTGTCACTAGTCAAATTGTACAACCCAATAATAGTAATTCAAATTTTAAAAATAATTCTAAATAAAAAAGAGCATAGCCTTAGTTATTAAAAAGTCTTTGGTGGGGTTGGCAGGTGGCATTGTGTTTTAAGGGCATTGTGGTCACTCCCACATAAGTGCCCATAGTTTGAGTCATGGACCTAGGGCTTGCTCTCTCTCTGTAGTCGAAATTGTAAAATGATAAAGAATTCTTTTGAAAAAGAGTGTATATATATATATATATATATATATATATACACACACACACATATATATATATATATATATATATATATATATATCTTAATTTAAAGACAGATTTTTTGCTATATGGCGTGTGCTCGCCAGCAAGAGAAAGAGAGACACAAAGTGAGAAGCCATAGGGTGGGGGGGGTGAGGTCTGGTCATGCCACAATCCCTTCTCTCTGGGTTCTGGGTACTCACACATGCCAGACGTGAGTTTTACACCACCTAGTCTGGGCCTTGAACTGTGGTCAATTACTCCACCCTCCCTCTGCCTTCAGGGAGCAGAAGGGCACATGCGCAGCACCATCAAGCTGTCCTGAGGGAGCACAAATACCTCACACACCCACCAACCACCAAGGACTGCATGAGGCCTTGATCAAGTCGACCCGGACCTTGTGGCCAGGGAAACCCACATAGGCCAGACCAAGACCAGAATCGCCCCATGCCTCCGCCCTGCCACGGCCCAGTTCTGACTCTCCCCAGGATGGAGGAGGCAGCAGGACACAAGGACGACTGTACTGGGGTGGTTCTGAAAGGACTGTGATGGGAAGGTTAAGAGGCAGGGGGAGGGAGGGGGTGGGAAGGTGCGAAAATCAGCAGGGCAGGAGGGCCGTGGGCTGCTGTGAGAGCCCATGGGGCAAGGTTCATGGATCACACCTCTGGGGAGACTTTCTTCAAAAAGCGCGAAGGGGTTCCCTCAGCACAGCCTCCAGATTCCGGCCTGAGGCCTTGGGCTCCCTCGCAGGGCCGGCACCACACACCCTGCCAAGGCCAGCACACCCTCCCCAGGATGCCCTCCTGTGCCCACTGCTCCTTGCAGGATCGGGCAAGGCCACTGTGCCTTGAACCCCACCAAGTCCGAAGGCCCATTACCCAGGGTCCCCCCAATGGCTGCAGCCACTGACCAGAGCGACTTCCAAGTGGTGAGTGCCAGGTCGTTCAAGGTGGTGGTTGGTGTCACAGGCGACCGGGGTTGGCGGGGAGCAGGCGGGCATTTGGGCACCTGAGGAGGGCAGAGTCCCTTGCAGGCAAAGCACGGGAAGCAGCAGGGGAGATGGAGCCCCAGGAGAGTACAGGGGTGCCTTGGCCACTCACCAGGGCAGCCCACACATGGCCCTTTGCAAGGAGCCCCACAGCAGCCTCCCAGCACACCCCAGTGCCCACCCATGAGGATGAGGCACTGGAGCAACCAGGAGGGCTCCTGAGGTGACTCCGGCCCAGCGGAACCGCCCCCGGGGCAGCACAAGGGTCCCACCCCACAAACCCACATGGCTGTCCTGGGTGTCCCCAGACTGCCAGGCCAACCCTTCCAGGAGCCCAGCCCCACCGCAGAGGTCCCAGAGAATTCACCGATACCACAAACACTGTCGCCTACCTTTCTTGTCCTCTACATCCATCAGGTTCCACTCTGTGGGAGCCACATGTGACTCTGTCTTCCTGGAGACTCGCACCAAGGGGGCTACACACCTCAGGTTCCCAGGGCCTTGCCTGGGAATGCCGAGGGGAGCCATGCTCTCAGGCAGCGCAGATGGGGGAATGATGCCCCTTCTCCGGACTTCCCATGCAAACCGCTCATGCACGCACACATACACGCAGCGCTGTGCAGAACATCGGACCAATGCCCTAAGGGGATCCCTCTCCTCATTCGGACAGAAAGGCACTGAGGCGGGGAGTGGGTTGCAGAGGGGGGGTGTGTGTGAAGGTGCTGTCCAGGGTAGGGGAGGGTGCTGTCCTGGGTAGGGGAAGGTGCTATGCTGGGTAGGGAAACGTGTTGTCCAGAATAGGTGAAGAGTGAAGCTCGAACCCAGCTGCAGGGCCCACACACCCCTCTTTTATGAGGGAAAGGGAACTCTGCTTTCCTCAAGGACTGTTGCTTTGGTGGCTACTGTGAGTGAAAAGGGGGGTTGGCAGTTGGAGGGGGTTCTGCACCCCAAGGCAGCCCTTTCAGGTCCCTAGAGAAGAGGGCAGGTCATCTCCCATTGAGGTACTAATTGCTATGAACTTTCCTTAAGCAGCATCCCAAAGATTACGGAAACACGTGTCCTCATTGTCATTGGCTTCCATGGATCTTTTGATTTCAGTCTTTATTTCTTCAGTAGTTGTTGAGTCATTCAGGAGTAGGTTATTTAGTTTCCATGTATTTGAGTATTTTTGAACATTTCTCTTGAAAATAAACTCAAGTTTAATTCCATCATGATTGGAGAAGATGCTGGATATAGTTTCTTTCTTTCTTCTATTTTTATTTTTTTGAAGAGGTTTTTGCTATACAGTGCGTGCGTGCGCTGGACACAAAGACAGAGAGAGACAGAGAGACAGAAAGGGAGAAATCACCCCCCAGGGGGGGATGGCAATGCCGCAATCTCTTCTCCTTCATTCTCCTCTCGGGATATTGGGCACGCACACATGCATGCATGCATGCACATGCACCCGGCATGAGTTTAAACCACTGGGTCTGGGACTCAAACAGCGGTCGACTACCTGGGAGTCCAGCGACATAGCCATTATGCTAACTACTGGTCCCTGGATATAGTTTCTATGCCTTTGAATCTGTAGGGGTTTGCTTTGTGCCCAATGATGTGATCAATCCTCGAAAAGGTTCAATGTGGGGGTGAGAAAAAAGTGTATTTTGTGTTTTTTAATTAGAAAGTTCTATAGATGTCTCTTAAGTCTTTTTGATTTATGGTATCGTTTAGATCCTTTATCTCTTTACCTATTTCTTGTACAGATGATCTGTGCAGAGGGGATAGTGGAGTGCTGAGGTCTCCAACAATTAGTCTGTTGCAGTCTAGCTCCCCTTTTAGATCTAACAGTCTTTCCTTCACATTGGGTGTTCCTGTGTTAGGTGCATAGACCTTTATAAGCATTATATCTTCTAGATCCACTGACTTTTTTTTTTTACAATATTGTGCTCTTCTTTGTCTCTTCAAAGTTTTTGTTTTAAAGCCTATTTTGTCAGAAATTAACATTGCAACTCCAACTCTTTTTTTGGTTCCCAATTGTATGGAAAACATTTTTCGCAGTCCTTCACTTTCAGTTTATGTATGTCTTTGTCCATGAAGTGGGTTTCCTGTAGGCAACAAGGAGAAGGTTTCTGGTTTTTTTTCTTTTTTTTTTTTTTTTCCATTCAGCCAGTCCATGTCTTTTGATTGGAGAATTTAATCCATTAACATTCAAAGTTGTTATCGATATTACTGTACCTGTCCCAATGTTTACATTGGCCATTCTCTTGGTGGCCTTTTATCCTTTGTTTCTGACTGTTAATTCTTCAGTTTTCTTGGAACAGTACTTTCTTCATGGTTTCTTCAAAAACTGGTCTGGTATTGGCAAATTCTTTCAGGTTTTGTTTGAGATGATTTTAATCCTTTTATCCCATATGAAGGATAATCTTGCAGGATATAATAATCTTGGTTGAAATTGTTTCTCTCTTAACATTACAATACATCTTCCCATTCTTTCCTTGCTTGCATTGTTTCCATTGAGAAGTCTGTTGTTAGCCTGATTGGATGACCTTTGTAAGTCACTCATCATTTCTCTCTTGCCAGTTTTAATATCTTGTCTTTATCTTTGGCCTTTACCAGTCTGAATAAGATGTGCCTTGGGGAAGATCTTTTTGGGTTGATTCTATTTGGGGCCCTTTGTGTTTCTTGGGTCTGGAAGTTTGAGTGTCTCTCTAGACTTGAGAAATTTTCTTCCAAGATTTCATGGAATGTATTTTCCATGCCTTTATTAGTTTCTTCACATTCTAGGATACCAATTATTTGGATGTTACAACACCTAATGGAATCTATATTTCTCATATATTATCCTTATTGTTTGTGTTTTAATTTTCTCTATCTCTTTGGTGGTTTTCTCTTGGTCAGAGGTTTTCTATTCTATGTCAGTAATTCAATTTTCAGCATGGTCTAGTCGACCTTTAATACTTTCAAGAATGTTTTTGATTTCCTGTATTACAGACATCATCTTAATAGTTCCATCAGATTCTTTGTTAGCACGTCCATTTCTGCTTTCATATCAGGGAAGGACTTCCTAATCTCCCGGAGTTCGTTGTCCCTTTTCTGTTCCAACTCATAAAATTTGGTCACCATGAATGTTCTAAATTCTTTCTCTGACATATTGGTAACTTCCTCTGTTTCTTTGAGAAATAGAGAGGAGTCACTGTGGTTTTTTTTGTTTGTTTTTTGTTTGCTTGTTTGTTTGTTTGTTTTGCTATAGGGCATGTGCACTCGCCAGACAAACAGAGACAGAGAGATAGAAAGTGAGAAATCACCCCCAAGAGAGGACGGCCATGCCGCAATCCCTTCTCCTCCGTTCTCCTCTCAGGATCTTGGGCACGCACACACATGCACCTGGCATGAGTTTAAGCCACTGGGTCCGGGATTCAAACCATGGTCGACTACGTGGGAGTCCAGCGACATAGCCATTACGCTAACTGCTGGTCCCAACACTGTGTTCTTTTGATGGAGACGTATTTCCTGGTTTATTCAGACCTCAGGCACTTCATCTACTTCTAGCCATTGGAAGATGTATTCAATTTGGAATACCTTTCAGGAGAATGTTTCTTCAACTAGGAGCCATTGTGTTTCCCTTTTGATGTGTACTCATGAGTGCTGAGTCTCTCTTCCGTTGTGTGTAGCAATGTGGTCCATGGAGGAGTATTTTATTCAAGTGTCTAAAGGGCAGTAACTCATTTATCGCAGGTGGTTCAGTAAAAAGGAGGACCCCAGGGAGTCTTACAATACTAGGGTGTTTCAGAACTGTTATTCTAGACCTATCTAAAACGTCTGGGAGGGTGGAGTAAGAGGAAGAGAGGACCAAATAATAGGGGAGAAAGTAAGGAGAATAAACAAAAAGTTGTGCACTGTGCTAGGGGTATGGAGATGGAAGTGGTGTCTGCTATTGATCTGGGGGCGATATTGTTTGGTAAAGAGAAGTGGGAAAATAGCAAATCAAAGAAGAGGAAAAAAAAAATCCCTACCTGGCTGACAGAGATAGGGGGATCTCTGGACTTGGGGGCTGCCAGGGCAGGAACTGAGGCAGGGAACCCTGCCTCAGGGTCCCTTAGGGCCAGGAGTCAGGATCCAAGTGGGGTTGCTGTAGAGCTGGGGGTAGTCCTATGTGGTAAGGAGAAGTGTTAAAATAACAAAGGAAAGAAGAAATAAAAAGGACTATCTGGCTGACAGAGATGGGGGTTTCTGGACTTGGGGGTGCTGGGTCTGGAGCTGGGGCAGGGGACCCTGCCCCAGTGTCCCTTAGGCCAGGGGTCTAGAGAAGGAAGTGGAGCCTGCTGTTGAACTGTTGCAGTACTGTGTGGTAAGGAGAAGTGTGAAGTTAACAAATGAAAGAAGAAGTGAAGAAAATAAAAGGCCTACCTGACTGACAGAGATGGAAGTCTCTGGACTTGGAGATGTCAGGGCTGAAGCTGGGCAGGGGGCCCTGTCTCAGTGTCTCATAGACCAGGGCCTCTGCTACAGATTTTTAGAAATAATTTTGTATCCTGCCACTTTTCTGTAGGAATTTATGACTTTAAGAATTTTTTTTCGTGGATGCTTAGATATTAATTTTTCTTAATTGGATAGTAATCTATTATTCTTGGGTAGAAAAAAATTTTTTCTTAATTATTTTTTCTCATCTTTTCATTTAACCAACCATTCAATCAAAAGATACTACTGACTTCTTACTTGGAGCCAGCACTGTGCTCAACACTAGGAATACAAAATGGATCCCACCTGTCCCCAACTGCAAAGGAGCTTCTGACTACAGGGGTGACAGAGACTACTTTGACATAGTGAAACATGGGTGTTTCCACTGGGACAAGTATAGAACACTACAGAACCCAGACCAATAGGGCCGAGTGACAGAATCCAGGAGATGGCTGGCAAGGAAAAAGTGAGAGTAAGCAAAAAGATCAAAGCAATGGGACTACTAGAGAAGGTGCTTAATATACCAGGTGAGGCTGCACCAAATAGTGAAATGGAAGAGACTGGGAACAATAAAGTTTAAAAATAAAAGAACAAAGGAAAAGCAACCAGAGAACAAATAACCTTTGGACTGAGTTATTTCTGCAACTATGTGAGAAGAATTACCAAATTAACAGACAAGATTAATGTCCAACTTTCCATAGCTTTTTAAAAGCAAGCACCTCCTTTTAAATGAGCAGCAGATGAAATGATGCCTGATGTATAGGCTGATACATCTGCTATTACAGAAGTTGGCAGCCTTCCAGGACAACCAAACACAGTCAGGCCTTGTGGCCCTCTCTCTTCCTTAGGACATGATCTGATCCAGAATTTTAATAAACAGTCCTATATTGGCAAATAAATTTTTCAATGCACAATATGAACGGACATCCTCCAGTGTGTAAATGACACCTGGGAACTCCAGGACACAAAGTCCTTCCAGGGCATTTGACTGAACCTTCAGGAGTCCCCAGGGAAGAACGTGGTTCACAGTGTGCTCCCCTGATATCTCACCTTACAAGGATATGTCAGCTAGGTGATCACTAGACTTCCTCAGTACTACCCCAGTGCTCCATGTCCATCTGGGGCCTACCCCATCACACTCGCCCAAGAACCATCAGGGAACAATGCTATGCAGAAAACCCACTGTGTCTCACCTGCCATTACACCCACGGGGTGTTGTGGGTGCAATGAGATCCTGAAGGCTTTCATGAGTTGTAAAATTTTGGTACATTAAAAGTCTCCCAGAGCAACACATCCTCACAGCCTAACAGACAGGTGTCTCTGCCTGAGATCCTGTGTCCCAAACACTCTGTGCCTGTCAAGTCCTTTGTTCCATCCCTTCTGTCCCCTCTATCCAGTCACAGGGATATAAGGGCCTGCTGTGGGTCTTGGTACAGGGGTCTGAGCTCAGACTGTAATTGGGTCTGGTCCTGTCCAGGCATCTCCTCATCCTGGGTCCTCCTTGTTTTCTATAGAAATGCAGGATCTCCAGTGTGATTGAGGAAAGGGTCACTTTTGGAAGATGTTGGACAATGTGTGTCCTGGGCTCCCTGCATTTGAGGGTCCATCTTTTCTGGCAAGAGAGACCACACCAGGCCCAGAAACCAACTCAGGGATCTGCCATAACATCATGCCTAGGACACTGATGAAGTCCTTTCTGCTACCTACACCCCTGTCATGTTCACCCACATGAGGATTCTTCATGCATCCTACACACCAGAACTTGAACAGAGCCTTCCCCTTGAGCACCAGTTCAGTAAGCTCCACCATCCTTCCCACATGCTGGTCCACACTCATCTAGTCTCCCCCATACTACAAAGACACTCAGACTCGCTCCATTCTTGGAGCAGCCAAGATTGCATTCAAGCCACAGGGATATGATGCTCTTTCAGCTGGCTTCTGGCTCCACCCTCCTGCTGTCCCTGTGTGACCCTCACTTACTCCAAATTCCCCTTCCATCATGGCAGATCCTGGTTATGCACCTCCAGCACCTGACCTGTCATCTGCCAGGAGCCCTGGTCCAGCAGGTCCCCCCACAGCACAGCCTTTCCCCCTCCCCGACTCCTAATGAAGATCATCAGTGGATGCTCTGGACTCAGCCTATCTATGAATGTTCTCCTGAGGTCACCCTTTAGGTCTGGAGCAGGGGACACTAAGGGAGGAAGATGTAATACTCAGCAGGGCCCAGACTCTGAGGGGCAGAGTGTCCCCATCCCTTCAGGGACATGTGATCATCTGGGGGTCCTTATGCACATCTGAACCCACTTCTTTCAGACTCAGCTCAGGAGAGAGATATTGACAGGAGCATTCGGAAGATACTAGGTGGGAGATGGGTCATGACTGAAGAAAGTTTGTGGGTCCATGACAGGGCCCCAGCCCAACAACACTGGAGGAACCCTCCCAGTCTCCCTACTTTGAGAAGCCTGGGCTTATCAGAAGGGTGGAAGGAAGAGTCACCACTATCTCCCATCACCCTCTCAATGAGAGAGAGACAAAACTACCTCAAGGAATCCTCCCCACCTTGGCCTTTCCCTTGATCCACACAGGAGTCAAACCCCACAATCTGTGCTGACACAGGGACCACAGCAGGATGGGATGGTGACCACAACAAGGAGGAGAAGCCTGCACATCTCAGATTATGAATGCACCCCAGAAACTGCCAATCATTTGGAATGGGTTCGCCAAGCAACCATCACTCCAATTTCTTATGGACTGTCACTTTTCATCTTCTTTGTAGAGGTTTTTGCCTAAGGGCATATGCACTCAACAGTGAGAGAGACAAAGAAAGCGAGAAGGAAAGAGAAATCCCCTGCAATCGAATCTCGGTGAGTTTGGTGGGAGTCCAGAGAATCAACTACTTTGCCATCTACTGGTCCCCAGTGTCATTTTTCTAAGTGTGACTTTGATACCTTTAGAATATTTAACTCCATTTTCTACTACACTCTAAGAGAGGCTGAGTTATTAACAAACATTCCCATCTACCAGAGCATGGCAAACCCAACACTTTATCCTATCAGTCACACAATGGGTCTACAATGTGGGTCCCAAACAGGTGAGATAGAAAAGCTCAAGCAGTTTATCTGAGAGTTAATCCCAGAAATACCTGCAGGGCTGGGAGGGGGACATCTCAGGAAAGGGAGTCCAAGTGGGGCCCAACATCCTTAAGTCCACACTGTGGACAACCGCACTCTTTTCCGACACCACCTGGGGCTCAGGCGTCTCCCTCTGGAAGGGTGAGGAGCTACACAGTGGGGCACAGCCCCTCTCATCATGGACTGGAGGTGTACCCAGGGGATCTCCTTCAATGCAGCTAGCCTGCTATAGACAAGGAAAGAGTAAGCTTTTACAGTATGACACATCCCATCAGAGACAAGCCGTGGATACTGTGTCTGCAAATGTGGCCAGAGTGTCCTAAAATGTAGGGACCCAAGGGGATGTGACAAACTCTGACCCAGCTGCCACCTCCACCTCTAGCAGCCTCAGAATCATTCATGCCCTCACCATATCTCACAATGATATCTGCCTGTGACAGTGTCTAAAAACAAAGTCATAAATGCAGAAGTATTAGGCCCACTATTGGAACGGGGTCAACGTGGTAGATTCCCACATGATGAACCACGGTTTTAGTCTCAATCATGGTCACTTGAAAATCATGGTGGGTATATGTATGTGCACCCAAAATTCCTAGGGGAGAATGGAGGAGAGGGGAAAATGGTGTGGTCATCCCCCTGGTGGACTATGTTTCAATTTTTCTTTCTGTGTCTCTGTAATGAGTACACGTGGCTCATTGCAAAAAATTTTTAAAAAGTAAACAAACGTAAACATGTTTGGTAGGTGAAGGCTCAGTTGCTGCAGGAGTTGTGGAGGGAGCAGACATGGGACATTCCCTGCCCTACCTTGGTCTGTGTTCTCACAGGCACAGAAAACAGGAAAACCTACAGGAGATTGAGAGGCCAGCGCTGCCATGCTGAGAATGAGGGAGTGGAAGATCCATGTCATTTCAGGATTCCTTGCACACTCGTCCTCATAGCCCTGAAAGTGGCATCAAATCACATGTGCACAGGTGGTACCCACAGCCACCTGGCCTCAGACAGCGAGCAGATCTCAAATTTCAGGGTGAAAGTGCTGTAGTTCTTTTTTTTTTTTTTTCTTTTTTGGAGAGTTATTTATTTATTTATTTATTTTGCTATACAGCGTGTGCACTCACCAGAAAGACAGAGAGAGATAGAGAGACAGAAAGCGAGAAATCACCCCCCCAGGGGGAGATGGCCACTCTGCAATCCTATCTCCTCCATTCTCCTCTCAGTATCTTGGGCATGCACACACATGCGCCCAGCGTGAGTTTAAGCCACCAGATCCGGGACTTGAACCATAGTCAACTACATGGGAGTTCAGTGACATAGCCATTATGCTAACTGCTGCTCCATCCACCCACATGATGGTCTTTCATGCATCCTACACACCAGGGCCTGAACAGAGCCTTCCCTCAAGCACCAACTCAGTCAACTCCACCATCCTTCCCACAGGCTGGTCTCCACTCATCCAGTCCCCCCATACTACAAAGACATTCAGATTCTCAGGAAGTCTATCTTTCTCTATCTCTAAAAGATCCATTTGTCTTCTGTATTTATTCTTTCTGGGCCCCTTCTTGATTGCATAACACTCACCGACAATGAAATTGGATCGTACACATCTTATCAACTCAGATTCCCATGTTAATCCCTTTGAAAATACACCCAGGAATGCACCCAGAGTTATGCTTTTCCTAAGTATCCTCTAGTCCAGTCCATTTGATGCCCAAAACTAACCATCACTTTCTGACTCACAGCTAGGTATTTAAACAAGTTCTGTCATCTGAAGGAAAGTCCCCCTAGTACACAAAAAATTCAGTGTGTGTGCACCTACCACACAGTAAGTCCAAGAAGAAATGTATATGAGAAGGTGCTCACTGGGTGAAAAGTATTGGCAGGAACCTGGTATTCAATAAAAGGGGAACTTATAATGCAGTAGATGGACTACTAACCAGCTGGAAGTAATGAAGTAGCTTCATATACAAACATGAACAGTATCAAAACTATGGTTATGGGGACCAGCAGTTGGTGTAATGACTATGTCACTGGACTCCCATGTAGTTGACCATGGTTTGAGTCCCGGACCCAGTGGATTAAACTCACACAAGGCACATGTGCGTGCATGCCCAAAATCCCAAGAGGAGAATAGAGAAGAAGGGGTTGCAGCATGGCCATCCCCCCGCCAGGGGGGTGATTTCTCACTTTCTGTCTCTCTATCTCTCTCTGTCTTTCTGGAGAGCACATGCACCCTATAGCAAAAACCTGTCCAAAAAATAAAAACTATGGTTAAGACAATGGATGCCACATGACTGAGTCTGTGGTCCAAATCTTAGGCCTGGTTGCTTGAAAATCATGCTGGGCATATAGTCTGCATGACCCAAATCCTGAGAGACGACTAGAGAAGGGATTGCAGCAAGGTCATCCCCGTTGGTAGGTGATTTCTCACTTTTCCCCTCTGTGTCTCTGTAATGGGTGCATGCATCTTAAGAAAATTTTTTTTTAAAAGTATGGTTAAAATGTCAGTACTTTCCAAAGTAATCTACAGATTCATTGAAATTGCTATTGACATTCTGACAATGTTATTTGGTACAAATATTAAGACAGGAACATTATGAAACATTTTTCTGGTTTTCTACACAAAAATGCATCATGAGTTTCTCGACAACCAATTAGAAATATACACCCTAAAATTCACATAGAATTCAAATAACTAAAGATCATGAACAGCTAAAATTATTTTATAAAAAAGGAAAGTCCCAAAATTCCTGATTTCAAATCATACTACAAAACTACAAATAGTGATAACAGAGTAGTTCTGACATTCAGACAGATGTACATATGGGCAATGGAACTGCAAGCTCAGGAATAAACTTTTATGGCCAAATCCTTTTCACTCTGGCAGCTAAGACCATTCACTATGGAAAGAACAGTCTTTTTAAAAATAATGTTGAGTAAACTGGGTGTCAACATGCAAATTTGAGATGTGAAAACTAAACTATAGAACTCTTAGTGGAAAATTCGGGAAAAGTTCACAACAGTGGATTTTGAAAAGCTTTCTTTTATCCAACATCAAAAGCACAGGAAAAAAAAATAGAAGAAGAAAGAAAAGAAAAAGTAAAAAAGAAGAAGAGGAAGAAGAAATTCACCTTCTGGACGGGGAAACACCTACATAGACACACATATGTGGCCTGACAACAGATTCCAAAAATGTGAGACCCAGAGTGTGAGAGTCCTGCCATTCCCTGACATGCCACACTCTCTGATGTCTCTGAGTAGGCAGACTCAGCAGCTAGGCCTCTCTGGGTGTGGTCCCAGCACTGCTTCTTTCCTGGTCCTGCACATATAGCCATGGCCATCCACAAGCAACACATTTTCAAAAAGAGCCCCTCCTGTGGCAGAGAGTGGGAAGAAAAGGCAGCCTGGGGCAGCCCAGCCATGTGGAGAACAGAGGCTGTGTCCACCCTGGCCTAGACTCCTCTCATCCTTCATCCTCCTCTCTCACTGCACAGGTAAGACAGACCTTGGGGACAAAGGGCAGGCCCCACCCTACTTCATTATCATGAATTAGACTCCTTAAAATAATCACCCTAATCTATGCTCTTTATTCATATGTGTCTGTGTCTACAGGTTCCCTCTCCCAGCCTGTGCTGACTCAAAACCCTCCCTCTCTCAAGTCCTGGAGCACCTGCCAGACTCACCAGAACTCTTGCAGTGACACCAATGTTGGTGGCAAAACCATATACTGATAGTAACAGAAGCCAGGGAGCCCTCCATGCTATGCCTGTGACATTATTCAGACTCCAGTAAGCACCAGGGCTCCAGGATCCAAAGCCGCTTCTCGGGATTTGAAGAAACCTTGACCAGTGCTGGTGTTCTGCACAGCTCTGGGCTGTAGCCTGAGGATGAGGAAAACTATTACTGTACAATTGGGCACAGCACTGCTTCCCACAGTGACATTGGCAGATGGAGGCATGGGAAAAAATCTTGCTGGTTTGTAAGCTTTTTTTTTTTCTTTTTTTTTTCTGTTCAAAAGAGTGGGTCAAACAGATGTAGGAAGGTGGAAAAAGATGCAAGGCTCTTGTGTCAGATTGTCTATCGGCTGTTACTGGGAGCTCACAGAGCTCTTAGTAAGCTCATAGAGCCCTTAGCAGCACTCACAAATGCTTCCTCCCTCTTGGAGCATGTAACACTCAGAGTGAATGCTCACAGAGCACTTTCCTCCCTCTTGGATCTCAGAGAGTGTGCAGCTGAGCCGAGCCAAGCAAAGACCATCAGTGCTCAGCAGGCCAAACCAAAGCCACACAGAGCAGTATTAGCTCCTATCCCTCAATGAGCTGTACACAACAGTAGCTCACCACCAAAACAAAACTGTAGCACACGCCCATGTGCCTTACATTCAATGGTGTAAAACAGCACAGCCACACTTAGTGAACAAGCAGACAAGTGCACTACAATGAAAAACATAAGATGTTGGGACCAGCAGGTGGCGGAGTGGTTACAACACTGGACACCACATCGCTGAACTCAGTTTGACTCCCGGAACTGGTGGCTTGCTCTCTCACTTTTTCTTCCTCTTTCTCTCTCTCCCCCATCTCATAAAATTAAAGTAAAATGAATGAATAAATGAAATTATATAAATAAATCTTTTTAAATATAAAAACATAAGATTTTTACTCTGTGGCATTCAAACATGGTAAGATAGAAGGTGAGGGAAGCAGACTAAACTATGCTGACTCCATTTGCAATACATCTTGTCAATCACTTCAAGGAGGGCATTTAGTTTAAAACACGGTTTTTGAATCTTGACCCTCCTGATGATGAGGTCCAGGTCATTCATTGTGAGATCGTCATTCTGTGCATTGCAGGGTGCCGAGTAGCATCCTTGGGCCCCACACATTAGATGCCTGTAGCACCCCAATGCTCAAACCAGACCAACCTCCAAGAATATCTCCAGATATTTTAAAATATCCCATGAGGGCCATATAACCCAAGTTTAAATAATAGTGTGTTAAAATTGCATGGTCTGGGACCAGCATGGGGAATAGTGTCTCAAGAGCTGGATTCCTACATTGCCAACTGTGGTTCGAGGACTGGACTGGCAGCTTGCTTTCTCACTTTTCCTCTCTTTCTCTCTATCACTGGTCAAATCGTACAACCCAATAATAGTAATTCAAATTAAAGGAATAATTCTAAAATAAGAAAGAGCATAGTCTTAGTTATTGACATGTTTTTGGTGGGGTTGGCAGGTGACATTGTGTTTAAGGGCACTGTGTTCACTCCCATATCGGTGATCACAGTTAGATTTGCAGACCTAGGGCTCGCTCTCTCTCTCTAGTCAAAATGGCAAAATGACAATGAATTCTTTTGAAAAAGAGTGTATATATATATATATGTATGTATATATATATATATATATATATATATATATAGATAGATAGATAGATAGATATAGATAGATAGATAGATAGATAGATATATACATACATATATATACATATATATGTATGTGTGTATATATATATATCTATATCTATATATATATAGATAGATATAGATATATATATATATGTCTTTTGTTAAAGAGAGGTTTTTTTGCTATATGGTGTGTGCTCGCCAGCAAGAGACGGAGAGAAAGAAAGTGAGAAGTCATAGGTTGGACATGGGGGTGGGGAGGTTTGGCCATGCCGCAATCCCTTCTCTCTGAATTCTGGGCACTTACACATGCCAGATGTGAGTTTTACACCACCTGGTCTAGGCCTCGAACTCTGGTCGACTACTACACCCACCCTTGGCCTTCAGGGAGCAGAAGGGCCACGTGCAGCACCATGGAGCTGGCCTGAGGGAGCACAAATATCCCACACACCCACCAACCACCAAGGACTGCATGATGCCCTAACAAGCCGACTTGGACCTTTGGGGCAGGGAAACCCACGCAGGCCAGACAGGGCCGGAAGAGCCCCGTGCCTTGTCCCCGCCAAGGCCCAGACCTGACCCTCCCCAGGACAGAGGACGCACCTGTGGGAACAACGCCGGGCTTGGTGAGCAGCTGGCGGGGTCCAGATTCCAGTGCAGGGGCCAGGGATGCCACGTAGTGGTGGTGGGGGATGAGGGCGTCTCAGAAAGCCAACAGGCACCACCGCTGCTGGAGGACAAGACACATGGGGCCTGGGCGAGCAAGTGAGAGTGACACCCCATGGTGCAGACAGGATGCTCAAGCCCCAAGGACATCTGCACCCAGTCACTGCTGAAAGGACCAGGATGGGAAAGTTAAGAGGCCATGGGAGGGAAAGGTGCCTAAATTGGCGGGATTGGAGGGCCGCCGCTGCAAGATCCCAGGTGGTGCCGTTCATGAATCACACCTATGGGGAGGCTTTCTTTGAAAAGCGCAAAGGTGGTCCCATGGCACAGCCTCGAGATCCAGGGGCACCCCCACGTGGCCGGGACCACACTCCTCGCCAGGGCCAGCACACCCTCCCCCGAAAGGCCTCCTGGCCCACTGCTCCTAGTGGGGTTGGTGGAGCCCATTGCGCCTTAAACCCCACCAGGTCCAAAAGTCCATCGCCCGAGGTCTCCCCACTGGCTGCCATGACCGACCAGGGCGACTCCTGCTTTGGGAGGGCCGAATCAGTCCTGGAGGAGGTTGGTGCTTCAGGCGACCTGGGTCTGCATGGAGCAAGGAGGCGCTTGGGGACCCGCAGAGGGCAGAGGCCTGGTTAAGCAAAGTGGGAGAAGCAGTGGGGGAGAGGGAGCCCTGGGGAGAGCACGGCCCTTCATAATGCCCCCTCAGCAGCCTGCCGGTGGGGACTAGACACAGGAGCAAAGGGGAGTGCTGCCTAGGAGGAGCCTGGCCCTACAGAACCACCCCAGGGCAGCACAGGGGTCCGCCGCCTCCATAAACCCACATGGCAGTCTCTGGCTTCTCAGGACTGCCTGGCCTAAGTCCTCAGGGTCAACTCCCAGGTAACCCACACACCTGGCCCCACCGCAGAGGCCCCAGAGGACTCACGGATACCGCAGACGCCGTCTCCTGCCTTCTTTGCCTCCAAGTCCATTCGTCTGTAGGGTTCCACTCCATGGGAGTCACACGAGACCCTATTACCCCGGAGACATGCACCGAGGGGGCTACACACCTCGGGCTCCCAGGGACTTGCCTGGGTACGCCATGGAGAGTCATGCTCTCGGGCAGTGCAGGTGGGGGTATGGCGACCCTTCTCCAGACGTGCCTGGAGAATCGCCCACGCACGCACACACGCGGCGCCTTATGGAACGTCGTCCCAATGCCCTACAGGACCCCCTCCCCACTGGGAGGGGAAGGCGCTGTGAGGGGTGGGTGTGGTTGGGGGAAGGCGCTGTCCATGGTAGGAATGGGCTCTGTCCAGGAGGGGTGAAGGCACTGTCCAAGATAGGTGAAGAGCTAAGCTCAACCCCCGCCTCAGGGCTCATGGACCCCTCTTCTGGGATGGAGAGGGAGCCATGCCTTCCTCAAGAACTGTTGCGTTGGCGGCTACTGTGCACAGAAGGCGTGGGGGCGGCAGCTGGGTGGGTTCTGCACCCCAAGGCAGCCCTCTCAGGTCCCTAGAGATGACCAAGTGTAGGTCATCTCTCATATAAGCTGCCCATCGAGGTGGGAGCCTCAAGGGACGCCTAGGAAGTAGGGGGT
The DNA here is from genome assembly GCA_026018925.1 of Tupaia tana. NCBI lineage: Eukaryota > Metazoa > Chordata > Mammalia > Scandentia > Tupaiidae > Tupaia > Tupaia tana. Next base: position 127,351,755 of record JAKSZU010000003.1, read on the forward strand.
GGGGATCTGTGGTATGAGTGAGAGCAAGCAGCATCTTTTGCAGTCATGGTCGGGGTTGACGCCCTCTGATCTGAAAGTGTAACCCTCCTACTTCAGGGAGAGATGGGAGCAAGGGGACATGGAAACCCGCCTTGTGGACAAGGGCAGCGAGATGGACACCAGAGTTGAACCCACCCACCACAATGGCTCACATGGCCAGCACTTCCGGGCTAGGAGAAAGCACAAGTGCTCACCTTCAGCTTCCTCCAAGAGAGGAGCCTAAAGAGGAAGACTCACCCAGTGTTCCAAGAGGCAAAGGAGGGCCCAACCACTTTTCCTCTCTTACCACTTTGACACCCCAATACACCAAAGCTGCCTCAAGGAACACATTTGGGCAACAGGGTCGGCTAGGGGGAATAGCACCAAGAAGAAGAGCAACACCACCTCTGGGCCCCCAGCATCTGAAAGGCGACCCGGAGCATTCCAGGGACGCCAGCAAAGGGGGACCACGCACAACCCACCCCCCGCCCCCTGGCACAGAGTGGAAAGAGAAACAAGAAGTGTGTTTACAGTGTTAGAGATGGGATCTGAGAACTGACAGAGAGAAGGAAGTAAAAAAATTAAAATGTGGGTTCTTAGGAACCCTTTATTTCTCAATATTAGTTCTAAGTGAACTAGGAAGCAACTGAGAGTACAGAAAATTAAAGTGATAATAAAACAAACAATTAAAGAATATCAGTGAGAATATAGGGAATCAAAAATTCTCTGTATCAATTAACATTCTGTAAGAATTAACAGGATATGTATAGATATATAAGAGAGGATTTATTGGAGGAATCATCTCACGTGACTATGGGAGCTGAGAAGTCCCATGACAGACCACCTCTAGCTGGAGATTCTAGAATTCGGCTACTGTGGGTCAGTCCAAGTGCAAAGGCCTCAGAAGTAGGGAAGCGTATGATGTAACTCACAGTCTGGTGTTGAAAGACAGAACCTCAGGGTCCACTGGTATAAATCCTGGAGTCCGAAGGCAGGTGAGTTCTGATGTCTGAGGCAACAGAAGTCTATACTTCTCTGTCTCTAAAAGATCCATTTGTCTTCTGTATTTATTCTTTCTGGGCCCCTTCTTGATTGCATAACACTCACCGACAATGAAATTGGATCTTCCACATCTAACCCACTCAGATTCCCATGTTAATCCTTCTGGAAATACACCCAGGAATGCACCCAGAATTATGCTTTTCCTAAGTGTTCCCTAGTCCAGTCCACTGGATGCCCAAAACTAACCATCATTTTATGATTCACAGCTAGATACTTAAACAAATTCTGTCATCTGAAGGAAAGTCCCCCCCCCAGTACACAAAAAATTCAGTGTGTGTGCACCTACCACACAGTAAGTCCAAGAAGAAATGTATATGAGAAGGTGCTCGCTGGGAGCAAAGTATCGGCAGGAACCTGATATTCAATAAAAGGAGAACTTATAATGCAGTAGATAGACTACTAACCAGTTGGAAGTAATGAAGTAGCTTCATATACAAACATGAACAGTATCAAAACTATGGTTATGGGGACCAACAGTTGGCGTAATGACTATGTCACTGGACTCCCATGTAGTTGACCGCAATTTGATTCCTGGACCTGGTGGTTTAAACTCACGTCAAGCATGTGTGCATGTGTGCCCAAGATCCCAAGAGGAGAATGGAAGAGAAGGGATTGTGGCATGGCCATTGCCCCCTGGGGGTTGATTTCTCACTTTCTCTCTCTCTCTGTCTTTCTGGAGAGCACATGCACCATATAGAAAAATCCTCTCCATAAAAGAAAAACTGTGGTTAAGACAACGGATCCCACATGGCTGAATCTCTGGTTCAAATGTTAGGCTCAGTTGCTTGAATATCATGCTGGGCCTAATAGCATCCATACCCAAAATCCTGAGATAAGACTAGAGAAGGGATTGCAGCAAGTCCATCCCTTCTGGTAGATGATTTCTTACTTCTCCCCTCTCTGTCTCTGTAATGGGTGCATGCAACTTAAGCAAAACTAAATAGTATGGTTAAATTGTCAGTACTTTCCAAACTGATGTATAGATTGAAATTGCTATTGACATTCCGACAATGTTATTTGGTACAAATATCCAGAATGGAACATTATGACACATTTTTCTGTTTTTCTACACAAAAATGCATCATGACTTTCCTAACAACCAGTTTAGAAATATATAACCTAATGGGACCAGCAGTTTGCATAATGGCTATGTTGTTGCACTCCCACATAGTTGACCGCTGTTTGAGTCCTGGACCTGGTGGCTTAAACTCACGCCAGGCGCATGTGCAAGTGCACCTAAGATCCTGAGAGGAGAATGGAGGAGAAGGGATTGCAGCATGGCCAAACCCCTGGGGGGTGATTTCTCGCTTTCTATCTCTCTCTCTCTCTCTCTGTCTGGTGAGTGCATGTGCACTATAGAAAAAACCTCTCCAAAAAAAAAAAGAAAGAAAAAAGGAAATATACACCCTAAAATTCATATAGAATTCAAATAATTAAGGATCCTGAACAGCTAAAACTATTTTATAAAAAAAGAACAAAATGCAAGGTCTCAATTCCTTATTTCAGATCATACACAAAGCTACATTAGTGAAAACAAAGTGGTTCTGACATTCAGACAAATGTACATAGAGGCAATGGAACTGACAGCCCAGGAATAAACACTTATGGACAAATAATTTTCAACCTAGCAGCTAAGATCATCCACTATGGAAAGGACAGTCTTTTCAAAAATAATGTTGAGTAAACTAGGTGTCAACATGCAATTTCAAGATATAAAAACTAAACTATAGGCCTCTTAGTGGAACATTAGGGAAAAGCTTCACAACAGTGGATTTTGAAAAGTTTTTTTTTTGCTCAACACAAAAGCACAAAAATAAAAACAACAAAAAACAAACAAACAAACAAAAAACAGAAGGAAGAAGGGAAGATAGATAAGAGGGAAAGAAGAATGGATGCGCCTTCTCCAGTGGGAAACACCTACGTAGACACACAATAGTGTCCTGACAAGAAGTTCATCCAAAAATAAGAGACCCAAATGTGAGAGTCCTGCCATCCCTTGACGTGCCACACTGTCTGATGTCTCTGCATATTTATGCAAACTGAAACTTTCTGAGAACTCGTCCTTCTGGAAAGAGTGCTTGCTGTGTTTGTTCTCAAGCAGGATCACCCAACTCACTCAGACACTGACCACAGTCACCTTAGCCCTGGTCCCTGAACAAGGAGCTGCTCAGACCTCACTTCTGAGCCCGCTGTGTCTCACCTCCCTGCAGCCTCCTCAAAGTGGACGGTCAACATATTTCCCTTATGTCCTCCTGGTAACTCAGAAGTTCTCCCTGGGAAAGGCTAGTTATTAACATCACTGACCTCAGGGCAGAGCAGGGGCATGACTTGTGGGTGTCCTGGACTGACAGTGAGCAGGCTCTAGACTAACCTACTGCCAGGACTTCCCCTGAGAGACTGAGCTCTGTGCAGTGGGCAGCAGGGAACCCTATGAGTCTGTCTCTGGCTGCACATGGGTTGCTCACAGCTGGGCCCTCCCCACACTCTCATGGCTGGCCCATGGGAGCTAAGCTCACTGATGCAGGCTCAGCAGCTGGGCCTCTCTGAGCGTTGTCCCAGCACTGTCTTCTCCATCATCCTGCACATATAGCCATGGCCATCCACAAGCAACACATTTGCACAAAAAGCCCCTCCTGTGGCAGAGGTTGGGATGAAAAGACAGCCTGGGGCAGCCCAACCATGTGGAGACCAGAGGCTGTGTCCCTCCTGGCCTAGACTCCTCTCCTCCTCCATCCTCCTTCACTGCACAGGTAGGACAGACTTTGGGGACACAGGGCAGGTCCCACCCTACTTCATAACGTGGATGAGATTCCTTGAAATCATCACCCTAGTCTCTACTCCTTATTCATATGTGTCTACAGGTTCCCTCTCCCAGCCTGTGCTGACTCACCCACTCTCCCTCTCTCAACTGAAGCATCTGCCAACTTAACCTGCACTCTTACAGTGACATCAATGTTGGTGGCAAAACCATATACTCATAGCAGCGGAAACCAGGAAGCCCTCCCTTGCTATCCCTGTGACATTACTCAGACTCCAGAAAACATCAGGGCTCTGAGATCCCCAGCTACTTCTCTGGATTTGAAGACACCTCGACCAGTGCTGGTGTTCTGCACATCTCTGGGCTGTAGCCTGAGGATGAGGCCAAGTATTACTGTACGATTGGGCACAGCACTGCTTCCCACAGTGACTTGGGCATATGGGGACATGGGACAAAAACCTTGCTATTTTGTAACTCTTTTTTTTCTACTTGAAAGGGTGGGTCAAACAGATGCAGGGACTTGGAAAAAGATGCAAGTTCCTGATGTCAGGTTGTCTATCTGCTGTTAGTGGGAGCTTATAGAGCTCTTAGTAGGCTCACAGAGCCCTCAGCAGTGCTCACAAATGCTTCCTCCCTCTTGGAGCCTGTTAAGCTCATGGTGAATGCTCACAGTGCACTTCCCTCCCTCTTGGAGCTCACAGCATGTGGAACTGAGCTGAGCCCAGCCAAGGCTATCAGGGCTCAGCAGGCCAAACCAAGGCCACACATAGCAGTACTAACTCCTTTCTCTCAACAGGTTGTACACGATAGTGGCTCACCGCCAAAACCAAACTGTCACACACGCACATGTGCCTTGCACTCAAAGGTGTAAAACAGAACAGCCATACTTACTGAACAAGCAGGCAAGTGCAGTACAAATAAATACATAAGATGTTGCAATCAGCAGGTGGCATAGTGGTTAAGGCACTCGACACCACATTGCTGACCTCAGTTTGAGTCCTGGACCTGATGGCTTGCTCTCTTACTTTCTCTCCTTCTCTCTTCCTCTCCCCCCTCATCAAATTAAAATAAATTGAATGAATTAATTAATTAAATTAAATAAATTATTCTTTTTTTTAGAAAACCCCATAAAATATTTACTCTGTGGCTTTCAAACATGGTAAGGTCAGAAGTGAGGAACCCAGACTAAACTATTTTGACTCTATTTGCTATACATCTTGTCAATCACTTCATGGAGGACATTTAGTTTAAAACAGCGTTTTTGATCCTTGGCCCTCCTGTTGATGAGATCCAGGTCATTCATTGTGAGATCATCATTCTGTGCATTACAGGATGCTGAGAAGCAACCTTGGGTCCCACACATCAAATGGATATAGCACCCCAATCCTCCTCAAACACAACCCACCTCCAAAAATATCTCCAGACATTGTGAAATATCCCAACAGGGGTCAAAGTGACCCAAGATTGAATAGTAGTATGTTAAAATCGCATGATCTGGGTCCAGCAGGTGGCATAGTTTTTGGGGAGCTGGCCTCCCACAAGGTCAACTGTGGTTCTGGTCCTGGACTGGCAGTTTGCTTTCACACTTTTTTCTCTCTGTTTCTCACTGGTCAAGTAGAGGCGGGAGTGAGGGTTGACCATGCCGCAATCCCTTCTTTCGGGACTTTGGGCATGCACACATGCCGGCTGTGAGTTTTTTTTTTTTTTCTTTATTTTGGAGAGGTTTTCACTATAGGGCATGTGTGCTCGCCAGAAAGACAGAGAGAGACAGAGAGACAAAAAGCAAGAAATCACCCCCCAGGGGGATGGCCACACTGCAATCCCTTCTCCTCCATTCTCCTTTTGGGATCTTGGGCATGCATGCACACGTGCCCAGTGTGAGTTTAAGCCACTGGGTCCAGGATTTGAACCATGGTCGACTACATGGGAGTCCAGTGACATAGCCATTACACTAACTGCTGGTCCCGACCGCTGTGAGTTTTAAGCCACGGAGTCCGGCCCTGGAACCCTGGTCGACTACTCCTGCCACCCTTGACCTGTGAGTGCAGATTGGAGCATGCACAGCGCTGAGGAGCAGCTGAGGGAACACAGATGCCCCACACACACCAACCTCCACTGACAGCACAGAGTCCTGGACAAGCAGATCTAGACCTTGGGGCCAGTGAAACCCATGCGGGTCAGAGGAAGGCCTGAGGTGCCATGAGGTCTTTGTACTGCAAGGGGCCGGGAAAGGTCAAGGCCCAGGTGTGACTGTCCCTATAGGGAGAGGCGGTGCGACCTAATGTGGGCCTGGCGAGCTGCTAGTGGGACCAAAGTCCCAGGGCTCAAGTGCCCCCAGAGCAGGGGACCAGTAATGCAGCCTGATGGTGGGGGTGGGGATGGGGGGAGAGTCGACCGCGCCCCCAAACCAGACAACCCTGCGGCTGGTGGACGACTGGATCCCAGAGAGCCGGCAAGAGCGACACCCCATGGCGAGGATGGACTGCACCACCCAGAGGACCACTGCACCTGGGCCAGGCAGAAAGGACAGCAACAAGAAGGTAGGAGGCTGGCGAGGGCAAAGGCGCCCAAAGGCGGCGGGCAGGAGGGTTATGGGCTGCCCGAGGGCCTGAGGGCACCTTTCACGGATCACCTTCTTTGAAAAGCGCGAAGGGGGTCCTGGGACACAGCCATTGTGACTGGTCTGAAGGCCTTGGGCACCCCCACGGGGCCGGGACCGCACACCCCACCAGGGCTGGCACCACCTACCCGGAACGCCCTCCTGTGCCCACCGCTCCTCGCGGGGTCGCGAGAGACTGCTGTGTCTTAAACCCCACCAGGTCCCCACCAGCCACGGACAGCCGTGACTCCCGCGTGTGAGGGACTGGTCGGTCGGGGAGGTGATTGGCGCCATGGGCGACAGGGGTCGGTGCAGGGCGAGGAGGGACTTGGGGACCCGCAGTGGGCAGAGGTGAAGCGCAGGAAGCAGCGGGGAGACAGGGCCCTGGGAGAACACACAGTGCAGTCGCGGCATCCCCGGACTTCCCAGCCCAGGCTTTAGGGGCTGAGCCTGAACTTCCCACGTGCCCGGCCCTACCGCAGAGGCCCCAGAGAACTCACCGACGCCACAGACGCCGTCGCCTGCCTTCCTTGTCCTCCACGTCTATCCGTCCGTGAGAGCCACACGCGACCCTGTCTCCCGGGAACAGGCACCAAGGGGGATATGCACAGAGGGCTCCCAGGGCCTCGCCTGGAAACCACGGAGAGCCACGCTCTCGAGCAGCGCAGGTCGAGGAATGGCGCCCCTCTCCAGACGTGCCCGGCAACCGCCCACGCACGCACCCACACATGCAGGGCTGTGGGCAACTTCGGCCCAATGCCCTGCGGAACCCCCTCCCCACTGGGAGGAGAAGGAGCTGTCTGGGAGGGTGGAGGCGCTGTCCAGGGTAGGGAAGGCACTGCCAGGGTAGGGGAAAGAGCTGTCATGGTGGGGAAGGCACTGTCCAGGACAGGAGAAGAGCGAAGCTCGATCCTGCCGCAGGGCCCATGGACCACACTTCAGCCATAAAAAATAACAAGGCCTTTGAATTTGATAGAAAGTGGACGAATATGAAAGATTTGTTGCTGAGTAAAGTAAGTCAGGCTATGAAAGAGAGACATTGCATGTCTCCATTTAACATATACTGACTGCACTCTATGGTAGAGACTGAAAGACTAGAAAACATAAAAGTAGCCCTGGGCCAGGATCTTCGAGGGAGGACTGCCCCCCAGTAGTTCCAGCCCCGGAACCCCAGGCCAGAACCCCCTCTTTCAGCCAGGAACGCCCTCAGTTCATCCACACCACACTCCCATCTTTCGACCTCTGGGCCAGGATCTTCGAGGGAGGACTGCCCCCCAGTATTTCCAGCCCCGGGACCCAGGCCAGACCCCCCTCTTTCAGCCAGGAATGCCCTCAGTTCATCCACACCACATTCCCATCTTTCGACCCCTGGGCCAGGATCTTCGAGGGAGGACTGCCCCCCGAGTAGTTCCAGCCCTGGGACCCCAGGCCAGACCCCCTTCTTTCAGCCAGGTACATTTTTTTCCTTTTTTTTTTCTCTGTCCTGTTACCCACATCTTTCATTTGTAAATTTCTCTCTTCTGATCAACACACAGGAACGCCCTCAGTTCATCCACACCACACTCCCATCTTTCGACCCCTGGTGAAAAGTCTTTTTCTTTATTCTACATATTATTTTCTTCCCAGTTTCTCAATCCTCACATCCTTTATCTTCACCATCCCTGGCTGTCCAGATAGGTCTAGAATTACAATTCTGAAACATTCTAGCATTTTAAGACTCTCTAGAATCCTCCATTTCCCTGAAACAACTGTGAAGAAGGAGATACATTTCTTTGGACACCTGAAGTGAATACTTTCTCTTGGTTTACATTACTAAACACAATTGAAGATAGACTTTGGCTGTCTCCATTCCACATCAGAAAGGAAACACACTTGCTTCTATTAGAAGAAACCTTCTCGTAAAAGGTTTTTCAAAGGGAATAAATCTCCCAATGGTTAGAAGTACAAGAACCTCAGACCGGAATAAAGCAGGAAATATGTCTCCATCAAAGGAACACAGTAACTCCCTTCCTGTTCCTGAAAAAATAGAGGACGTTACAAAAATGTCTGAGATAGAGTTTAGAACATTCATGTTGAACAAGTACTATGAGCTGGAGCAGAAAAGAGACAATGAATTACAGAAGATGAGAAAGTCCTTCAACGATATAAAGGAAGAAATTCTGAGGAAGAATAATACGGAACTATTAGAGGCAACGTCTGAAATACAGGAAATCAAAAACTCTCTTGAAAGTATTAAAAGTCGATTAGACCATGCTGAAGGTCGAATCTCTGATGTAGAAGATAAAACTTCTGACCTAGAGAAAACCACCAAAAAGATAGAGAAAATAACAAAAAAAAATGAAGATAATATACGAGAATTACTAGATTCCATTAGACGTCCTAACGTCCGAATAATTGGTTTCCCAGAAGGTGAAGAAACTAATAAGAGCATGGAAAACCTATTCCATGAAATCTTGGAAGAAAATTTCCCAAGCATAGAGAGGCACTCCAACATCCAGACCCAAGAAATACAAAGGACACCAAATAGAATCAACCCAAGAAGATCTTCCCCAAGGCATATCATAGCCAGACTGGCTAAGACCACAGATAGAGATAAGATACTAAAACTAGCAAGAGAGAAACGACAAGTGACTTACAAAGGTCACCCCATCAGGCTAACACCGGACTTCTCAACAGAAACAATGCAAGCAAGGAAAGAATGGGAAGATGTATCGAAAGTGTTAAGAGAGAAACAATTTCAACCAAGACTATTGTATCCTGCAAGATTATCCTTCATATGGGAAAAAAAGATTAAAATCTTCTCAGACAAACAAAACCTGAAAGAATTGGCCAGCACCAGGCCAGCTCTCCATGAAACCCTGAAGAAAGTACTGTTCCAGGAAAACTAAAGAAGTAACAGCCAGAAACAAAAGAGTAAAAGGCAACTAAGACAATGGCCAACTTAAATGCTGGGAAAGATCCATTAACATCAATAATAACATTGAATGTTAATGGATTAAACTCTCCAATCAAGAGACACAGACTGGCTGAATGGGTTAAAAAACAAAAACCCTCTATCTGTTGCCTACAGGAAAACCACTTCATGGATAAAGATATACATAGACTGAAAGTGAAGGGTTGGAAAAAGATTTTCCATGCAAATGGGAACCAAAAAAGAGCTGGAGTCGCAATACTAATCTCTGACAAAATAGGCTTTAAAACAAAAACTGTTCGAAGAGACAAAGAAGGGGACTATATTGTAGTAAAAGGATCAATCGATCAAGAAGATATAACGCTTATTAATATCTATGCGCCCAACACAGGAGCACCCAAATATGTAAAGGAAAGACTGCTAGATCTAAAAAGGGAGCTAGACTGCAACACACTAATTGTTGGAGACCTCAACACTGCACTATCCCCCCTGGATAGATCATCTAGACAAAAAATAGGTAAAGAGATAAAAGATCTAAATGATATCATAAATCAAATGGACTTAACAGACATCTATAGAACTTTCCATCCTAAAACCTCAAGATACACTTTTATCTCGCCGCCACATGGAACATTCTTGAAGATTGACCACATCATTGGGCACAAAGCAAGCCTCTACAGATTCAAAACATAGAAACTATAGCCAGCATCTTCACCGACCATGATGGAATTAAACTTGAGTTTAATTTCAAGAGAAATCCTCAAAAATACTCAAATACATGGAAACTTAATAACCTACTCCTGAATGACTCCACAAGTACTGAAGGAATAAAGACTGAAATCAAAATGTTCATGGAAGCCAATGACAATGAGGACACGAGTTTCCATAATCTTTGGGACACTGCTAAAGCAGTCATAAGAGGGAAGTTCATAGCAATTAGTGCACATAAGAGGAGCATGGAAAGAAGGCAAATGGATCACCTAACATCATGCCTCACAAAATTGGAAAAGCAACAGCAAAAAGATCCAAAAAAACTCCAGGAGAAAGGAAATAATAAAGATACGAGCAGAAATAAATGAAATAGAAAATAAACGAACTATACAGAAAATAAATGAAAGTAAAAGCTGGTTCTTTGAAAAGATAAACAAAATTGATACACCACTAGCGAGACTTATTAAGAAGGAGAGCGAAAAGAACCAGGTGAATCAGATCTGCAATGAAGCAGGCAAAATAACAACAGACATAGTAGAAATAATAAACATTATTAGGGGATACTATGAACATCTGTATGCCAAGAAACAAGATAATTTGGATGAGATGGACAAATTTCTGGACCGGTATAATCTACCTAGATTGAACCAGGAGGATATAGAAAGTCTGAATAGGGGAACCAGCAGTTAGTGTAATGGCTATGTCGCTGGAATCCCACGTAGTCAACCGCGGTTTGCGTCTCGGACCCGGTGGCTTACAACTCACGCTGGGCGCGTGTGCGTGCGTGCCCAAGATCCCGAGAGGAGAATGGAGGAGAAGGGATTGTGGCGTGACCATCCCCCCTGGGGGGTGATTTCTCGCTTTCTGTCTCTATGTCTCTCTCTGTCTGTCTGGCAAGCGCACGCGCCCTATAGCGAAAAACCTCTCCAAAAAAAAAAAAAAAAAGAAAGTCTGAATAGGACCATAACAAGCCAGGAGATCAAATCAGTTATAAATAACCTCCCAACAAAGAAAAGCTCTGGCCCTGATGGATTCACCTCTGAATTCTACAAAACTTTCAAAGAAGAGTTAACCCCCATTCTGCTCAAGTTATTTCTAAATATCCAAAAGGGTGAATCTCTCCCTAATTCATTCTACGAAGCCTCTATCACCCTTATCCTTAAAACGGATAAGGACAGGACAAGGAAGGAAAACTATAGACCAATGTCCCTGATGAATATAGACGCGAAGATTCTCAACAAGGTACTAGCAAATCGTATACAACAACTTATCAAAAAGATTATACATCATGATCAGGTAGGCTTTATCCCAGGAATGCAAGGTTGGTTCAACATACGCAAAACCATAAATGTAATACACCATATTAATAGGAAGAAAGATAAAAGCCATATGGTCATATCAATTGATGCAGAAAAAGCATTTGACAAGATACAACCTCCCTTCATGATCAAGACTCTCAGCAAAATGGGCATAGAAGGGCCATTTCTCAACACAATAAAAGCCATCTATGAAAAACCCATAGCGAACATCATCCTCAATGGAGAAAAGCTGAAAGCTTTTCCACTAAAAACGGGTACAAGACAAAGATGTCCACCTTCTCCACTCCTCTTCAATATAGTACTAGAAATCTTGGCCATTGCAATCAGTAAAGAAGAAAAAATAAAAGGCATTCAAATAGGAAAAGAAGAGGTGAAACTCTCTCTATTTGCAGATGACATAATTGTATACATAGAAGACCCAATGGTTTCCATAAAAAAAATTCTGGAAGTAATACATGAATACAGTAACGTTGCAGGATACAAAATTAATATCCAGAAATCTATAGCATTTCTGTATACGAACAACAGGCAGACTGAGATGGAACTGAAAAAAGTTGTTCCATTTACCATAGCCACAAAAAGTATAAGATACTTAGGGATAAATCTAACTAAAGAAGTTAAAGACCTCCACAAGGAAAACTATGAGAAGACAAAAAAAGAAATTGAAAATGACACAAAAAAGTGGAAGAACATCCCATGTTCCTGGATTGGAAGAATTAATATAATCAAAATGGCAATTTTACCCAAATTAATCTACCTATTTAATGCAATGCCAATCAAAATACCAGACACATTCTTCACAGATCTAGGAAAGACAATCATAACGTTTGTCTGGAATCATAAAAGATCCCGTATTGCCAAAGCAGTTTTGCACAAGGAGAATGGAGTGGGCGGCATCTCACTCCCTGACCCAAAAATATACTACAAAGCTGTGGTAATCAAAACAGCATGGTACTGGCACAGGAACAGACAGGTGGACCAATGGAACAGAATAGAGTCCCCAGAAATGAATGCTCAAACATACAGCCAACTGATTTTTGACAAGGGGCACCAGTCAATCCTGTGGGAAAAGGATAACCTCTTCAGCAAATGGTGCTGGCAAAACTGGATCTCCACTTGCAGAAAGATGAATCTGAACCCCTACCTCTCACCTCTGACAAAAATAAAGTCAAGGTGGATCAAAGATCTAAACCTAAGACCTCAAACTATAAAACTGCTCCTGCAAAACACCGGGGAAACTCTGGGAGACATTGGGGTAGGGAAAAACTTCTTAAATAAGACTCCCAATGCACAGTCTATGATTCCTAAAATAGACAAGTGGGATTACATCAGACTAAGAAGTTTCTGCATGGCAAAAGACACAGTGATTAGTGTGAACAGACAGCCCTCAGAATGGGAAAATATTTTTGTAAACTATGCATCAGACAAGGGACTGATAACCAGAATCCACAAGGAACTCAAGCGGCTGTTCCGGAAAAAGACAATCAATCCTATTAAAAGATGGGAGAATGAGTTGAAAAAACCACTTTCTAAAGATGACATACGAATAGCTAAAAGGCATATGAAAAAATGCTCAACATCCCTCATTGTAAGAGAAATGCAGATCAAAACAACAATGAGATATCACCTAAACCCAGTCAGAATGTCTAAGATTAAAAAAAAAATAATGATAAGTGCTGGAGGGGGTGTGGTGAAAAGGGAACTCTCTTACACTGCTGGTGGGACTCTAAATTGGTCCAACCACATAGAGAACAATTTGGAGATTCCTCCAAAATCTACAAATAGAACTACCATATGATCCAGCAATCCCACTCCTTGGTATCTACCCGAAGGACAGAAGAATACTTAATCAAAAAAGTGCTTGCACATCGATGTTTATTGCGGCACTTTTCATGATTGCTAAGTCATGGAAACAACCTAAATGCCCACGAACTGATGAATGGTTAGAAAAACTGTGGCACATATACTCAATGGAATACTATTCATCCATAAAAAACAACAAATCCCTGACTTTTGAAAGGAAGTGGATGAATATGGAAGACTTACTGTTGAGTGAAGCAAGTCATGCTATGAAGGAGAGACATTGTATGTCCCCACTTAATATATACCGAGTCTCTGCACTCTAAATGTGTATATATATATACATATATATATTTGTATATATATGTATATATAAATATTTGAAACCATTCTGCTTCTGTTGTTATAGAGTTTTAAAATTATACAAAATTATAAGACATATTTTGAACATTATCTTTAAAATTCAGTATTTTGAGATCTTGAAAGTTGTTTGTAAACTGTCAAGAATTATGGAAAATGAGCTAAAATTTTTTGCTATGTAAAGTAAATGTTTGTGGAAAAATGTAAAAATAAATAAATAAAATAAAAGTTAATTTCTTTTTTTCACAGTTTTGGACAATAAAAATCTACAAGTATTAACACTTGAGGACTTAGATTCTCTATGGAAGTCCTTGAAACAAAGATGGAATAAATTCAACCAGAATATCTATCTTAGAGTATAATCTTGTGTGGTAGAAGGATGGACTAGTTGACAAGAATTCTTGTCACTTACACATTTTGTGATTGTTTTTTTTCCTAGCCAATTTTTAAATTCTAAATGTGTTTGAAATGTGTGGACATGAATTGTAATGTAAACTATTATACAACTGTCTTTGTGATTTTATAGGCTGGTAAATTTTGCTATTACTGTTGAATATAATTGATGACAATTCATTTATAACCACTCAAACAGCATTAGTAACCTCTTAATGACAAAGAGTCAAAATACCCATCATGGATGTTCATCTTGAAGATGTAAATGATATTATTATTTAAAATTTGGAGAGAACTGAAAAAAACTTATCTGTTAAACAATGTAAGATTCCCACAGAGCTATATGGGATTATGAGATGTTGAAAATGTTATATGTTAAGTGATACAAATCAATGAGTCATTTTCTCAAAATATCAGGGGAAGAAAAATTATTATTATAAGATTATCAGATTTTTCTAAAATAGAAATCCAAGAAAAAAGTTGCTGATAAAGTCTTTCCAGATATGCTTAAATGTTGAAAATTTCTTCAACCATCTAAATGCTCTAGAGATTTTTGATCTCCCTGTTCACAACCAGTTGTATAACAAAATACCTGATACTGTTTTCCTCCCTGTTTGTGAAGTAATGAATTATTGATTATGTGACTTGTTATGTATTCTATTAAACACTAAAGAATAAAACATTCAAAAAAAGTAAAAAAAAAAGAAAAAAGAAAACATAAAAGTATTAAAAATTGTAATGGACACTAGAGACAAAGTGGAAAGAGTATGTGAAGGGAAGAGTGTAGGAAATTTTGGGGGGGAAAGGAGAGGTAAGACACTTATGGGACACAGATAAGGTTTATTATTTGTCAAAAAGGATGTGTGTGGTGGTCTCAACTGGGCTGGACCGAGGTGTATCTTATGCTGGGTCTCTTCACAATCTAAATGTTGTACAGCCTTGGGTGTGTCTGCAGGAGTGTAAAGGTGAAATTCACCAGGAGGTGCCTGGACCAGGACATCTGTGGGAGGAGGCTCTGGCCTCCAGGGGACCGACCTTCACAGCACTATTGGCCTCAATCATGGGAGGGTGTCATCCTGTCATGAGCCACAACTGCCAGTTCACATCCCTGACAGAGCCCACCCAGGACTGTGACCACTGCACCCATACCCGCAAATTCAAGGGCACTGGCTGCCTAATGTCCCTTCCCTCCAGCACCATGGTATGAATGCCAGACCTCCCTGTCATGTTTCCCACACTCAGCGGTGTTTGAACACACACGGCCATGAGAGAAACGCCTAAGATGATTGTCCCCACTGGGGCAGGTGAACAGCAGCACACACCCCTCATCGCATACCCCATCCTGACGTGACGGATTGTCCCCTCCTTTCTCTGTGCTGCACTTCTTCAGGACGACCCTCAGCCAGGCCAGGTGAAGCAAAAGCAGGCTGTGCTCTGCACCAACTCAGCTGAAAGGGGGCCAAGGGTCACAACAGAGTTGGCTATCCTT
Organism: Tupaia tana; assembly: GCA_026018925.1. Taxonomy (NCBI): domain Eukaryota; kingdom Metazoa; phylum Chordata; class Mammalia; order Scandentia; family Tupaiidae; genus Tupaia; species Tupaia tana. Next base: position 127,367,175 of record JAKSZU010000003.1, read on the forward strand.
GCGATGTTCTTGAACTCTGTCATGTGCCACCCATCCTCCCACATCAGATACACCATGCCTCTTTGGAACTGGAGTTACCTCCCTGGCCCTGTGTCCTGACAGCAGTCTCAGTCCTTGGTGGGGTCCTGGATACTAGTGACCGTGTTACTGTTAGGTCTTCCTGCGAGGTTTGAATAGCTCCACTCTTCTCAGTAGGAAGACCCTCTGTCACTTGGCTCATTTCCAGGGGCCTATTTCATTGCAATTTTATGACTTGTCATTCCAAGTGAGCTACTGGAATCACCCGACTGGCTGGGACGGGCCTGTCTCCCATGGTGGGATTCAGAGGAAATGCAGCAGACAGCTGCCAAATGGGGCTTGCAGCTTTGTATTATGCCATGTGTGCTTGGTTTTCAGGGGGTGGTGTTCATTAGACACCTGCTGGGAGCCCACTGGAGACACAGTAGTGTCCCTGACCTTGGGAGGTAACTTGGCAATGTCTGCCAAGGACATCATTGCACGTGGGGCTCATGATGGCCAGCCCATTCCCAGAGGTCACAGCATGGCCTTCACCCCAGCAGACTCAGTGCTAAGAAAACACAGGGCACTTACCAATGGACTCTTAACCTCCCCTCATCTCTGCAGACATGGCCTTGTCCAAGGATGGACTGTAGGCTGCTTCCCTGAGAGCCCTCCTAGTGGTTCTCAGAATTTACACTCCCCTCCCACACAACCGCCCTGAGGAGCCAATCTTTGGAGAGTCCAGGTAGCAGGGTCTGAATGGGTCCTGGACAGGCAGGCCCACATGTTACTGAATTAGTGTCACCTCTGCCAGCACAGCCCAGCCCCACACCAGACACGGACACCAGGGACCCCTCTTATTGCTGGCTGAGGCTGGGTTTGGGGCACATGATAGAGATCTTCAATCCACTTGGTGTCACAGGTTTGAGATTTGGGAGGTACAGGGATCTGAGCTCCAGAGGGATCACACTGACTGATGAACATCACTTTAATTCCCCATCCTAAAGTCAGGGTGCCGATTTACAGGGAGGTGAATCAGGGGATGCTCAAGGCTCTCCCCCCCAGAGCACTTCTCAGTGTGTGCACTTGAGCTTTCTCTGGGGCCCTCTCCCTGCATCTGGTTTCTGGAGGACTTGATGCAGGCACCAGGACTGGGACCAGGGAAATCTGGACTCAGGGTGAATGTGACCTTGGAGTTGACTCAGGGCATTTCCATAGTGAAGACCACAAGGAACACTCACCTCATGACTAGAGGTCTCTAAACTGTTCTGGGTGGAAGATGGATGGGGCAGCTGTCTGTTGTCTGGTTCCCTCAAGGATCCCTTTTGCTCTGGGTCCAGTCCTTGGGTAACTTGCTTTACCTCAGCTTACCTGGTAGTGCGCATTATGCAAGGGAAAGGGTAACACCATAGAGACAGGACCACAAAGAGGTCAGATTCTTCCTGACACAGTGGAGGTGATTTCTCACCACGTGCTGATATTTTGTTCCTTATAAGGAAGAAACTGCATTTAGGCAGCCCTTAAGGGGAAGGGATTGCATAGCTTGGTACCAAGGACAGAGGTCTGGGAACCATCCAGGCTCCTGACCACACAGACCAACAATCCCCAAGATAACACAGCAGACTGGAAGGTTCATGGAAGAGGAGGATGAGATCTAAGTTCCACTTAACCTGAAGCTTCTCATGGAGAGTGTGAGGACATGAGACCAGGATAGGAAGTGACTCACCATGGACCAAAACGAAGAAATCAGGTCTAGTCATAGCGGGGTTGCTCTCTTTGACTCTCCCTTTTGTAATTCTTCATCTATGTGCATTTGTGATCTGTTTTAGACACCAGACCTTAGTTTTCCAGGTAATATGGATATTTTCAGGTCAGACGGGATGATTCCCCACCGGGAGCAGATGCCAGAATGATTCTTTCAGTAGACGGGAATGGGAAACTCCTAGAGGCACCATGTTCTGTCCAAGTGGTCAGAAGGGATGGCAGGTCTGGGACCAGCAGTTAGCATAATGGCTATGTTGCTGGACTCCCACGTAGTCGACCGTGGTTCAGGCCCGGACCCGGTGGCTTAAACTCATGCCAGGCGCGTGTGCGTGCGTGCCCAAGATCCCGAGAGGAGAATAGAGGAGAAGGGATTCCGGCGTGGCCATCCCCCCTGGGGGTTATTTCTCACTTTCTATCTCTCTGTCTCTGTCTGTCTGGCGAGTGTATGTACCCTATATAGCAAAAATCTTTCCAAGAAGAAGAAGAAGAGGAGGAGGAGGAGGAGGAGGAGGAGGAGGAGGAGGAGGAGGAAGAAGAAGAAGAAGAAGAAGAAGAAGAAGAAGAAGAAGAAGAAGAAGAACAAGAACAAGAACAAGAACAAGAACAAGAACAAGAACAAGAACAAGAACAAGAAGAACAAGAAGAACAAGAAGAACAAGAAGAACAAGAAGAACAAGAAGAACAAGAACAAGAACAAGAACAAGAACAAGAACAAGAACAAGAACAAGAACAAGAACAAGAACAACAAGAACAAGAACAAGAACAAGAAGGGATAGCAGGCCTAACAACAGCTCTGTCTCTCTAAGCTTGTGGCATTGAGTGCAGCCAGACCCTGCTAAGTACCCTGCTAAGACACCATGTGGGTGTCACTATGCACAGTTTGAACATGGTGCAGGTTGGAGGGAGAGCAGTTGATACTGTACAGGGCCTTCAGACGATATTGTAAATGGACAAGGGACCAGGAAGAAGACCCCAGGAAGTGACCTCACTTCCTTGACAGCAGACCCCAACAGAACCCAGAACCCTGGATACCTGGCACCCACATTCTAGTAACAGCCCTACTAGGCTCATTTCTCTAAAGATACTCAAGGGAGCAGCATGTTCCTACACTGTGTCCCCCGTTCCCGAGATTCAGGCCTCCGCACACACCAGGCTGAGGGCATTTGGCAGTGTTGGAGGCCCTGGGTCAGACTTTGTCACCGACACCCCTGGACATTTGCCTGGAAGAAGCCAAAGGTAACACAGGACAGCCAGGACTGGTCAGCACAGCACAGCCAGGCTCCTGCTCAGGTCTCACCTGAGATGCCATATACCTATCCTGGTGTGCAAGTGTCAGGAGGGAAACATGGAAGGGCCTTCTGGGCAGGTGGCGGTTAAGGGTTTTAGATAGATAGAATGGCCAATGAATATCATAGGTTGCTGAATGATAGGGGAGGCTGGGCTCACCTTCTGCCTGATATCTGCCATGAGGTGAAGCAGGCCCTTATGCATTCCATGTGGTGGTTGGGTTCATCCAGGCCTGTATGTCCTCTAGGCAACAGAAGGTCACAGGGCTGAAGTGGGAGGCCAAGGCAGGGCTCTACTGGCCCAAGCCTATGACATCTCTGTCCTTGCCAATCGAAATGCACAAAACAGGGAGAAGCCGATCAAAAGGCCTGACCCATTCCACTTCCTAGAGTTAGAGGCGGGACCAACAGGGTCAGGGTTAGGGAGGAGGGTACTCCTAGCCAATTCCAGATTTGTCAGAGGCTTCCTGCCCAGACCCCCACCAGGGGATTCCCAGGGCTCTCTCAAGTCTTTGTCCCTAGAGAGGTCACAATCCAGCATCTACAGATCTGGGTTCCTGCCTTCCTCCACCCCATCATCTAGCCCAGACTTAGCCAGGTATAGCATCACTTTGGGATATTTGTAGGAAACCAAAAACACACTCCACACACAGTATTCTAACACACGCTGCAGTTTGTACAGTTCATGGATTTTAATCCTTGTTCTTCCTTCATCTCTTCTCAGAGTGAAACCAAGATGGCCACGAACTAAGAAAAGACTGGCTACACCTTCCTGCAAAACTACCACAAGTGTGGCAGCACCTAGCAACTGCTGGATCTGCTCTTCATGAGGTGAGCCATGCCCACCAGAGCTATAGGGCATGGAGAGTTCCTTAGCTCCCTGAGCCTAACTTTACTCCTAAAGTAAACAGAATGTGACAAATTCTAACCTCATGCAGTCTGGCTGAAGCCTGGGTAGGGTGAGCCCAAGACCTGGCATGCAGAAAGGGCTGTCTGTGGTTGAATTCTCACCCATGTTTTCCTCTCCCTGTAGGAATCACTTGTCCTTGGCCTCAAGCTCAGTGGTTTTGGTCAAAGCAGTGTTCCCATCTGAAGAGGAGGGGGAGAGTCCATATGGGATTCCCATGTTTGGTGGAGCCAGAGCAGGGATTCCAGGGCTATCAGAGAATCCCCATGCCTAGTCAGGCATCATAAAGGGACTGTTTGGGCTCATCCCTGGGCAAACATACATGAAGTCCTTATTCTATATTCTGTAGTTTTCTAGGCACAAACATAATTGAATTTTACAAACAGAAATAAGGGGAACCAGCAGTTAGCGTAATGGCTATGTCACTGAACTCCCACATAGTCGACCGTGGTTCATGTCCCGGACCCGGTGGCTTAAAACTCACGCCGGGTGCGTGTGCATATGCTGGGGGGTGATTTCTCACTTTCTGTCTCTATGTCTCTGTCTGTCTGGTGAGCGCACGTGCCCTCTAGCAAAAAAAAAAAAAAAAAAAAAAAAAAACAGAAAAAACTCCCTCCCTGATGGCTCTACCTGGCCATGGAGCAGCCCCTAACACAGAGTGACAGCAGGTACAGTAATTGTTACCCTCTCTGGCCTCCTCTAGATATGGATGCATCCTCCCTTATTCCACAGAGGACAGCGGACCCCAGGACCAATGAAAAATGTGAGTGGGCTTTGTGGTGAGAGGTGGGTTTCAGTCTACAGCCTGTCTAAAAGAGGTCATGCGTCTGACCCTTCTGCCCACACCTACCTGCAGAGACATGTACTCCCTCCTAGCCACCTGGATGGATTGGTTTTCAGAAGATTTCCAGCAACCCCAGATTTTCTGTGCCTTAAGCAGTTGTTGGCCTATGTGACCCTCATCCTGCCTGGCTCAGACCTAGAGCACTGAGCCCGTCGTCTCCTGGCACACCTGGAGAGCTCAGCACTCCGTGATGCCGATCCTGAGGGTGAGCGGGACTGGGAATCCTCTCACTCCTAGAGGAGGGGGCTAAGCTTTCCTCCAGGAGGCTCCAGAGGCTGGAGCTCCCAGGAGCCAGGCCATGGCAGCCCACTGGGGCAGAGGCTGCAGAATGGGAAGACATTCTGCAGTCGGGGAAGGACCATGGTGGGCTGAAGGCTGGAGAAGTCATCTGGCTGTGTCTAGGTAGGCATGGGGTATGTTGTCATCTCCTCTTCCTGCAGCCCCAGGGCCATCTGGTACCACACAGTTATCTCCACCAGCGAGCCAGCCCAGATACTGCGCCGACCCCAGAGGCTGTGTTCAGGATCACTGAGTGCTTCATCAGGTGTCAGCCCATGATGAAACAACAGTCCCCTGCACCTAGCCCTCACATGAGGCCCCAAAGGCCATCCTGACCTCTCTTATGCCACAAGCCTTCACAGAGAAGCCTTCTCCACCACCCTCAGTGAGTGCTGTTGATTCTGCAGCAGATTATGTGCTGAGGCAGCCCCCACCCATCCTGGAGCCTAACAACCCCTTCTGCTGCTCTCAGAGGCCCCAAATGCTGCCCAGGGTCTGGCTCCAGCCACCCCCCATGATCTCTGTGCTCCACTGCCCCTGCTGTATCCTGGGAGCCTGAAAACTTCTTTTTGTTACTTATCTCCTAATTTTTCTTTCTTTAGTATTTCTCATCACTCCTTTTATTTTCTGTAGTTCAAGTAAAATTTAGTTTCTATTCATTACTTCGGATGCCATATTTCCTCACCGGGGTATCTATCCTCCCTTCCTCTTCTAAATCTGGAAGCAGGAATGGAACAAGACAGTGTCCTGGGCCCTTCCAGAAGATGCAGAAAGGCATAAATGATGTTCCTTCTCTGCCCTGACTTCTAATACCTGTCTTCTATGACCTCGAGACTCTGTCCAGGCATGAGGAACAGCAAGATGAAAGTCACTCTAAAAGTGCTTTCTGATGTGTCCCTTTAAAAGAGGTCAACGGAGCAGCCAGTGGACTGGTGGTTAAAAGAGTGAACTCCCAGGCAGTCACCTATTGTTGGGGTCCTGAACACGATGACTCTGAAATCATGTTGGACATGTTGTGCCACAATTCCCTAGAGGATAACACAGGCGAAAGGATTGCAGTGCAGTCCTCAGCCCTGTAGGAGTATTTCTCCCTCTCCTTTCTTCTCTCATGGGTGCACATGCCCTATTTTAAAATCTGAAGGAAAAAATAAGGGGTTCTTAATGCTCTCTATTTCTGTGTGATTTGTAGAAGTCCATGCTAAATGGTGAACTGATTTATTTCAAGCACATTATCTTATTTAATCTGTTTGTCATTTTTCCTTATTTAATTCAGATCTGCCTTGTGCTTTGAGCTCTGTAGTCATAGCCACTATTGTTATTTCTGATGTTGGTATTATTTGTTACTATTTTTCTTATTCATTCAGAAGTGTCTGTATTTATTGATGTTTTCAAAGAGCAAGATCCTTTTTTTATTATTTCTGTCTATCGATGTTCTATTTGCAGTCTCACTGATTTCTGCTCTTGTCCTTACAATTATTTTTCTTCTATATGGTTGGATTATCTTGTTTCTGTTTTCTAGGTTTTTGAGCATAGTGACTTCATACAGTTCTTGTAATGTGTGAATCTCTTACTACACATTTTCATTTCAGCACTGGTTTAGCTGATTCCTACAAACTATGAAGCATTATAGTTTTCTTTTTTTAACTTTTTTTTTTTTTTGGAGAGGTTTTTGCTATAGGGCGCATGTGCTCACCAGAAAGACAGAGAGAGACAGAAAGTGAGAAATCACCCGCCCCCAGGTGGGGTGGCCTCACCACAATCCCTTCACCTCTATTCTCCTCTTGGAATCTTGGGCGCGCACACACACACACATGCCTGGTGTGAGTTTAAGCCACCAGGTCCGATACTGGAACCGTGGTCGATTACATAGGAGTCCAGTGACATAGCCATTATGCTAACTGTTGGTCCCAGAAACATAGTTATCTTTCATTCACTGTTTTTGTTGTTTTACTGTGAAGGCATAAGTCCTCATGAAAGAGAAAGAGAAGGAAATCTGTTATGTATCGGGCACGGACACACTGCAATACTTTTCCCTCCGTTTCTGAATCCTTTCAAGATTTTGGGCACTCATATACACACACCTGGCTTGTCTTTCAAACTGCTGAAGCCTAGATTCAAACAACAGAAATGGGATCTGGTGTCCTCTGGACCACAGTCAGTTATATGGGCTCCAGTTCCCTGTGCACTGTGTGTAACCACTGCACCACAGGACTGGTCCTCATTCGGTGACTTATTATGTGTATCTTCAGAATTTCTTCTTCACCCACAGTTGTTTAGGAATTTCTTATTCGTTTCCAAGTGTTTGGAGAAAGCTGTCTGTTACCTTCCTCATACTGATTTGCTTTGGCTCCATGTGGCTTAGGAACACCCTCTATGGAATCATTTCTTTTGACTTTGTAGAGGTTCATTCTGTGATTCAAGATTTGGTCTACCTTGGCACCAGCAGTTAGCATAATGGCTATGTCGCTGGACTCCCAAGTAGTCGACCGTGGTTCGCATCCCGGACCTGGTGGCTTAAAACTCACGCCGGGCACGTGTGTGTGTGTGCCCAAGATCCCGAGAGGAGAATGGAGGAGAAGGGATTGCATCGTGGCCATCCCCCCTGGGGGGTGATTTCTCACTTTCTATCTCTCTGTCTCTCTCTGTCTGTCTGGCAAGCACACGTGCCCTATAGAAAAAACCTCTTAAAAAAAAAAAAAAAAAAAGATTTGGTCTACCTTGGCCTACATTGTGTGGGCTACCCGGAGGATGGTGTGAAGTAGTTTCCAAGTGGAATTTACTACCATAATCTGTCAGACTATATTGGTTGATGACATAGTTGAGCTCTTTTTTGATGCTGCCTGTTTTCTGTCTACTTGTCTTATCAGTCATGGAGTTGGGGTGTTGAAGTCTCCTATTTCATTGTGGTTTTGTCTATTTCTCCCTTCATTTTCATCAGTTCTGCCTTCGGGATTGGGCAGCTCTTTGGTGAATACACATTTAGAATTGATAATTCTGCAAGGAGGAAGGACCCTTCTGGCATATTATGTTACCTCTCACTTACTGCCAATTTTCTTCCATCAGATAAATATTTCTGTAATATTTAAAAATACTCTAATTTCTGGGGCCAGCAGGTGGCATAGTGGTTACAGTGTTGGACTACCAGACATACTTCTACTTCCATATCTGGTGGATTGAAACTCACACTGTGCGTGTGTGCATGTGCACCCAAAATCCTGAAACAAGACTTTAGGAGAAGGGACTATGGCAGGACCATTCATCCTTGGGGGAGATTTTTCATGCTTTGTCTGTCTGTCTCTTCAGTGAGCACTTGTCCTATAGCAAAATTCTCTCAAAAGCAAATTTCTAATTTCTTTTTATCTTCTTAAAGTTTGATGGTCTGTTTGTTCAAAGAAAGACACAGAGACAAGAGTGAAAGACTGAAAGAGTCATTAAGAAAAGCTCGCTCACCAGTGTCTTTATACCATGATCCACCCCCAGTCACAGCTTGTCCTGAACAGGGACAGGCACAGGCACACCCAATGTGCACTAAAAGGATCAGGGGTGAACCCAGGCCCTTTCCAATCTGGCTCCAGTTGGTGACCCCTCTGTGGTCCCACTTCAGCTTTCTTTTCATTGATGTTTCCACATTTAACTTTTTCCAATTTTTTACCTTGAACTGGCCACCATTGGAATATTTGAAAATAGTATTTATTTCTTTTTGAAAATAGTATTCTTTATTTCACTTTGTTTGTTATTATTATCATTAATATATTTGAGGTAATTTTCCCATAGATCTCATGTGCTCAGCAGAGAAAAAGAGAGACAGAAAGTGAGAAGTAATCCACTCGGTTAGGTGGTCGCACTGCAATCCCTTCTCCTCCATTCTCATCTTGGGATTTTAGCATGTGTGCACACATGTTGAGATAAGTTTCAAGCATACAGGTCCGGGACTTGATATGCAGATTACTAAGTGGGAGGCCCTCAATGTAACTCATAGCCTTCTGCTTTTCTACATCATAACTATTATTATTTATTTCTTTTGGAGAGGTTTTCTTTTGTTTGTTTGTTTGTTTTTTGGTTTTTGGTTTGTTTGTTTGTTTTTCTGTAGGGTGCATGTATTCACCAGAGAGAAAGAGAGAAAGAAAGCAAGAATTCACCCTCCAGATGGGATTGCGACACCACAATCCTTTCTCCTCCACTCTCCTCTTGGGGTCTTGGGCACACACACACACACACACACACACACAGACACGGCATGAGTTTAAGCCACCGGATCTAGAACTCAAAAAGCGGTCGACTACATGGGAGTCAAGCAAAATAGACATAACGCCAACTGATGGTCCACACCATAACTATTTCTAAAATTTGCTACAGAACATGTTGTCTCATTAATGAAAGACAGAAAGAGAGAGAGACAGAGGAAACAAAGTAAGTCTAGGTACAGGACTTGATCCAGGTTCAGCCATTGGGAGTCAAGAGTCTCAACAACCACATCACCTACTGGCCCCTGAAGTGAGGTTCTGGCAGACAGCCTGTGATTAACAGTTTGTTAATTTACTTAATCACCTGTCTTCTACTGATCATTTATTTGTTCATGTACAATTTCCAGAGGGCCTGTGCACTCACTGGAGAGAGACAGAGAAACAGAGAGAGGAGGAATGGGAGAAACAACCCCTGATCAGACGTGGTGATGGGGAGATCCCTTATTTTCCATTTCATCATCTGGTTGGGATTTTGGTCTTGCACGATCCTTGCCTGGCATATTTCAGAAGCTGCCTTTTCCTGAATTCAAACTGCAGTCAACCATGTGGGATATGGATTACTGAATGTCTTGGCATGGGACCACCTTAGTTGACACATTGATATTGAATATAGCAATTAACAAATCGAGGCTTGGATTAGTGTTCCATGGCTACCATAGCAAGAACAATGGCTCAAAACACAGAAAGTTATTCCCTCATAGTCCTAGAGGTCAGGAGTTTAAGATCAAGTGACCTGGGGAAGGTAGAATGCCTCATGAGTGGTATGTTTGGGGATAGTGTCCATCATGGTCAACTGGGACTCAGTCCTCTTGACACCCTTCAGAGAAATGAGTGGACTGTACCCCGTGTTCCCTGTAGTAAGGAAGGGCATGTAGATACTCTTCAATCATTTTATTTTCCAAAGAGAAGGTTCAAGGCTTTTATTTTTTCCCCTGATGGGGGAGGTTAGAGTGATCAGTAGGCCAATCCATGGCACAGCATTAATGTGGCTTTTTGCAAAACAGACCCACAGGATGGTTTGCTGCTTATGACAGAGACCTCCCTGAGTTTGCAGGGGACTCATGCCCCATGACCCAGGCAGGCTGAGATGAGAGATGAGAGATGGAGCCTGGTGTCAGGCGCTCAGGGGTTATGGTCTCCCTGTTTCTGTCTCCTATTCATAAAATTAATGAATATTTATTTATTTATTTATTTATTTTTAGAGAGGTTTTTGCCACAGGGCACGTGCACTCGCCAGACAGACAGAGAGAGACAGAATGACAGAAAGCAAGAAATCACCTGCCAGGAGGTATGGCCACACCACAATCCCTTCTCCTCCATTCTCCTCTCAGGATCTTAGGCACGCACGCACACATGCCCAGCGTGAGTTTTAAGTCACCGGGTCTGGGATGCTAACCGTGGTCGACTACATGGGAGTCCAGCGACATAGCCATTATGCTAACTGCTGGTCTCATGAAATTAATGAACTTTTAGCATAATGTGCTGACCAGTATGTCCTTGGTGAGTCAGACTCTGTCACTCCAGGGACCCAGAGCTCAGGGGCTGCACAGCATGGGCCTGTGCCAGCCAGCGGCCAGACCCGATCCTAGTACCACTCCATAGGAAGGTGGAAAGGCAACCAGTGGTCCAGGCCTTCTCTGTGCTATGCTGCATGCCTCATCTCAGCAGGTCCTTATGGTGCTCCAAACCCTAGACACTGCCTGTCCCTAGGTGGAGATGTTTCCTCCAAGGTTCCAGGGATATGTCCTTAGGTCCATCCTTTCTGAACACACATTCAATAGCACATGACCTGGGGCCAGGCTCTCTCACATCTGCTATAATGTCCAGAGTCCAGTGAGCACCTCTGTGAGCCAACAGGCACTGCATTCTGCATGTGTCATCCTCTGGATAGCTTCACTGAGTTCATCAGAGTGAACAAAACTCCTTCCCTGCTTCCCAGATCTGATCCAGATGTGCAATTGGAGTGGTGTGGTCTGTTCCCAGTACTCATGGCCACCAGGCAGGGGGATAAAATGGTCCTCTGTGACAAGCAACACAACCTTGCCTGGACTGTCAAGTACCATGCTGCTGGCCATGAACACAGGCTCAGAGTTGAAGACCCTGTTTCTGACTGTTGCCCTCAGCCTGATGACACACTACAACCCAGGACACTTACCTTCCCCTGGGAAAAGAACATGAGCTTAGACTAGACAGGTGGGGGAAAGGACCAAGACTGTGTAATGGTTGGTGGTGGCCTGAGGCCCTATTTTAGGAAGTGACATAAGGCTGAGGGTACAACTTGAGATTCCTGGCCTGGAGAAAACTGTGTCCTGTTATTCTTCTGGCAACCCTAGCCCCTCCAGGTCACAGGTCTGGGAACCAGGCTGGGCTCTGAGTCCTTATGAGATAGGCACTGGGAGCCTAAAGTCTTGTAGAGCCTTATACAAGAGGTCTTACATACACTAGAGGCCTGTTCCAGCTGGCAGAGAATAGATCTGGATTGGTGACATCCCATGCCTGGGTTGGTGGTGGCAGTCTGAGCATGAGTTTCATTGAGGAGGAGAACTGTGGTGAAGTTCTCAGGAAAGCTTGCTCCTGAGGAAGTTTCCCTGAACCCGAGCCCCACCAAACCCATGGTCCTTCTAGGTCCCCCACTTGCCCATTGTCTGGAACCTCCTGGTCCTGTCCTCTACCCTGCCCTGGCCACACAACCAGCACCTCTCAAAGGGGAGGCACTGAGTCCACATGGCAGTAAAGGGCTTCCTGGGTTGAGCTTCGTGTGTAGGCATAGACCTTCCCAGGTGGCCTGTCCTGCTCCCTCAGCTGGATGCAAGGTTGATGGGGGGATGGTCAGGGCAGGGGAGGAGGCCCTCTGACACCAAGCTGCCAAATGGGACTTCCTGAGGTCTTAGACCATCCTGATGAAAGCTCTAATGGGACAGGGACCCACAGGTGTGCAAAGGATACCTGGCACCTCCATGGCAGAGAGTCCTCCCAGGGCCTTTATCTGAACTTTTGGGAATTCCCAGGGTTAGCCCATGGTTCATAGTTTGCTCACCTGCTATCTCACTCCCCGGGGCTAGTACGTTGTGTGGTGACCTGACTTCCTTTGTCCCGAGCCCCACCCCTGTGCTCCCTGTCCCTGCCAACCCTGCCCATGGTGTGGCAGAGATCAGTGTTGTGCAAGAAACCCACTGGGGCTCACCCGCCACCTCACCCACAACAGATGTCTCAGATTAGTCCTGGAGGCCCTGAGGAGTTTAAAGCACTGGACACCTTAAGAGTCTCCCAGAGTGGCAGGTCCTCATGGCCCCTGGGGACTCTGCCTGCAATCCTGTGTCCCAAACCCTCTGTGTCATCAAGTCCTTTGTTCCATCCCCTGTGTCCCCTCATTCCCTCACAGGGACACCAGGGCCTGCTGTGAATCTTGTCACAGGGGTCTGAGCTCAGTCTGAGATCTGCTCTGGTCCTGTCCAGGCATCTCCTCATCCTGGATCTTCCCTGCATTCAGGAGAAATGCCCAATCCTGTGTGACTGAGGAAAGGGGCACCTTGTGATGATGTTGAAAAACCTGGATCCTGTGTCTCCCTGCATTTGAGGGTCTATCTGTTCTAGTCCTCCCATTCCACACAGGCAGGAGAGACCACACCAGGCACAGAAACCAACTCAGGGGTCTACCATAAGCATCATGCCAAGGATACTGGGCAAGTCTTTTCTGATACATACACCTCTGCCCCATCCACCCGCATGAGGGTCCTTCATGCATCCTACACACCAGGACCTGAAGAGAGGCTTCCCTTGAGCACCAGCTCAGTCAGCTCCACCATCCTTCCCACAGGCTGGTCTCCACTCATCCTGTCCCCCTGTACTGCAAGGATACTCAGATTCCCCCCATCCCTGGAGGGGCTGAGATTGCTCACAGGGCACAGGGTATCCTGGGGTAGGATGCTCTCTCAGCTGGCATCTGGTCCCACCATTTTGCTTTCCCTCTGTGACCCCCACAGACCCCAACTCACCCTTCCATAATAGCAGATCTTGGATCTGCATACCCAGCATCTGCTCTGTCACCTACAGGAGACCTGGCACAGCTGATCCCCAGATACCACAACCCTTCCCCCTCCCACTGCTCCTAATGAATAGTTTCAGGAGCTGGTCTGCACTCAGTCTACCTGTGCGGGTCCACATATGGGCTCCCATTGAGGTCTGCCAGAAGGGGAGCCACACAGAAATGGAGGGAGATGTAAGAATCATTAGGGGCTAGACCCTGAGGAGCAGGGTATCCCCATGCTTTCAGGGCCAGGTGACCTTCTGGGGGTCCATCTGACAGGCCATTCCCATGTGTCTCTGCCTAAGCTCAGGAGGGACTAGTCTTGCAAGTGGTGTTTTGGAAACCCTGGTTGGGAGATGGTGTCTGTCAGAGCTGCACAAGGTGTGTGGGGTCACAGCAGGGCTCCTGTCACTCAAGACTGGTCAACCCCCTTTGAGCAGCCTGAGCACATAGAAGGGTTTCAGGAAGAGTCACCAGCTCCTCCTGTCACCCCCTGAAGCAAGACACAGCCACAACTGCCTCTACAGGTCCTCAACCCCACCCTGGCCTTACTCTGCTCTTTCCAGTGCTCAAACCCCACTGTCTGTGCTGACACTGGGACTAGAGAGGGGTGGCGATGGTGACCACAGCAGGAGAGGGGAAGCCATCAAATCTCAGATGAGGAAAGCCCCCCAGAAACTGCCAATCCACAGGACCAGGCTTCCCCGATAGTCAATGTTCTTATTTCTGATGGAGCTTCATTTGTCAAAATGTGACTATGACACCTTTTGATCATCTAACTCCATTTTCTACTCCACTTTGAAAGAGGATGAGGTAACAAACATTCACACCCACCAGATGGTGGCAAATCCCAGTACTCCTTACCGGGCCAACCTCATGATGGGTCTGCCGTGTGGCTCCCTGAAGAAGATCAAGCTCAGGCAGTTTATCTGGGAGGCAATCCCAGAAACATCTGCAGAGCTGGGAGGGGACATCTCAGGGATTGCTCGCTTGGGTGGGGCCTGACATCAATAGTTCAACACTGGGGACACCTGGACTCTGTCCCAAACCCCATGGGGCTCAGGGTATCCTTCTCCAGGGGCAAGGAGGTGCAGGGTTGGGTCAAGCACCTGTGGTCAAGGGCTGGGAGTGCTTCCACAGGACCTCCCTCCCAGCACCTAGCGTGTTGTAGACAGAGGCTGAGTCAGTTTAGGAAGGGTGACAGGTCCCCTCAGAGGTAATCTATGGATGCTGTGACTGGAAATGTGGCCAGAGTGTCATGAAATGTTGGGACCCAAGGAGATGTGACAAGCTATGGCCCTGCAACCTCCATTTCTAGCAGCCTCAGAATCACTCATGCCCTCACCACATCTTAATAGTGCTGTTTGCCTGTGACTGTTTCTAAAAACAAAATCATAAAAGCAGAAGCACTGAGGTACCAGTAGATGGCCTAACTGTTACATTCCTGGACTCCCTCGTAGTTAATTGCAATTCAAGTACAGAAACTGATGGCTTAAAAACTCACTCCAAGTGCATGCACATGCATGCCCAAAATCCCAAGAAGAATTTGGAGGAGATGGGATTGTAGTGTGGCTATCCCTCTTGGGTTGTGATTTCTCGGTTTTTATCAGTCTCTCTGTGTCTCTGGTGAACACATGCACCCTATAGCAGAATCCCTCTCAAAATAAAATAATAAAATAAAATAAAAAACAGAAGAATTGGGCCAGCATTTAGTGTGGTGGTTAAGGTGTTATAGTCACATATGGCCAACTGTCGTTTGAGTCTCATACACAGTGTCTTGAAAATCATGCTAAGTACACATGTGTATGCTTTAAATTCTAAGAGAAGCTCGGGGGAGAGTGGATAATGGTAATCATCCCCACTGGGGGATTATTTCTCACTTTCTCACTTTCCCTCTCTGTCTCCTATTCCACAAGTACACATGACCTAAGGCAAAAAGAAAAAAAAAAGGAAGAAAAAAGAAAGAGACAGAAGATTTTGGGATTTTGGGTAGGTGAAGGCCTAGTTGTATTTTGGTTTGTGAAGGTCCAGTGCTGCAGGAGTTGTGGAGGAAACTGACATGGGACATCCCCTGCCCTTCGTTGGTCTGTGTTTTTACAGGCATAGAAAATACAAGAACCTACAGACTGAAAGGCTGGTGCTGCCATGCTGAGAATGAGGGAGTGGGAAATCTGTGTTGATTCAGAATCCCTCTCACACTCATCCTCATGGTCTTGGAAGTGGCATCAAATCAGGTGTGCACAGGTGGGACCCATAGCCACCTGGCCTCAAATGGGGAGCAAATCTCAGCTTTGTGATGAAAGTGCTGCAGTTCTGAAGGCAAGCCTGTCTGTGTCCCCCACACAGTGCAGGGACAACTGCTACAGAAACCCCTCTCATCACTCCCTGAGGCCCAGTTGAAAAAAAGACACATGAAAGCCCCTAGTTCTGCTCAGGGAAACAAGGGATGAGATAAGGTAGAGAAAGGAAGAGGGGTGGGAAGGACAGGGCAATGGCCACAAACTAGCTACTGAGCTCAGGGTCAAAGGAAAGGCCTCTTTAAGATTTCCCAAGGCAGGACTGATGCAGCTGCCACCTGTGAACCATAGCCTGTAGGGCTCCCTCCCTGGTGGCATTGTGTTGCCACTGGAAATTTCACACCAGAAAGGCACCATATATAAATACCAGTTAATGTCAAGCTACTTGGGATGAGGATGAGGACATAGACCAGGACATGTGGTGATTCTCCTGGACTAGTTGTTGGGAGCCAGATCCACTTGGAGCTAGGTTTCACTCTTTGTCCCCATTTTTGTAATTTTTTTGAGATATTTTTGGTATAGGAAATGTTGACTTGCCAGAGACCAAGAGACAGAAAGCAAGAAATTACCAACCCTGCTCCCCACAAGGGGATGGTTACACTACAATCCCTTCTCCTCCATTCTCTTGGGATTTGGGACATATACACACACATGCACCCAGTTTGATTTTCAAACTGTCAAGTCTGAGTCTTGAACCACGGTTAGCCATGTGGAAGTCCACCAAGCTACCTGCTGGCCCAAAGCATATTTCAATTTTAAAAGCAAAAAGCTCCTTCCCTCCTGGTCTTTCATCCTGACCTGGGCTTAACCACTAACCACTAGAGATGATGAGGCTCAAGTAAACCAAACTGCTGTCAAGCTGTGGTGGCACCCACTGAGGCATGTATCTTCTTCAGGCAACAGAAGGTTCTGGGACAGCAGTAAGGTGGGGAGGGCAGGACTATGCTGTCCTGGGCCTGCTGTGGCTCCCGTCCTTGCAGAGCAGCATGCCGGAGATCAGGGGAGGGGGAACAGCCTACTCCTACTCCACAACGGAGGGACAGGAAATACCAGGGCCAATGTGGCCAAGAGGGGGTCCCCACCAGGGCCCAGAGAAGAATGGAGACCCCATACCCAGACTCTGACCCCTATTTTCATCATTTTTACTCAGCAAAGTATTGGAAGATCTAACAGAGAAAGACAGAAGAAATAGAGAAAAAGAAAAACAAAAAGAAATAGAAATAGGAAAAAAGTGAAATAAAATGATATTTGCTTTCAAGTAAACAATCACTGTAGAAACCACTTTTAAAAAACTTCAAATACTGTGAGGACTAATAAATAAATTGAGCAATGGTTCAAAATTCAAAATTAGCACAAAGGAATCCTTTGTATTTCTATACTTAAACCATAGATCATGAAAATGGTATTAGGGAAACAATTCAACTAATAACAGCACCAAGAATAACAGAAATACTTATGACTAAACATAACCAAGAAGGTGAAATGCTCCTTCATTTTAAACTACAAAAATATTGTCAAAAGAAATGAAAATAAATAAATAAATAAAAAGAACAACACTCTTGCTTAACCATATCTATAAACAGACTACTTTCAGTGTCAAACAAATGCTCAAAGATTAGAAGAATAAAAATGGGTGAGTCAGCAGCTGGTGTGGAACTTAAGACAATGAATCCCACATGGCTGAGACTGTGGTTCAAGTCTTAGTCCCGGTTGCTTGAAAATCACACTGGGCATATGGCATGCATGCCCAAAATCCTGAGATAAGACTAGAGAAGGCATTGCAGCAAGGCCATCCCCTCTGGTAGGTGGTTTCTCACTTTTCCCCTCTCTGTCTCTGTAATGGGTGCATATGCACCTTAAGCAAAACTAAAAAAAAAAAAAAAAAAAAAAATCTATGGTTAAAATGTCCGTACTTTCCGGGGACCAGCAGTTAGTGTAATGGCTATGTCACTGGACTCCCACGTAGTCGACAGTGGTTCGTGTCCTGGACCCGGTGTCTTAAAACTCATGCCGGGCGTGTGTGCATGCGTGCCCAAGATCCCGGGAGGAGAACGGAGGAAAAGGGATTGCAGCATGACCATCCCCCCTGGGGAGTGATTTCTTGTTTTCTGTCTCTCTGTCTCTCTCTGTCTGTCTGGCGAGCGCATGCGCCCTATAGCAAAAACCTCTCAAAAAAAAAAAAAAAAAGTCAGTACTTTCCAAAGTAATCTACAGATTCATTGAAATTGCTATTGACATTCCAACAATGGTATTTGGTACAAATATTAGGACAGGAACATTATGATACATTTTTCTGTTTTTCTACACAAAAATGCATCATTACTTTCCCAACAACCAATTAGAAATATACACCCTAAAATTCATATACAACTCAAATAATTAAAGATCCTGAACAGCTAAAACTATTTTATGAAAAAAGAACAAAATGGAAAGTCTCACAATTTCTGGTTTCAAATCATACTACAAAGCTACAATAGTGAAAACAGAGTGGTCCTGACATACAGACAGACATACATATAGGCAATGGAACTGAGAGCCCACAGGAATAAACCCTTCTGGCCAAATCATTCTCAACCTGGCAGCCAAAACCATTCATTATGGAGAGGACAGCCTTTTCAAAAATAATGTTGAGAGAACTGGGTGTCAACATGCAAATTCGAAATGTAGAATCTAAACTATAGACCTCTTAGTGGAACATTAGGGAAAAGCTTCAAGACAGTGGATTTTGAAAAGTTTTCTTATATCTAACATCAAAAGCATAGGAAAAAAGAGGGAGAGAGAGAAGGAAGGAAAGAAGATAGATAAGAGGAAAGGAAGAAAGGACGCATCTTCTGGAGTGGTAAGCACCTATGTAGACACACATATGTGGCCTGACAACAGGTTCATCCAAAAATGTGAGACCCAGAGTGTAAGAGTCCTGGCACTCCCTGATACCCCACACTCTCTTGATGTCTCTGAATATTTGTGCAGACAGAAACATTCTGAGAACTTGCCCCTTATCTAGAAACAGCGCTTGCTGTGTTTGTTCTCAAGCAGGATCACCGACCTCTCTCAGACACTGACCACAGTCACCTCAGCCCTGGCTCCTGAACAAGAAGCTGCTCAGATCTCACTTCTGAGCCTACTGCATCTCACCTCCCTGCAGCCTCCTCAAAGTGGACGGTCATCGTATTTCCCAAGTGTCCTCCTGGTATGTCAGAAGCCCTCCCTGGAAAAGGCTAGTTATTAACATCATGACCTCAGGGCAGAGCAGGGGCATAGCCTGTGGGTGTCCTGGACTGACAGTGACCAGGCTCTCAGGCTGAACTACTGCCATGACTTCCCCTGAGAGATGGAGCTCTTTGCAGTAGGCAGCAGGGGGCGCTGTAGGTCTGCACAGGGGGTGCCCACAGCTGGTCCCTCCCCATACTCCTGGGGCCTGCCCATGGGAGCTGAGCTCACTGATACAGGCTCAGCAGCTGGGCCTCTCTGGATGTGGTCCCAGCACTGCCTCCTCCCTGTTCCTGTACATATAGCTATGGCCGTCCACAAGCAACACATTTGCACAAAGAGCTCCTCCTATAGCAGAGGGTGGGAAGAAAAGGCAGCCCAGCCATGTGGGAACCAGAAGCTGTCTCCACCCTGGCCTAGACTCCTCTCCTCCTTCATCCTCCTCTTTCACTGCACATGTAGGACAGACCTTGGGGACACAGGGAAGGCCCCACCCTACTTCAGTCTCATGGATGAGACTCC
This sequence comes from Tupaia tana, assembly GCA_026018925.1. Classification (NCBI taxonomy): domain Eukaryota; kingdom Metazoa; phylum Chordata; class Mammalia; order Scandentia; family Tupaiidae; genus Tupaia; species Tupaia tana. The sequence goes on from JAKSZU010000003.1 coordinate 127,386,555, forward strand.
TTAAAATCATCACCCTAGTCTCTACTCTTTATTGATCTGTGTCTGTGTCTACAGGTTCCCTCTCCCAGCCTGTGCTGACTCACTCACTCTCCCTCTCTCATCTCCTGAAGGATCTGCCAGACTTATCTACACTTTTGCAGTAATACCAGTGTTGGTGACAAAACCATATACTGATAGTAGCAGAAGCCCAGGAGCCCTCCCCACTATCCCTGTGACATTATTCAGACTCCAGTAAGCATCTGGTCTCCAGGATTCCCAGCTGCTTCTCTGGATTTGAAGACACCTCGACCAGTGCTGGTGTTCTGCACATCTCTGGGCTGTAGCCTTGAGGATGAGGCCAACTATTACTGTACGATTGGGCACAGCAATGCTTCCCACAGTGACTTAGGCAGATGGGGACATGGGATAAAAATCTTGCTGTTTTGTAACTTTTTTTGTGTGTTTTTCTTTCTGTTCTAAAGGGTGGGTCAAACAGATGCAGGGAGGTGGAAAAAGATGCAAGGCCCTAGTGTCAGGTTGTCTACTGGATGCTAGTAGGACCTCACAGAGCTCTTAGTAGAGTCACAGAGCCCTCAGCAGTGCTCACAAATGCTTCCTCCCTTTTGGAGCCTGTTAAGCTCAGGGTGAATGCTCACAGAGCTCTTTCCTCCCCCTTTGAGCTGAGCTGAGCCAAGCCAAGGACATCAAGGCTCAGTAGGCCAAACCAAGGCCATGCAGAGCAGTACTAGCTCCTTTCTCTCAATGGGCTGTAGACAATAGTGACTCACCGCCAAAACCAAATGGTTGCACACACACACACACACCTTACACTCAATGGTATAAAACAGCACAGCCATACTTACCAAACAAGCATGCAAGTGCACCACAATTAAAAACATAAGATGCTGGGACCAGTATTGCATAGTGGTTAAGGCACTGGACACCACATGGCTGACCTCAGTTTGAGTCCTGGACCTGATGACTTGCTCTCTCATTTTCTCTCCTTCTCTCTCTCTCTCTCCCTTCTCCTATCAAATTAAAATAAAATGAATAAATAAATGAAATTAAATAAACTTTTCTTTTTTAAAAAAATATAAGATGTTTACTCTGTGGCTTTCAAACATGATAAGATAGGAGGTGAGGGACCCAGACTAAACTATTCTGACTCCATTTACAATACATCTTGTCAATCACTTTATGGAGGACAGTTAGTTTAAAACGTGGTTTTTGAACCTTGGCCCTATTGATGATGAGGTTCAGGTCATTCTTTGTGGGACTGGCGTTCTGTGCATTGCAGGATGCAGAGAAGCATCCTTGGGTCCCACACATCAGAAGACTGTAGCACCCCAATTCTCAAACCAGACCCACCTCCAAAATAATCTCTAGACATTGTGAAATATCTCAACGGGGGACAAAGTCACCCAAGTTTGAATAGTAGTATATTAAAATCACATGGTTTGGGGCCAGCAGGTGGCATAGTGGTTGGGGAGTTGTACTCCCACATGGTCAACTGTGGTTTGGGTCCTGGACTGGCAGTTTGCTTTCTCACTTCTCTCTCTCTCTCTCTCTCTCTCTCTCTCTCTCACTGGTCAAGTGGGGGCAGGAGTTGGGGTTGGCCATGCTGCAATCCCTTCTCTCGGGACTTTGGGCATGCACACATGCTAGCCATGAGTTTTAAGCCACTGGGACCTGGCCTTGAACTGTGGTAGACTCCTCTGCTCACCCTCGGCCTGTGGGGGCAGAATGGAGCACATGCAGTGCCAAGGATCTACTCTGAGGAAGTACAAATGCTCCCCCCACACACCAACTTTCACCAACTGCGCCATGCCCTGGACAAGCAGATCAGGACCTTGGGGCCAGGGAAACCCACACTGCCAGATGAAGGCCTGACACGCCTCAGGTCTCTGTACTGCAAGGGGCCAGGAACAGCCAAGGTCCAGGTCTGACTGTCTGTAGTACAGAGGTGTGGCATGACCAAGGCAGGCCTGGAGAGCAGCTGGGAGGGACCAAAGTCCCGAGGCTAGGGAGCCTGCAAAGCTGGGGACCCGCGACGCCGCCTGCTGGTGGGGTGGGGGGGGTGTCGGCTGCGCCCAGGAACCAGACAACACTGAGGCTGGTGGACGACGGGATGCAGGAGAGGCCACCAGAGCAACACCCCAGGGTGGGGATGGACTGCGGAAAGGACAGCGACAAGAAGGTAGGAGGCCTGGAAGGGAGAAGGGTTGGCAGTGGCGGGCAGGAGGGCCTTGGGCTGCGCGAGGGCCTGAGGGCGCCTTTCACGGATCAAAACTTTCTTCAAAAACCACGAAGGGGGTCCCGAGGCACAGCCATTGCGACTGGTCTGCAGGCCTTGGGCACCCCGCGGAGCCGGGACCACACACCCAGCCAGGGCCAACACCCCCTCCTGGAATGCCCTCCTGTACCCACCGCCCCTCGCTGGGTCAGGAGAGTCTGCCGCGCCTTAAACTCCACCAGGGTGTCCCCACCGGCCGCGGACACCCATGACTCCCGCGTGTGAGGGCCAGGTCGATTGGGGAGGTGGTTGTCTCTGCAGGCGACCGGGGTCTGCAGGGGTCGAGGCAGGTCTTGGGGACCAGTGGAGGGCAGAGGCCCGGGCAGGCAAAGTGCAGGAAGCAACGGGGGAGATGGAGCCCTGGGGAGAGCACAGGGTGCCTGCTCCATGCAGCAGGGCGACCTGCGCACGGCCCTTAGCAAGGACCCCACAGCAGCCACCCAGTGCCCCAGCACCCACCCATGAGGACAAGGCACTGGAGCATTGGGGAGGGCTCCCAAGGAGGGCCCAGGCCTGGTGGAACCGCCCCCGGGGCAACACAGGGGTCCCACCGCCATTCACCCACATGGTGGTCCCCGGTGTTCCCAGACTGCCTGGCCTAGGCCTCCAGGATGGAACCCCAAGGCTCCCACATGCTGGGCCCCACCGCAGAGGCCCCAGAGGACTCACCAATACAGAGATGCCGTCGCCTGCCTTCCTCGTCCTCCACGTCCATCCGTCCATCGGGTTCCACTCTCTGCGAGCCACATGCGACCGTCTCTGGGTAAAACACACCGAGGGGGTTACACACCGCGGGCTCCCAGGGCCTCGCCTGGGAACACTGTGGAGAGCCACGCTCTCGGGCAGTGCGTGTGGGGGAATGGCGCTCCTTCTCCAACTTGGCTGGCGAACCGCCCACGCACTCACGTGCGCACACACACAACACTGTACGGAACGTAGGCCCAATGCCCAACCAGGACCCCCTCCCTACTGGGAGGGGAAGGTGCTGTCAGGGTTTGGGGGGAGGCGCTGTCCAGGGTAGCAAGGCACTGTCCAGGACAGGAGAAGAGTGAAGCTCAACCCCCGCCACAGGGCCCGTGGACCCCACTTCAGCCATAAAAAAACAAGGCCTTTGAATTTGATAGAAAGTGGACGAATATAAAAGATTTGTTGCAGAGTGAAGCAAGTCAGGCTATGAAAGAGAGATATTGCATGTCTCCACTTAACATATACTGACTGCACTCTATGGTAGAGACTGAAAGATTGGAAAACATAAAGTATTAAAAATTGTAGTAGACACTAGAGACAAAGTGGAAAGAGAGTGTGATGAGGGAGAGTGTAGGAAATTTGGAGGAGAAATGGAGAGGTAAGACACTTGTGGGACACAGATAAGGTCTATTATCTGTTGATGAGGATGTGTGTGGAGCTCTCAACTGGGCTGGACTGAGGTGTATATCATGCTGGGTAAAGTCTCTTCACAATCTAAATGATGTATAGGAATTTAATGTATGAATAAAAATAAAAATATATAAATAAATAAATAATATATATTAATATATATAATAAATAATATAATAAATAAATTATATATATATATATATACATTTAATTTCAAGAAAGGCAGTTTTAGCTTTAATAAATCAAAATCAAAAACAGTTAAGAGAACTTTTCTTAAGACTTAAAGCCAGGAAACAGGTTAGGATTCTGTTCAAATAGTAGATACATGGACCTGTCGACAACTCAAGAGAAGACAAAAGTCCTTAACTCTGGAAAACAGGGCATAGAAGATTAGTGATGTTTTAGTCAAAAGTCATATAATTCTATTTCACCAGTTCAGTCTTATGTACTTTAACTTTTGTTGTGTTCTGATCTTTCCGTTTAAATTCTGGAAGATAACATTTAACTCTGGACTTGTCCCTAACATTAAGCTGGCCATATTTTTAATTGGTTGTGAACTCTTATTTCTGTCTGCCTGATTTTAGTTTTCCTGGGATACTGATCCCTTCAGAACTTTTTGGAGAACTAGTCTGGTGTTGGTAAATTCTTTCAGGTTTTTTTTTTTTTAATCTGAGAATGTTTTTCTCTTCTCTTACCATATGAAGGATAATCTTTCCAGGTTTAGTATTCTTGGTTGAAATTGTTTTTCAGTCAACATTTTGGATATATTTTCCCATTCTTTCCTTGCTTGCATTGTTTCTGATAAGAGGTCCGCTGTTAGCCTGATGGGATATCCTTTGTAGGTAACTTGACATTTCCCTCTTGCCAATCTTAGTCTTTGTGGTTTTGGTCAATCTGGTTAAAACGTGTCTTGGAGAAGATCTTCTTGAGTTGATTCTATTTGGGGTCCTTTGTATTTCTTGGGTCTGGATTTTTTTTAATGTCTCTCTAGGTTTGAAAAGCTTTCTTCCAGGAGTTCATGAAATAGATTTTAAATGCCCTTAACAGTCTCTTCACCTTCTGGGATACCGATTACCTGAATGTTTGGATGTTTAATGGTATCTGGTATTTCTTGTATATTATTCTCATTTGGGGGGGCTACTTTCTCAGTCTTTGAGGTGGATTTTTCTAGTCCACCAATTCTGTCTTCTACATCTGAGATTATATTTTCTGTATGTTCTAGTCTGCTTTTAATACTTTCAAGGGAGGTTTTGACTTCCTATATTATGGCCTCCATCTCTAACAGTTCTATTTGATTCTTTTTTTATGGTGTGTATTTCCCCTTTCAGATCATGCAAGAACGTCTTCACCTTCTGGAACTATTGGCTCTTTTCTCCTGTCTCTTATGAAGTGCATTGTCTCTCTTTTCTTGCATCTCTGTTAGCTTAATCACTATGAATATTCTAAATTCTTTATCAGACATTTCTGTGAGTTCCATTGTACTGTCTGTAGATGAAGTGGAGTTATTCTTTTCCTTTGAGGGGGAGGTATTTTCTTGGTTTCTCATATTTCTTGTGCCTCTGCATCTATTTCTAGTCATCTGATGGGTTATACATTTCTTCCTAATTTCTAGAAGTTTAATCTGAGCATTCAGAGGTGTGCAGGAGTAGGTGACCTGCGATCTCTTTGCTGTTCTATTTTTCTGCCTTTATGAGGCAGATTCAGTGGGAATTAGGAATACATTTACCTTAATAGTATTCGGATGTTTTCCTATGGTTTACTGAGACCTGTCTAGAAATTCAGTGCATGGAGGCTGAGCAGCAAAGTGATGCTGTAAGAGAAAAAGGACAAGAAAACATAGAAAGAAAAGAGAGAGAGATAACAAATAGAGACAAAAGAGAAAGTTTATAAAAAAAAAAAAGTAAAAAATGAAAACCACATGGTACGTGCCATGTGAAAGGACTAGTTCTCAGCTCCCATAGAAGAGACAGTCTTCTTTTGCCCTTCTGTCTCTCCTAAATGGGAGGGATGGAAAAGGGATTACTAGCAAGATAAAGGAGGATCTGAGAGCCAAGAAGATAATTTACCTTAATTAAATAAACAAAAAAATAAAAAAAAAAAAAACAGAAAAAAAATGTAAAATGAAAAGGCAGAGAGAGACAGAGGGACAGAAAGAGTCAGAGAGTTACAGAGAGAAGGATACAGGTAGCCCTACCACTCAGGAATGGGATCTAGAGGGTGTATATTCTCAGCAGAAAATCTTCATTTCTCTTAGTCCCTGAAAGCACTAGTTCTCAGCTCCCATGGAGGATTCAATCTTCTTTTTTCACAAGGAAAATCTTAAAGACCATACTTGTGAACTTTCAAGTTGCTAGGAGCAACTGAGATTCCAGAGTCTGATTTAGAGATATAGTTATATCCTCCTTGGAGAGGGGAATAAGCAAGTGGGAGAATAATAGATGTGTCAGATGTTAAAAATGAGGTTGCCTTGGAGCCAGCAGGTGATGTGGTGGTTTATCCACTGGATTCCCACATGATCAACCATGACTTGAGTTTCAGATCTGGTGGTTTGAAAGTCACACTGTGCCAAACATCCCAGAACTAGAATGGAAGAGAAGAGATTGGTGTGTGACCATCCCCCAAGGGGTTGATTTCTCACTTTCACTCTCTCTGTCTCTCCTCTCCAAGGACATGTGTCCTATGGCAAAAAAAAAGTTGGCTTTGGATCAGAAGGACTCCCACATAGCCAACTATGGTTCATGTCCCAGACCTAGTGGCTTGAAAATCATACCAGGCACGTGGGCGTGAGTGCCCAAAATGAGAAAAATGTGTGGCATGGCCATCTACTTGGGGGAGAGGGGTTCTCACCTTCCCTCTCCTGTCTCTGTCTCTCTTTAGTAACAACATGCAGCCTATGGCAAAAATCTTTTTAAAAAAGAACGAGGTTGCTTCTTCTCTGGTGAGTTATCAAGAAACAAGTCATCCCTCCATCCTCATGTTGTATGTGCTCTTGGATATCAAGACAAATACAAAAGTGTCCCGTGAATTGAAATACAACCTTTCTTTATTTCCTTTTGTTTCCTTGAGTTCTGGCCTTTGTTTTATGGTTCACCTTTTGAAATACACTGAACACAGGTCCTCTTATTCTGAAACTTGCTTTCACCTTCAAAGTCACACACACACACACACACACACACACACACACACACACACCACGTATACATGTGAAGTACATGATGGACTCCTGGGGTTAGAGTAACACCATTATTTTACTCTCTCAGGAGGAATAGCTACAAGTCAAGCTGTCACTATCGTATGATCTTTTCCCTGGCCCCCAGACCTTGGATTGGTGTTAGCTTGTGATATGTTGGGGACTGGGCTGCAGACCAGTGCCCATCAGCTGAGCTGGGCAGTGAAGGGTAGCTAGTGGGCAGGTGAGTGAGGCTCCATCTGTATTTGTAGGTATTCCTCATCACTGGCCTGGACACCTGGGCTCCACCTCCTTTCAGATCAGTGATAATATTAGATCCTCATGGGAGTATAAACCTAATAGTTGTGGGATTGTTTCACTGTATATTGCAATGTGGTCATGGTGAAAATGAAGTGCATGGTGGACGTGGGGTGCACTTCAGTCATTCTGGGACCAATCCTCCTCCCAGTCCTCCACACCCCATCTGTTGAGGGATTGTCTTCAGTAAGGCCAATCCCTGGTAGGGGGAAGATTAGGGATGGTTCCCCTATAGAATATAGAAATAATGGGGTCAGCAAGTGACATAGTGGTAAAAGTGCAGGATTTCCACATGCGTGACCATGTTTTGTTTTGTTTTTTTTTCATTTTATGGATAGATTTTCACTATAGGGCGCATGCGCTCGCCAGACAGACAGAAAGAGAAAGCGAGAAATCACCCCCCAGGGGGGATGGCCACGCCGCAATCCCTCCTCCTCCATTCTCCTCTCGGGATCTTGGGCACGCACACACACGTGCCTGGCATGAGTTTTAAGCCACCGGGTCTGGGACACAAACCACGGTCGACTACGTGGGAGTCCAGCAACATAGCCATTATGCTAACTGCTGGTTCCCCGTGACCATGGTTTTAATCCCCAACCCAGCAGCTTCAAGCTCACACTGGTTGCATGTGTGTGCATGCCCAAAATCCCAAGAGGAAATTGAAGAAAAGGGAATTGCACCATGAACATACTACCTGGGAGGTGATTTCTCACTTTCCCTCTCACTGTTTCTCTCTTTCCTCAGTGAGTGCACATGCCCTAAGGCAAAAACCTCTTTTCAAAACAGACATGACATATACTTAATTACATAAAAATTTTACAATGTTGTAACCAAAAATACCTCCCAAAAAGGCAATAGAGAGACAAAAATTTGTAAATATATTTTGAAATCCTGATAACTGTAGTAACATTGGCACATAATAAAAATAAGTAAATCGAAATGGTGATCAGATATGAGGGTCCTCAAAAAGTTCACAGAAGATGTGCATTATGAAAACCAAAACTATGCTTGGATTTCAAAATTATTTGCACTCAAACATATACTTTAATTCTATTTTTTGTAAACTCCTTTTTTAAGCATTTTATTTTATTTTTAATTGTGTATGCTTTATTATTATTTATATTATATTTAATCACATATATCTTTGCAGTGTATAATATTTCTTTTTCCAACATGAGTACCATGCATATCACTCAAGACAAAAACACAACTGTACACATCAGAAGCAGCAAACAGCTTTTTATTTTTTCAGATTATTATTATTTTTTAAACATTCAATTCTTATACATCATTTGACTTGTAAAGAGAATTTACCCAACATGAAATAGTTCTCAGGTCTAGTAGAGAAAATTATACATGTTATCATCAACAGGTAGTAAACCATTTCTGTGTCCTACAAATGTCATGCCTCTCTATTTGTCCGCATGCTATCTTTCTCTATTCTCTTCTCTTCTCTCCTGTTCCACACTGTCTTCAGCACCCATAACTATCTTCACTTCTTTTATCCCTTTCAATATTTCAATCTGTTTCATATAGTGTAGATAGTTGGTATATATTAAGTGGATACATACAATAATTTTCTTTCATAACCTGTTGCTTCACTCAGCAATAAATCTTCCATATCTGACCACTTTCTATAAACCTCCAGGGTCTTGTTTTTTATGGCTGAATAGTATTCCATAGAGTATATGTGCCATACTTTTTCAACCCATTCTTCTGTTCATGGACTTTTGGGTTGGTTTCATGTCTTAGCAATCATGAATAATGCCACAATAAACATTGATGTGCAAGCACTTTTCTGACTGAGCATTCTCCTGTCCTTTGGGTAGATCCCCAGATGTGGTATTGCTGGATCAAATGGTAGTTCCATTTGTAGATCTGTGAGGAAACTCCATATTGTTTTCCACAGTGACTGGACCAATTCACATTCCCACCAACAGTGTAGGAGAGTTCCCTTTTCACCACAACCAAACCCTGCCAACAGTTGTCACTTTTTGTATTTTTTATCTTCATTCTGACTGGGGTTAGGTGGTATCTCATTGCGGTTTTAATCTGAATCTCCCTTATGATAAAAGATGCTAAGGAATTTCTTCATATGCTTTTTGACTGTTCATAAGTCTTCCTTAGAGACATTTTTGTTCAGCTCATTTTCCCATCTTTTAATTGGGTTAATCAGTCTTTTTTTTTTTATCCCTCAGGTAAGCCTATTGAGTTCCCTGTGTATTTTGGTTATCAGTCCCTTATCTAAGGCATAGTTTACAAAAATGTTCTCCAATCCCAGGGGTTGTCGATTCACACTACTTACTGTGTCCTTGGCAGGGCAGAACTTCTTATTCTGAAATAATCCCACTTGTCTATTTTAGGAGTTATTGTCCATGCTTTGGGAGTCTTGGCCTACCACAATATATCTCAGAGTTTCCCCAGTGTTTTCCACCAGGAGTTTAATAGTTTGAGGTCTTAAGTTCACATCTTTGATCCATTTTGAGATGATTTTTGTTAATGGTGAAAGAAGGGGATTTAGTTGCATCTTTCTGCAGGAGAACACTCAGTTTTTCCAGCACAATTTGCTAAAGAGGTTTTCCTTTTCCCACTGTATTGACTGGGATTTTTTTGTTAAAAATCATTAGGCTGACTGTGGAGTTTCCTCATAGATCTACAAATAGAACTACCATTTGATCCAGCAATACCACTTCTGGGTGTCTATGGAATGCTATTCAGCCATAAAAAACAACAAGACCCTGGAGTTTGATAGAAAGTGGTCAAATATAGAATCTTCATTGCTGAGTGAAGCAAGTCAGGTTATGAAAGAAAGATATTGTGTGTATCCACTTAATATATTCCAACTACCTACACTATATGGAACAGATTGAAATATTGAAGGGCATAAAAGCAGTGAAATATTTATGGGTGCTGAAGATAGTGTGAAATGGGGTGAGGGAGGAGGGAAGAGTATAGAGAAGGATAGCATGAGAACAAATAGAGAGGCATAACATTTGTGGAACACAGAAATGATTTACTACCTGTTTGTGATGATATGTATACTATTCTCTATGGACTTGTCTGAGAAGTATTTCATGTTAGATAAATTCTCTTTTTTTTCTTTTCTTTTTTCTTTTTTTTTTTTTGAGAGGTTTTTGCTATAGGGTGCGTGTGCTCGCCAGAAAGACAGAGAGAGACAGAGAGACAGAAAGGGAGAAGTCACCACCCAGGGGGATGGCCACGCTGCAATTCTTTGTTTTCCATTCTCCTCTTGGGATCTTGAGCATGCACACACACACACCCAGTGTGAGTTTAAGCCGCTGGGTCTGGGAGTTGAACCGCAATAGACTACATGGGAGACCAATGATATAGTTATTATGCTAACTGCTAGTACCAATAAATTCTCTTTATAAGCCAAATTATGTATAGTTATTGAATGTTTAAAAGTGAGAAAAAATATCAGAAAAAAAGCTATTTGTTGATAATGATGTGGAAATTAATGTCTTTGTCTTGATACACATGGTAATCATGCTGGAAAAGAAATGTTATACATTGTAAAGATATATGTGATTAAACATAATATAAAAAGATTTTTAAAATTAAAAAAATAAAAGCAGAGAAAAATACTTTCATTAAAGGCAGTGCACTTCGTTATCTCATATAAATGAACATAAAATAAGAAATATCTGTAAGAGAGAGAATTCACAGAGTTCTCAAAGTTACTGTTGAATGGGAAAAATTTTAAATTTGTCTTCAAATAAAGTTTGCTTTTTTATTTTTCATGAAAAAAATCAGTTGGATGTAAGTTTATGGGATTATTTCTGGGCTTTCTATTCTATTCCATTGGTCCACCTCTCTATTTTTGTGCCAGTACAATGCTGTTTTGATTATCCCAGCTTTATAGAATATTTCAAGGTCAGGCAATGAAATGCTGCCCACTCCACTTTTCTTGCACAGGATAGCTTTGAGAATACAAGGTATTTTTATGATTCCAGACAAATTTTATGATTGTCTTTTGTAGATCAGTGAAGAATGTCTCTTGTACTTTAATTGGAATTGCATGAAATATATAGATTAATTTGGGTGGAATTGCCATTTTGATTATATTAATTCTTCCAATCCTGGAACAAGGGATGTCTTCCCACTTTTTTTGTTATTTTCCATATCTTTTAAAAACATTTTCATAATTTTCTTTGTAAAGGTCTTTGACTTCCTTAGTTTATTCCTCAGTATATTATACATTTTCAGGCTATGGAAAAAGAGATTCCTATCTTCAGATCCACCTCATTCAACTCGGTGTTTATATAAAGAAATGCTATAGATTTTTGGATGTTGCTTTTGTATTCTGACAATATCTGTATTCATGTATTACTTTGAGAAGTTTTTTCATGGAAACCTTTGGGTCTTCTAAGTATACAGTCATGTCATCTGCAAATAAAGATATTTTCAATTCCTTTTTGCCTATTTGAATGCCTTTTATATTATTTTCTTTTCTAATTTTGTTGTCTAAGACTTCCAGCATTATGTTGAAAATAAGTGAAGAAAGTAGACAGCCTTGTCTAGTACAAGTTTTTAGGGGAAAAGCATTCAGCTTTCCCCATTCAGAATAATGTTAGCTATAGGTTTTTCATATACGGCTTTTATGGTATTGAGAAATGATCCTTCTTTACCAGACTTTCTAAAAGTCTTAATCATGAAGGGATGTTGTATTTTATCAAATGCTTTATCTGCATTGATTGAAATGATCATATGGTCTTTATTTTTCTTTCTGCTAATAAATGTAGTATGATTATGGTCTTACATTTGTTGAACCACCCTTGCATCCCTGGAATAAAGCCTACCTGGTCATGATGATTAATCTTTTTATATGTTGTTGGATATGATTTGCAAGTATCTCATTGAGAATTTTTGCATCTATATTCATCAGAGTTATTGGTCTGTAGTTTTTCTTTTTTGTCAAGTCTTCATCTGTTTTTGGAATGAGGATGATGGAGGTTTCATAAAATTAATTTGGGAGCTTTCCTTCCTTTTGGATATTTAGAAATAATTTGAGTAGAATGGATGTTAACTCTTCTTTAAAAGTGTTGTAGAATTCAGAATTAAAGTCATCAGGACCTGGACTTTTCTTTGTTGGGAGGTTATATATTACTGATTCAATCTCACAGCTTGTAATGGATCTGTTCAGGCTTTCTATGTCCTCATGATTCAATTAAGGTAGATTATATGCATCCAGGAATTTGTCCATCTCCTTGAAGTTCTCTTACTTGTTTGACATATACTCTCTCATAATATCCTCTAATGATGTTTTGTATTTCTATTGTGTCTATTGTAATATTGCCTGTTTCATTCTATATTTGATTTATCTGGTTTCTTTCTTTCTTAGTCTTTATCAGTCTAGCTAGTGTGTTGATCTTGTTAAACTTTTCAATGAACCAGCTTTTGCTTCCTTTTATTTTTTGTATAGTTTATTTTCTGTTTCATTTACTTCTGCTAGAATCTTAACTATTTCTTTTCACCTGGCATTTTTTGGGTTGTTTCTCCAATTAGTTGAGGAATGATGTTGGGTTATCTGTTAGGTTACCTTCCATATTTTTCTCATGTGCAATAGTTGCTATGAATTTCCCTCCCTGCTTTTGTGGTGTCCCATCGAATATGGAAACTTGTGCATTCATTATAATTTGTTTCCATAACTTTTTTATTTCGGATTTAATTTAATTAGTTAAGAAGTCATTCAGAAGTAGGCTGTTTAGATTCCATGTGCTTGTGTGTATTTGAGGATTTTTCTTAAAATTAATATTAAGTTTAATTCCATCATGGTCAGAGAAGATGCTGGATATAATTTAAATGCCTCTGAATCTGTATAGGCTTGATTTATGCCCTGTCATATAGTCAATCTTTGAAAAGATTCTAAGTTGGTGTGATAAAAATGTATATTTTATGGTCTTACTGTGGAAAGTTTTATAGATGTCTGTCAGGCCCATTTGACTTATAGTATCATCTAGGTCCTGTATTTCTTTGCTTATTTTTTGTCTAGAACATCTGTCTATAGGAGAAAATGGGGTGTTGAGATCTCCAGTGATTATATTGTTGCAACCTATTTCTCCTGTTAGCTCTAGCAGTTTTTCCTTCATGTATTTAAGTGCTCCTGAGTTGGGTGCATAGATATTAAAAGCATTAGGTCTTCTTAATGAATCATCCCATTTACTACTATGTAATGCCCTTCTTTGTCTTTTCTTACAGTTTTTTCTTAAAACTTATTTTGTCTGAAGTCAGTATCATGACTCCAGAACTTTTTGGATTTCCATTTGAATAAAATATCTTTTTCCAGTCCTTCACTTTTAGTCTATGTAGTCTTTATCCATGAGATGCATTTCTTGTAGGCAACAGATAGAAGGTTTCTGCTTGTTTGTTTGTTTGTTTGTTTATCCATTCAGCCAGTATTGATTGGAGAATTTAATCAATTAACATTCAATATTTATATTGATATTTCTGGACATGTTCCTATTATTAAGTGATCCATTTTCCTGGTTGCTTTTTGTTCTCTTATATCTGTATGATTTTTTTTAGTTTTCCTGTATAGCACTCCCTTCAGAACTTCTTGAAGAGCTAGTCTGGAGCTGATAAATTATTTTAGGTTTTGTTTATAAGAATTTTTTTTCTCAATATGAAGGATAATCTTAACGGGTATTGTACTCTTGGTTGAAATTGTTTTTCATTTAACACTTTGACTATAGTTCGCCATTCTTTCCTTTCCTGCATTGTTTCCAATGAGAAGTCCAATGTTAGCCTGATGGGATAACCTTTGTAATTAACTTGATATTTCTCTTTTGCCAATTTTAGTGTCTCTTCTTTGTCTGTGGTTTTGATCAATCTGGCTATAATGAGTTGATTCTTTTTGGGGTCCTATGTATTTTGGAGTCTGGATACTTGAATGCTTCTCTAGGTTTGGAAAGTTTTCTTCCTGGATTTCATGTAATAAATTATCAATGCCTTTGGGACCAGCAGTTGGTTTAATGACTATGTTGCTGGACTCCCATGTAGTCAACCATGTTTCAAGTCCCAGACATGGTGGCTTAAACTCACGCCTGATGCATGTGCATGTGTGCCCAAGATCCTGAGAGAATGGACTGTGGCATGTCCATCCCCCCCTGGGGGGTGATTTCTTGCTTTCTGTCTCTCTGTCTCTCTCTGTCTTTCTGGTGAGTGCATGCACCCTATAGAAAAAAACTCTCAAAAAACATTAGCAATGTCCTTATTATTTTCGTCCTTTTCTGGGATACCAGTTATCCAGATCTTTTGGTGTTTATTGGTCTCAGGTATTTTTCATATATTATCTCATTTTTCTTAGCTGTTTTACCAGTTTATTCTGATAATTTTTCCTAGGTCAGAAGTTTTTGTCTTCTACATTCAAGATTCTATCTTCTGCATGATCTAATCTGCTTTTAATAGTTTTGAGGGAGGTTTTATTTTCCTTTATTACATTCTTCTTCTCTAAAAATTGTTTGATTCTTTTTTATGGTGTCTGTCTGTTTCTTCTTTCAAATCATGAAAACACTTCTTCATCTTTTGGAGCTCATTGTCTCTTTTGTCTTGCACCTCATTTAGTTTTGTCACTATAAATATTCTGAATTGCTTATATGACATTTCCTTGAGTTTCATTGTGTTGTCTGTGGGTGATGAAGAATTTTTTTTCCCTTGAGGGAGAGATATTTTTTTTGGGTGCTCATATTTCTTGTGCCTCTGCAATGGTTCCTAGTCATCTGGTGATCTATATGTTCCTCCCTAAATTATTCAAGGTATCTCCAAGTATTCCAAGGTGTGCAGGAGTAGGAAACTGGCTATCTCTCTTCTACTCTGTCTCCACATTGCTCACCACCACCTTGCACTTTTGTCACTGGTCCTAGGTGATCCAAAGTCCTCTATGTTTCTAAAGAACAGGTGTGCCTGAAACTGAGATGTTGAGCTTCAATTCAGGATCAAAGAAGAGATCACATGGCACACATTGGATGCTGTACACTATGGAAAATGCCAAAGTCTTGAGAGTTCAAAGATGAATGGTGGAGGTGATGTCCCAGCTGTAAAGTCTTTCAGACTCAGATGTCCTGCTGTAAGGCATGGTCCTTACTAGAACGTCTGTTGTGGGGGGTGGGGGCTGGGGGCGGGGGGTGCAAGATCATCTCAAAGTCCCAAGAAACATCTGTAAACTTTTTTAAAGTCTCATCATTTATGAATATTTGCTCTAACCCAGTAACAGTTGTCTTTTTTTTTTTAAGAAATCATTTTAAAAATCATCATCTTGGAAAGAACCTTTCTCAAATTTATTTTATTAAATTTTTAAATTTGTATTTAAAAACTGTACATCTTTACAGTATTCAACATGGTTTTCCTTAGCATGCATCTAGTACATATTAGTCAAGTCAAAGACATTATTATAAATGGATAACTTTTCATTTTTTATATTAAATGTTTTGTTTGTTTTTCCCTGGAAGAGCTGCCCTATTGTATGGTTGGAACATTTAAATTTTTTTCACTGTTGTTGGAAGAATTTTTTTTAAAGAATCACTTATTTGATTTTTATTTATTGTTATTACTATTTTTTTTTTTTTTTTTTGCTGTAGGACATGTGCGCTCACCACAGAGAGAGAGAAAGTGAGAAAGCAAGTCGCTAGGATAGGAAGTAGAGCCATGGTTGGCCATGTGACAGTCCAGTGCCTCAACCACCATATCAGCCTGGTTAGAACTTTAAAATATGAGTACATCTTGCAATCGTTCAGTTTCTGTTATAGGGCACAGACATTGATATATATTGAGTGGGGACATACCAAGTCTGTCTTTCATAGTCTGGCTTGCTTTACTTAGCACTAAGTCTTCCATTTAATTCACTTTGTATCAAATGTCAAGCTGTAATTTTTTATAGTACTATTATCATATTTTTATATTAAATTTAATCACATATATCTTTACAGCATATTACATTTCTTTTTCTAGCACGATTACCATGCATATCAATCAAGACAAAGAAATTAATATCCACATCATCATCATCCTCAAATAGATTTTTATAGTATGCCATAGAGCACATATGCTGCATTTTTTCAATTCACTTGTCTATTTTTGGACATTTGGGTTGATTCCAAGACTTATAACAGCAGGTAGGGCAATTGTAGATACTAGAGATAGTAAGGGAGGGGTATTATCATGTGGGTCATAGAAAGAGGGAAGGAGAGAGGGAAACAGGAAAATATAATACATCTAATTGACACAAAAATGAAAAGTTAAGGGGCCAGCAGGTAGCAAGCATGATGCTAAAGCACTGGACTCCCACACAACCAACTGTGATTTGAGTTCCAGACCTGGTGGTTTGCTTTCTCACTTTCTCGGTCTGTCTGTATATATTTCTTTGGTAACCATAATTGTCACATAGCAAATTAAAAATAAGTAAAATAAATAATTATTTTAAAAATGAAGTTATTTACTGATGATAATGTATATGGTAATGTCTTGTCATAACTGATATGCACTGTATTTGTGTTGGGAAAGGCCATGTTCTACACTGTAAAGATGTATAGCAATTAAATGAAAATAATAAATATATATATATATATATATATATATATATATATATATATATATATAAAATATGAGTAGGTAGCCAGAGGAAACTCTTCTGGTATAAGCTCCTAAGGATGGGGGTTGGTGGGTGGCATGGTGGTTAAGGCACTGGACTCCCATATGGCCAAATGTGGATCAAGTCCTGGACCAGGTAATTTGCTTTCTCATTTACTCTCTCTCTCTGTCTCTTTCTGGTGAACACACATGTTCTATATCAAATTTAAAAAAATACATAACATTAAATAAATAATTATAAAAACAAAACCAAAAACCATCCCAAGGGTGTACCTCTGGAAGTCTGCAGAGTTCATAAAGAAGAAATAATAGACTTGATTCATTTGATTTCTAACATGTTCAATGTAGTTAAAATATTTTTAAAAATATGGAAACCAATGGTTTGCTTGTTAATACTACCTTGCAACAGCATCTCATGAGTCATATGTTTTGCTTTATCTTTCTCATATTGGGTATTCAGGTGAAAAGTAAATGTTTATTTAATAGGTTACAAGCATTTCTTTGTAATTATATCCTGATTTGTGAGTCCGAATATATTTGTGGGTGTGTTACTCATTGCCCACAGATTATCTATAGCAAATAGTCTGTGGGAGCTTTTCACTTTTGAACAGTGAGTTTGAAATCACTTCAATATTTCAAACATAAAAATTGTTTTTTTTTCCCTTTTTTTTCTTATCATTTTTGTGACCTTAGGTATCCATTGGTCATATTACCCTTCCCCACCACTGCTTTTATTTATTTATTTTTTAGAAAGATTTTCTCTATAGGGCACATGTGCTCACTGGAGAGAGAGAATAAGTGAGAAAGCAAGTCGCCAGGTCCAGGACTTGAATGATGGCTGACTATATGGGAGTCTACCTACATAACCATTACACCATCTGCTGGTACCCCCACTACTGCTTTTTAACCTTAGATAATTTAAATTTCTTTGCCCTTAGAGATCAAAATGAAAAGCCCATGAAAAAAATACCCATGAATAACAATAATAATAATGCTACAAAGGAAAGTGATAAAATGGCCTGCCTCACCTGCTATTGGACCACATGAAACAAATATGGTGTGATACACATGGAATAGTTATAAGAATAATGACTGTGGCAGGGGTCTGGGATGATGTGGTGCTATGGTGATGAGGGAAGTGGAGCAATAGGTTGCAGATAGTAGAGACATCGTGAGAAGAGGGTGGAAGGTGGAGGAAAGTGAGAGGAAGGGAATCAAGGAGAAAAATATAGGGGCAAGACAATTTTAAGTGACACGGAAATGAAGATTGTTGATGGTGACTTGTATGATGATATCTTTAACTGGACTGCTGTGCAGTTTATTTATGCTGGGAAAATTCATTTTTAAGCTGTTGTGATGTACAGTGACTTAATGTGCATATATATATATATATATATATATATATATATATATATATATGTATTAAAAAACTCTTCTCAGTGGGTGGCCCTGAGTCTGAGGTCATGCCAGCCCCAGGCTGGCTGCCTGTTCTCTCCACAACCTGCTTCTCTCTCTTGGGCTCTTCATTCCTGGTACTTCTCCCTCCTTAGCAAGGACTAGCCTTTTATTTAAACACTAGCATATTTTTCATGACTACTTTAGTGTCTTTCTACATCTTTTATTTCACATCACTATGCATTTCTGTGAGACCATAGTCTCTCATTTTTTAAAACAAAACATATTTATCAGCTCCTAATCTCAACTTATCCAAGTGGGTTGGAGAAAGATATACATTTCTACCTGCACTAAAGCAATCCCAGCCTAGCAGAGAGAAAAGATTTGGAACTGAGTAAAAGCAATACCATTAGAGTCCCTACATCTAAAGAAAGTGTATATAAGAAGTGTTTAACTGTGGGGATTTAAAAAAAAAAATACTCATAAAGGAGCTGATCAGGGAATCTTGAAAGAGTACATGAGGTTATTTAGATGGATAAGGGATAAAATATTTCAAATAGACCAGTGGTAGAGGTTCCAAGCAGAGAGAAGTGGATATGTAAAGGTAAGCATTAAGGCTCTGACTTTTCCTGAAGCTGAAAATAAAATTCAAATTTGGTTGATCTCTGTGGGTTGGGAAGGGATGGTGTAAGGGTAAGACTGAATAATTTCTTGCAGAAAAATCTAACCTTTTTTAAAATTTAATGTATGATAGTTGTACATACTTGTAGAGTGCAATGAAATTTTTTAGTGCAAGAACATTATGTACAATAAAAAGAGATAATGTGAGGTCAGCTGGTGGCATAGTGGTTATGCTAGCTGGGTCTCTTATGGCTGATATATGGTTCAAATCCTGGGCCCAGTGGCTTGAAAAACACACCATGCATGTGTGCCAAAAATCCTGAGAAGAGATTGCAGCATGTCCATGCCCCCAAAGGGTGATTTCTCCTTTTCCCTCGCTCTCTCTCTCTCTGTTCCTCTCTGGTGAGTGCACTCACCCTACAGCAAGTTTAAAAAAAAAAAAGAAGAATGTGTAGTGACTAAATAAAAGTAATTAGTATATTTGTCATCTCAAATATTTGCCATTACTTTGTATTATGAACAAACTTCTAAGAATCATTTACTGGGACCAGAAGTTCGCGTAATGGCTATGTCACTGGACTCCCATGTAGTGGGCCGCAGTTCGAATCTCAGACCTGGTGGCTTAAACTCATGCTAGGCGCATGTGCGTATGTGCCCAAGATCCCAAGAGGAGAATGGAGGAGAAGGGATTGTGGTGTGGCTATCCCCCTGGGGGGTGATTTTTCGCTTTCTGTTTCTCTGTCTCTCTGGTGAGCACACAAGCCCTGTAGCAAAAACCTCTCAAAAAAATCATTTACTTAATTTTATTTATGATTATAATAATTAGCATAATTTTTCTATAGGGCACATGCACTCATCAGAGAGATTATCAGGAAGAGAGAGGGAGAGAAAAGGAAAGTGACATGGCAAGCTGCCAGGACTAGAACTCATATTGCAGTTGACCACATCAAACCACAGTTGACCACATCAAACCACATGGAAATCCAGCACTTGAAACACCACTGCTGGCCACTCTTTTACTCTTTTTTGGGTTTTTTTTAGTGAAGTTGTGACTTCAATAGAGATTTTTAACATTTTTATTTATACTTAATCACTGTACATCTTTACAGTATACAACATGGAGGAACATACTCCTCTTTTTAATTTAATTTAGATATATAGTAAATTGTTGAACTTATTGTTACTATTAAGGAGGGCTGGAATTGTGATAGCTTGGTATTTGAAGCTATAGAATTCTCCAGTTGGGGAAAGAGCAGTTGGTGTAATGGCTATGTCGCTGGACTCCCATGTAGTCGAACACAGTTCAAGTCCCAAACCTGGTGGCTTAAACTCATGCAGGGTGCAAGTGAGTGCATGCCCAAGATCCCAAGAGGAGAATGGAGGAGAAGGGGTGGTGGCTTGACCATCCCCCTGGGGGGTGATTTCTCGCTTTCTGTCTCTCCATCTTTCTCTGTCTCTCTGGTGAGCACACATGCCCTATAGCAAAAAAAAAAAAAAAAAAAAAAAAAAAAAAAAAAAAAAAAAACTCTCTCAAAAAAAAAAAGAATTCTCCAGTTGGGAGTCATGGAAAAGAAAGGATGGATTAAGCAGGAAGTCTGAGTGATCATCTCTGTAATACAGAAAGACCTCTCTGGGTCAAGATGGCTACCAGTCTGGGATAGTTGGAGAAGACAACAGGAAACTGATATAAGGCTATGGGACTGAGGACCATGAGGTGGGGAAGTAATGAAGATATTTGAAAGGAAGAAGAAAAATATCAGCCTCGTCTTCTCACCAGGGATTTATTTAGAAAAGAACCTGCTAAAGTTTATCTACATATGTATTGGGATTATATCTGTTAACCAGTTTAGAAGGATGGATACCATTATTCCCACTATACAGGTGAGGATAACAGCATTTACAACAGTACAGTAGCTAGGATCAACAAGGGGTATGGTGGTTAAGGTGCTGGACTCTCACATGGCAGTTCAAGTCCTAGACCTGGTGGCTAGAAATTCACACTAGGGAGAATGGAAGATAATAAAGGAGAAGGAATTATGGCATGGCCATACCCCTTAGAGGTGATTTCTCACTTTCTCTCTCTCTCTCTCTCTGAACCTCTGTGGTAAGTGCACACACCCTAAAGGAAAACAACAACAACAATAACAAAAGAACAAAAATGACTTCCATCTCCAGACCCCTGGCCTAAGAGACATTGAGGCAGGGCCCCCTGCCCCAGCTCCAGCCCTGGCACCCCCAAACCCAGTGACCCTCTATCTCTGTCAGCCAGAACCACCCCCAGCTCTACAGCAGACTGCACTTGCATCTCCAGATGCCTAGCGAAACCACGTGCCATTCTAGTATGCGATATGTGACTTTTTCTTTAGTCTCCTCTTACTTTCTTCCCTCTTATTTGGTCCACTCTTCCTCTTCCTCTACCCTCTGGGACAGACTAGATATGACTAGAATCACTATTCTGAAATACCCTAGTATTGTTAGACTCCCTGTAGTCTTCCCTTTTACTGAACCACCTGCAAAAAGAAATATTGCTCTTCAGACACCTGAATAGAATACTCCTCCTTGGACCACATTGTTAAAAAACAACAGAAAAGAGGCTGGTACTCATCACAACAGAAGAGAAACTTCAGCACTCATCATTTCACAGAAAAAGGGAAACACATTTTCTCCTAGTTGAAGAAATGTTATCCTAAAAGGTATTCAAAAGTGTGGGAACCAGCAGTTAGCGTAATGGCTATGTCGCTGGACTCCCACGTAGTCGACCGCGGTTTGCATCCCGGACCCAGTGGCTTAAAACTCATGCTGGGTGCGTGTGTGTGCATGCCCAAGATCCCGAAAGGAGAATGGAGGAGAAGGGATTGCGGCGTGACCATCCCCCCTGGGGGGTGATTTCTCGCTTTCTGTCTCTATGTCTCTCTCTCTGTCTGGCGAGCACACGCGCCCTATAGCAAAAAAAACTCTCAAAAAAAAAAAAGTGAATACATCTCCCAATAGCTAGAAGTAGAAGAAGACCCCCAGGTCTGAAGAAACCAGGAAATATGTCTCCATCAAAAGAACACAGTGACTCCCTTCCATTTCTAAAAAAAAAAAAAAAAAAAAAAATCACAGGAAGTCACCGAAACGTCTGAGAAAGAATTTAGAACATTCATGGTGACCAAATTCCATGAGATAGAACAGAAAAGAGACAACAAACTACAGGATATTAGGAAGTCCTTTCACGATATGAAAGAAAAAATTGACATGCTAAGAAAGAATCAGATGGAACTATTGGAGACAAAATCTGTAATACAGGAAAACAAAAATGCTCTTGAAAGTATTAAAAGTCAATTAGACCATGCTGAAGATCGAATTTCTAATGTAGAAAATAAAACACTGGGGAAACTCTGGGAGACATTGGGATAGGCAAAGACTTCTTACATAAGACCCCCAAAGCACAGTCAATAATCCCCAAAATAGACAAGTGGGATTACATCAGACTAAGAAGTTTCTGCATGGCAAAAGACACAGTAATTAGTGTGAATTGACAGCCCTCAGAATGGGAAAATACTTTTGTAAATTATGCATCAGATAAGGGACTGATAACCAGAAAACACAAGGAACTAAAGAAGCTGATTGGAAAAAAGATGATCAACCCTATTAAAAGATGGGAGAAGGATTTGAAAAAATCACTCTAAAGATGATATACGAATAGCCAAAAGGCATATGAAAAAATGCTCAACATCCCTCATCGTAAGGGAAATACAGATCAAAACAACAATGAGATACCACCTAACCCCAGTCAGAATGTCTAAGATTAAAAAAAAAAAAAAAAAAAAAAAAAAAGAAATGATAAGTGTTGGCGGGGATGTGGTGAAAGGGGAGCTCTCTTACACTGCTGGTGGGAATGTTAATTAGTCCAACCACTGTGGAGAACAATTTGGAGATTCCTCAAAAGTCTACAAATAGAACTACCATGTGATCCAGCAATCCCATTCCTCGGCATCTACCCAAAGGACAGAAGAATTCTTCATTGGAAAAGTGCTTGCACATTGATGCTTATTGCGGCACTTTTCACAATTGCTGGGACATGGAACCAACCCAAATGCCCCCGTATGGATGAATGGATTGAAAGACTGTGGCACATATATTCTATGGAATGCTATTCAGCCATTAAAAAAAAAAAAAAAAAAAAAAAAAAAAAAAACCTGGCTTTTGACAGAAAGTGGAAGAATATGGATGATTTGCTGCTGAGTAAAGCAAGCCAGGCTATGAAGAAGAGACACTGTATGTCCCCACTCAATGTGTACGGAGTGTCCACACTCTGTAACTGAAACTGACGGGCTAAAGGATGTACAGACACAAGAGATGAGTGTGAATGCCAGATGTGGTGTGTATGGAGGAGTGGGGCCTGGGGAAAAACATTTGGAGGAGGGATATGGAGACAGCATTGTTGAGACAGGGAGGTAGTATTGTTATATTTTGATCAATTGGACCAGTGAGATATTTTGATCAACTGGACTGGGGAGAAATGTTCACATATTGAAATGATCACCTTGTAAGCTAAATAATGTGATTGAATGTATTTTAAAAAATGTAAATAAAATTTAAAAATTCAAAAAAAGAAAACCTCTGACTTAGAGAAAACCACCAAAAAGATAGAGAAAATGACAGCAACAACAAAAAACAAACGAGGATAATATACGAGAGATACTAGATTCCATTAGACGCCCTAACATCCAAATAGTTGGTATACCAGAAGGTGAAGAAACTATTAAGAGCATGGAAAATCTATAACATGAAATCCTGTAAGAAAATTTCCCAAGTTTAGAGAGGCATTCAAATATCCAGAACCAAGAAATATAAAGGACCCCAAATAGAATCAACCCAAGAAGATCTTTCCCAAGGCACATCTTAGCCAGATTGGCAAAGTCCACAGATAAAGACAAGATACTAAAACTGGCAAGAGAGAAATGAAAAGTGAACTTACAAAGGTCATCCCATCAGGCTAACACCAGACTTCTCAATGGAAACACTGCAAGCAAAGAAAGAACGGGAAGACGTATTGAAAGTGTTAAGAGAAATAATTTCAACCAAGATTATTATATCCTGCAAGATTATCCTTCATATGGGAAAAAAAGATTAAAATCTTCTCAGACAAACAAAACCTGAAAGAAGTTGTCAACACCAAACTATCTCTTCAAGAAACCCTAAAGAGAGTACTGTTCCAGGAAAACTAAAAAATGAGAATCCAGAAACAAAGGAATAAAAGGCAACCAAGACAATGGCCAACTTAAACATCAGGACAGGTCCAGTAACATTGATAATAACATTGAATGTGAATGGATTAAATTCTCCAACCAAGAGATACAGACTGGCTGAATAGGGAAAAACAAAAACACAAACAAGCAAACAAACAAATAACCAGAAAACCTCTATATGTTTCCTACAGGAAACCCATCTAATTGATAAAGACATACATAGACTGAAAGTGAAGGGTTGGAAAAAGGTTTTCCATGCATATGAAAACCAAAAAAGAGCAGGAGTTATGATACTAATTTGTGACAAGATTGGCTTTAAAACAAAAACTCTTCAAAGATATAAAGAAGGGCACTATATTGTAGTAAAAGGGTAGATCAATCAAGAAGATATAAGGCTTATAAATATCTATGTACCTAACACAAGAGCACTCAAGTATGTGAAGGAAAGGCTGTTAGATCTAAAAGGGGAGATAGACTGCAACACACCAATTGTTGGAGACCTCAACACCACACTATCCACTCTGGACAGATCATCTAGACAAAAAATAGGTAAAGAGATAAAGGATCTAAATGATACCATAAATAAAAAGGACTTAATAGGCATCTATAGAATTTCCCATCTCAAAACCATAAGGTACACTTTTTTCTCACCCCTACATGGAACCTTTTCAAATATTAACCATATCATAGGGCACAAGGCAAGCCTCTATAGATTCAAAGGCATAGAAACTATACTAGCATTGGGACCAGCAGTTAGCGTAATGGCTATGTCGCTGGACTCCCACGTAGTCAACCGCGGTTCGAGTCCCGGACCCAGTGGCTTAAAACTCACGCTGGGCACGTGTGCGTGCGTGCCCAAGATCCTGCGAGGAGACTGGAGGAGAAGGGATTGCGGCGTGGCCATCCCCCCTGGGGGTGATTTCTTGCTTTCTGTCTCTCTGTCTCTCTCTGTCTGTCTGGTGAGCGCACACGCCTTATAGCAAAACCTCTTTAAAAAAAAAAAAAGAAATTATATCCAGCATCTTCTCCAACCATGATGGAATTAAACTTGAGTTTAATTTCAAGGGAAATGCTCAAAAATACTCAAATACATGGAAACTAAATAACCTACTCCTAAATGACTCCTCAACTACTGAAGAAATAAAGATTGAAACCAAAAGATTCATGGAAGCCAATAACAATGAGGACACAAGTTCCCATAGTCTTTGGGACACTGCTAAAGCAGTCATAAGAGGGAAGTTCATAGCAATTAGTGAACATAAGAAGAAGACAGAAAGAAGGCAAATGAGGCACCTAATATCATGACTCAGAGAACTGGAAAAGCGACAGCAAAAAAAAAAAAAAAATCCAAAAAACTCCAGGAGAAAGGAAATAATAAAGATACAAGGAGAAATAAATGAAGTAGAAAATAAACAAACTACAAAGAAAATAAATGAAAGTGAAAGCTGATTTTTTTTGAAAAGATAAAAAAAATTAATACACACTACCAAGACTTATTAAGAAAAAGAGAGAAAGGAACCAGGTAAATCAAATCTGCAATGAAGCAGGAAATACAACAGATATAGGAGAAATACAAAACATCATTAGTTTATACTATGAACAACTATATGCCAAGAAACAAGACAATCTGGATGAGATGGGCAAATTCCTGGACACATAAAATCTACAAGATTAAGCCAGGAGGATATAGAATGTCTGAATAGGCCCATAACAAGACAGGAGATTGAATTAGTAATAAATAACCTCACAATAAAGAAAAGCCCTGGCCCTAATGGCTTCACCTCTGAATTCTACAAAACTTTCAGAGTTTACCCCATTCTGCTCAAATTATTGCTAAAGATCCAAAAGGGTGAATTGCTCCCTAATTCATTCTATGAAGCTTCTATCACCCTTATTCTTAAAACAGTTTAGGACAGGATTAGGAAGGAAAACTATAGACCAATATCTCTGATGAATATAGATGCAAAGATTCTCAACAAGATACTAGCAAATCATATCCAACAACTTATAAAGAAGATGATCATTATCAGGTTGGCTTTATTCCAGGAATGCAAGTTTGGTTCAACATACACAAAACCATAAATGTAATACATCATATTAACAAGAAAAAAGATAAAAATCTTATGATCACATCAATTGATGCAGAAAAAGCATTTAATAAGAAACAACATCCCTTCATGATCAAGACTCTCAGCAATATAGGTATAGAAGGATCATTTTTCAACACAATAAAAGCTATGTATGAAAAGCACATAGCGAACATCATCCTGAATGAAGAAATGCTGAAAACTTTTCCACTAAAAACGGGTACAAGACAAGGATGCCCACTTTCTCCACTCCTTTTCAATATAGTACTGGAAGTCCTTGCCAATGCAATCAGAAAAGAGGGAAAAATGAAAAGGCATTCAGATAGTTGGGACCAGCAGTTACCGTAATGACTATATCGCTGAATTCCCATATAGTCGATTGTGGTTCAAGTCCCAGACCTGGTGGTTTAAACTCACGCTGGGTGAATGTGTGTGTGCACCCAAGATCCCGAGAGGAGAATGGAGGAGGAGGGATTGTGGTGTGGCTATCCCCTCTGGGGGGGGGGTGATTTCTAACTTTCTGTCTCTTTGTCTCTCTCTGTCTTTCTGGAAAGCTCACATGCCCTATAGCAAAAATCTCTCAAAAAAAAGGCATTTGAATAGGAAAAGAAGAGGTGAAACTCTCTCTATTTGCAGATGACATGATTGTATGCATAAAAGACACGATTGTTTCCATGAAAAAATTCCTGGAAGTAAGACATGAATATAGTAATGCTGCAGGATCCAAAATCAACATAGAGAAATCTATAGCATTTCTATATACAAACAGCAGGGAGACTGAGATAGAACTGAAAAAAGTAATTCCACTTACCATAGCCACAAAAAATATAAGATACTTAGAAATAAATCTAATCAAAGAATTTAAAGACTTCCACAAGAAAAATTATGAGAAGTTAAAAAAAGAAATTGAAAATGACACAAAAAAGTGGAAGGACGTCCCATGTTCCTGGATTGGAAGAATTAATATAATCAAAATGGCAATTCTACTCAAATTAATTCACATATTTAATTCAATGCCTGTGGAGGGCATTGCATATGGAAGCCATCTTGGGAGCTTCTTGAGAGCTTATTGAGAGCTGTGTGCCATCTTAGAAACCTTAGGCTTCACTTCCTCATTGAGCAAACCTTTTCTCAGAGATCATGTGACCAACTGTTGCTAGGCAATGGGAAATTCACCCACATCAATGATTGGCTCATTCTGTTGTATCTCATTTCGGGCAACCAATCGGTGTGCCCACCAGCCTGTATATAAAGCACAATTTGCTCTGCAATAAACGAAGACTTGATCAGCACCTCATCTTGTCTCCACTCTGTGTGTGTCAGTAAGAGCTTTGCCAGCCTGAACACAAAGGATCCCCGTTTTCACCATCCTCACCCAGGTACCCGTTCGACTGTCCTGTGGGTTGGGGCAAGTGGCGCCCAACGTGGGGCCCTGGAGTAGAGGATCAGAGTGAAGTGCACTGTGAAGAAAGCCAGGCCTGGTAAGTGTGGAAGGGTAAGTAGAAACACAGAGATTACTACATAACTTCCTGGAGTGCAATTATGGGACAGTAAATGAGTAAGCATGAATTATTTGTTCAAGGGCTTAGTGATGCTCTTAAGACACGTGGAATTAAAATTAGAATCAAACAATTACTTTCCTTTTTTGACTTTCTAAAAGAGGTGTGCCCCTGGTTTCCTCAAGAAGGCACTATTGATGAAGCAAGGTGGAAGAGGTAGGTGATGTTCTGAAAGACTACTATGTCACATTTGGCCCGGAAAAAGTCCCAGTAATAGCCTTTTCTTATTGGAGTTTAATAAATGAAATTATTGAGTTCCGGTCAACAGACCCCAGAATTGCGGCAGTAGTTGAGGAAGGGGAACAGATTATGCAAAAAGAAAAGTTTTGGGAATTAATTAGTGATGATATCATGGAAACTACAAAAAACCCAGAAACAAAAAAAAAGATGATCTAATTTCTCTAGATAGTGAAGAAGAAACAACAAACTTTACTAAGCAATCAGATGTTAGGCCAAAACAATTTAAAAAATTTAGAGTAAATGAGGAGATTACAAACCCTACAAAACCTCAGAAAAAATTATATCCATCCCTTACAAACCTTAAAGTTAATTCTGATGGTCAATTGGCTGATTCTGAGGAAGAAATTTTAGAAACAAAGACAAAATGGCCGCCTGAAGAAGAAACTCTAGAAATAGAGGCTGCCAAATACAACAGTTCAAAATGGCCACCTGAGAAAGAAACTTCAGAAATAGAGGCTGTTAAGTACAATAATTCAAAATGGCCACCTTTCAAAAAACGACCTCCATCTTATGATTCAGTTGCATCTGCGCCATCTTTGACATGTAATCATTCTTGCCATGAAAAGACTATTCAGTCATCTTTGGCGATGCCTGTTATTGATCCCAGGGCAGAGGTTCGGGCTAAGATTGAACAACTCAACATATTCAGTTAGAAGAACATCAAGAATTGATATCACAATTAGAAAAGCTGAAAGTGGGTAAATATAAGGGTACAGCTTTCTCATCCTCACAAAATCGCTGTCAGTCCACCTTTACTCCTAGTACAAAATTTAAACCAGCTCAAAAATCACAACCACTGATAGATCTTGATGAACAGGAAGCCTTTCCAGTGACAGAAGACACAGATGCACAAGGACAAGCATGGTGTCATGTGCATGGCTTTGATTTTAGCATTATAAAAGAAATTAAAACAGCAGTTGCTCAATATGGAGCTACAGCTCCATATACCTTAACCATAGTTGATTCAGTGGCAGAAAATTGGCTTACACCAATAGACTGGCACACATTGGCCCGTGCTGCACTCTCTGGAGGAGATTACTTGCTTTGGAAATCAGAGTATGTAGAACAGTGCAAGGAAACTGCACGCCGTAATGCCCAGGCCAATAATGGCTGGACAATAGATATGTTGTTGGGAGAAGGTAATTTTACAACTACTGATGCTCAGATGCAATATGATCCAGGACTCTTTAGTCAAATTAATACGGCAGCCATGAGAGCTTGGAGAAAACTTCCTACTAAAGGAGATTTAAGTACCTCCCTTACAACAATAAAACAAGGACCTGATGAACCTTTTTCTGAGTTTGTTCATCAACTGATTACAACTGCAGGCAGAATATTTGGCAGTGCTGACGCAGGTACAGAATTTGTTAAACAACTGGCATATGAAAATGCTAATGCTGCCTGTCAAGCAGCAATTAGACCATATAGAAAAAAGACAGACTTATCAGGATATATTCGCCTGTGTTCTGATATTGGTTCAGCATATCAACAAGGAATGGCTATAGCTGCCACCCTTCAAGGTTATAACAATGTCTGCCAATTCCTTACTTGTAACAACAATGCCAACAGAATAAATAACAAAATCACTTGCTATAATTGTGGTCAGCCTGGACATACATGGAAAAATTGCAAAATGAAAAAATAATGGTACTCAACAACAACTAAATCACCTTCCTGACTTGTGCAGTAAATGCATGAAGGGACGTCACCTTCCTAATGAATGTAGATCCAAATTTGATGTCCATGGTAGACCAATTAATTTGGATCAGGGAAACGGGAACAGGGGGCCACCCCAAGCCCCCAAACCCAAACAAGCTTTTGGGGCACTAGAGTTTGTTCCACCAAGCAACAACAATCCATTTCAGACCTCTTAAGAGCAACCCCAGGAAGCGCAGGACTGGACCTCTGTTCCACCACCCACACAGTATTAACTCCGGAAATGTGGGTTCAGGCTTTACCTACCGGAGTCTTTGGTTCTCTGCCACCAAAAACCTTTGCAATACTCTTGGGAAGCAGTAGTGCCACTCTGGAGGGACTTCAAGTCTTTCCGGGAGTAATAGATAATGATTATAAAGGAGAAGTTAAGATTATGGCTTCTTCTCCAAGGTTAATTACCATTCCTGCCAACAAACGTATAGCTCAGCTCCTGCTCCTTCCATTACTCTCAACTCAAAACAATATTCAAGCCTCTTCATGGGGCAAAAAAGGCTTGGGGTCTTCAGATGCCTATTGGATACAACAAATTTCTCCAACTAAACCAATGCTTACTTTATGGTTGGATGGAAAACAGTTTTCTGGATTGATAGACACTGGAGCTGATGTTACAATTATTAAAAAAGACAATTGGCCTCAGTCTTGGCCTCTGGTTCCAACCTTGACTAACTTAAAGGGTATCGGACAAAGTCAAAATCCTGAGAGAAGTTCAAAAATGTTACAATGGGGGAACAAGCAGTTAGCGTAATGGCTATGTCTCTGAACTCCCACGTAGTCGACCGCGGTTCGCGTCTCAGACCCGGTGGCTTACAACTCATGTCGGGCACATGTGGGTGCGTGCCCAAGATCCCGAGAGGAGAATGGAGGAGAAGGGATTGCGGCGTGACCATCCCCCCTGGGGGGTGATTTCTCGCTTTCTGTCTCTATGTCTCTCTCTGTCTGTCTGGCGAGCGCACACGCCCTATAGCGAAAAACCTCTCAAAAAAAAATGTTACAATGGAAAGACAGAGAAGGCAATCAAGGGCACGTTCAACCTTTTGTAATACAAGGCCTTCCTATTAACTTGTGGGGACGTGACTTATTATCACAAATGAGTCTCTTGATGTTCAGTCCAAATGATACAATTACTGCACAAATGCTTGCTCAAGGTTATGCACCAGGGAAAAGCTTGGGAAAAACTGAATCAGGCATTGTTCAACCTCTACTGCCTGAACCTAAACTTGATAGAGCCGGATTGGGAAATTTATCCTAGTGGCCATTGACATTCCTGTGCCTCATGCAGATAGGATCACCTGGAAAGATAATACACCAGTGTGGGTTGATCAATGGCCTCTACCTTCTGAAAAATTAAGAGCTGCTCAATTGTTAGTACAGGAACAATTTGAAGTAGGACATGTTGTATATCCCATTTTTGTTATCAAGAAAAAAATCAGGAAAATGGCGTTTACTTCAAGATCTAAGAGCAATTAATAAAACCATGATTCCAATGGGAGCACTTCAGCCTGGGCTACCGTCTCCAGTAACCATTCCTCTTAATTTTTTCAAGATAATTATTGACCTTCAAGACTGTTTTTTTAC
The DNA here is from genome assembly GCA_026018925.1 of Tupaia tana. Lineage (NCBI taxonomy): Eukaryota > Metazoa > Chordata > Mammalia > Scandentia > Tupaiidae > Tupaia > Tupaia tana. The sequence goes on from JAKSZU010000003.1 coordinate 127,417,724, forward strand.
TATTCCCTTACATCCTTTGGATCGGGAAAGATTTGCCTTTAGTATTCCATCAATCAACTTTAAAGAACCAATGAAACATTATGAATGGCGGGTCTTACCTCAAGGAATGGCAAACAGCCCTACTCTGTGTCAAAAATATGTTGCTGCTGTCATACAATCAGTTAGAGACAAATGGGTACAAATGTATATTATCCATTATATGGATGATATCTTAATTGCTGGCAAAGATGGTCAATTTGTTCTTCAATGCTTTTCTGACCTCAAGAACACTTGTCTACCTGAGGGTTAAAGATTGCCCCTGAAAAAGTACAACTTAAAGACCCCTATACTTATTTAGGATATCATCTTTTGGGTCCGAAAATTACAACTCCTAAAATACAGTTCAGACTTGACAATTTGAAAACTTTAAATGACTTCCAAAAATTATTAGGTGATATCAATTGAATCCGCCCTTATTTAAAACTAACTACTGGTCAACTTAAACCTTTATTCAATATTTTACAGGGAGACTCCAATCCTAGGTCTCCTCAAGTGCTTACGGAGGAAGGCCGTCAGGCACTGTCTATAGTAGAAAAAGCCATTGCCTCTCAATTTGTTACAACCATACGGCTGTGTTCTGGCAATCGGCACCAATTATGTGGGTTCACCTTCCTTCTTTTTCGAAGGTTATCTACCCTTATTATCAATCTGTGGCTGATATTATCATTATGGCACAAAATTTAAGTGTTACTTATTTTGGTAAAGACCCTGATACAATCATTCAGCCATATACTAAAAATCAGATTAATTGGCTATTCCAACAAACAGATTTTTGGCCTATTGCATGTGCTTCCTTTACTGGAACCATTGATAACCATCTTCCTCCAGATAAATTCTTACAATTTTTCTATACCCATGATTTTGTTTTCCCTATACAAACTTCACTTCATCCTGTTAAAAATGGTTTATTGATTTTTACTGACGGTTCCTCCAATGGAACTGCTTCTTATTCATTTTCTGATCAAACAGTTACATTTACTATGTCCTCTATATCAGCTCAATTGGTTGAACTGCAAGCAGTTATTGCAGTCTTCTCTGCTTTTCCTGATACACCTTTGAACTTATACACAGATAGTACTTACATTGCTATGTCTGTACCACTTCTGGAAACTGCGGCACAAATTAAACAAATTTCTCAGGTTGCACAGTTTTTCCTCCAATTACAGTCTCTCATTAGAAATCAGAAGTTACCTTTTTATATTGGCCATTTGTGTGCACATACAGACTTGCCTGGTCCTTTAACTGAGGGTAATCGTCGTGCTGATCTGGCCACAAAACACTCTCTTTTGGTTCATACTCAAACTGAAACAAATCTTTCAGATGCTGTTACTGCCTATTAATTACATCATTTAAATTCTCACACCCTTCGTCTCATGTTTAAAATTACTCGGGAACAGGCCCGACAAATTGTAAAACAATGTCTGGCCTGTCTTACTCTTTTGCCAACACCACACTTGGGTGTTAACCCTAGAGGCCTTATGCCTAAAGCTTTATGGCAAATGGATGTCACTCATGTTACAGAATTTGGTACTCTTAAATGCATGCATGTCACTGTTGACACCTTTAGTGGTTTCATTTTTGCTACGGCACAAACCGGAGAGGCTGGTAAGCATGTTATTTCTCATGTTCTTGCCGCGCTCTCTGTTCTGGGTAAGCCTCAACAAATTAAAACAGATAATGGTCCAGGGTATACCGGAAACAATTTTAGCTCTTTTTGTAAACAACTCCATATTGAACATGTCACGGGGATTCAGGGACAAGGTATTGTTGAACGTGCTCATCTTTCCTTAAAAAATATTCTCCAAAAATTAAAAAAGGGAGATTTTACAAATTAAAGGTTCACCAAAAAAAACCTTCTAGCACATACACTTTTTGTCCTAAATTTTCTAACACTGGATAAAGATGGACACTCAGCTGCTGAGCGCTTCTGGCATTCAACAACTAAAACAAAATTTGCCACAGTTTTGTGGAAAGATCCACTAGACAATACGTGGAATGGTCCAGACCCTGTCCTCATATGGGGCAGAGGGTCTGTCTGTATTTATTCCCAAAAAATGAATGCTGCTCGTTGGCTACCAGAAAGACTGGTCAAACAAACTGATTCAAATAATAATAATTCATCCAGGGATGATGAAAACCCTGAGATACCTCTTTTTTCTTCCACAGATCAACAAAATGAAGATTCTTCTTGAATACCTGATATCGTTTTACCTCTTCAACACTATTGCTGTTGGTTTTAACCCTAGCGGTTACCTCTTCAACACTATCGCTACTCAAAAGTTCCTTGAACGAAACGTTCCTTACGCATGTGCAGGTGGTAAGATCACCCAACTTTCCTTCACACCACTCTCAACAGTCACATGTTCTGGACACACTGTGTATCTTCAACAACAACCCCCCACTTGGTATTGCATCAATATACCCACAGTCTCCTCCTCTTCTACACCTGCTCAATGCACCTGTACAATTTTCAGATCTACTCTTCATGCTGCATGTTACAATCATGCCACTACTTGCATTTACAAAAACACAACTTTTTTCACAACCACACATATTAAAACCTTTATAGATACAACCCACCTTGAAAAACCCTGTACATCTGATAACCAAAGAAAAACCCTTTGTTGGAACTTAACTGTTCCTCCCCACATCTCTGATGGGGGTGGACCTCAAGACCAATTAGACTCCCTTACAAAATTTGTACTTCAAAATAAACGTGGGTTAGACCTCCTTTTGGCAGAACAGGGGGGGTCTCTGTCTTGCTTTACAGGAATGCTGCTGTTTTTATGCCAACAAGTCCGGCATCATTCGTGACAAGCTCAACCAACTGCAGGAAAAACTTCTTGAATGAAGAAAACAATTCACCAATAACTCCTTCTTCACTGCATGGAATGGACTCCTCCCCATACTTGATCCAATTCTGGGTTTATTGATTGTTTGCTCTTTAGGACCTGTTCTCTTGAATAAGCTCATGGCCTTCCTTAAACACCAAATCGATGACTCCATAAAAATGCAGCCTATCCAAGTCCACTACCACAACCTAGAGATGGAGTATCGCGGAGCCTAGACATTGCTCCTGCCTGAGGCGCTGAATCGGTTAGCCAAAGATGGGTAAGAGAATCTGAGCCTATAACAGCTGTACAGTCCTCCCACCTAAGACAGGAAACGCATCATAGCTATGGGATTCTCCAATGACGGGTAAGGATGGACGTGGCTCTAACAACCACTCCAACCTAAGACAGGCACGATTCCCCCAGGCTTTTCTCCTCTCTTTGAAAAAATAAAAAAGGGGGATATGTGGAGGGCATTGCATACAGAAGCCATCTTGGGAGCTCCTTGAGAGCTTATTGAGAGCTGTGTGCCATCTTAGAAACCTTAGGCTTCACTTCCTCATTGAGCAAACCATTTCTCAGAAATCATGTGACCAACTGTTGCTAGGCAATGGGAAATTCACCCACATCAATGATTGGCTCATTCTGTTGTATCTCATTTCGGGCAACCAATCGGTGTGCCCACCAGCCTGTATATAAAGCACAATTTGCTCTGCAATAAACTAAGACTTGATCAGCACCTCATCTTGTCTCCACTCTGTGTGTGTCAGTAAGAGCTTTGCCAGCCTGAACGCAAAGGGTCCCCGTTTTCACCATCCTCACCTAGGTACCCGTTCGACTGTCCTGTGGGTCGGGGCAAATGCCAATCAAAGTACCAGACACATTCTTCACAGATCTAGAAAAGACAATCATAAAGTTTGTCTGGAATCATAAGAGACCCCGTATTGCCAAAGCAGTTCTGCACAAGAAGAGTGGAGTGTGCGGTATCTCACTCCCTGACCCAAAAATATACTACAAAGCTGTGGTAATCAAAACACCATGGTACTGGCACGGAAACAGACAGGTGGACCAAGGGAACATAATAGAGTCCCCAGAAATAAATTCCCAAATATACAGTCAACTGATTTTTTACAAGGGGTACCAGTAAATGCAGTGGGAAAAAGAAAACCTCTTTAGCAAATGGTGCTGGAAAAAAATGGATTTCCACTTACAGAAAGATGAATCTGAACTCCTACCACTCACCTTTGACAAAAATCAACTCAAGGTGGATCAAAGATCTAAACCTAAGACCTCAACCTATAAAACTGCTCCTGAAAAACACTGGGGAAACTGGGCGACGTTGGGGTAGGGAAAGACTTCTTAAATAAGACCCCCAAAATAGACGATTGTGATTACATCAGACTAAGAAATTTCTGCATGACAAAAGACACAGTAATTAGTGTGAGTTGACAGCCCTCAGAACAGGAAACTATTTTTGTAAACTCTGCATCAGATAAGGGGCTGATAACCAGAATACACAATGAACTCAAGCAGCTGTTTTGAAAAAATATGATCAACCCTATTAAAAGATGGAAGAATGAGTTGATAAAAACACTCTCTAAGGATGACATACGAATAGCCAAAAGGCATATGAGAATGGTATTATCTGTTGAAGATAATTTTATAGTTTTATCAACTGGACTAGGGAGATATGTTCACATATTGAATATTCACTTTGTAAGCTAAATAACATGATTGAATGTATAAAAGAAAATGAAATTTTAAAAATAAAAATAAATAAAACAATAAAGGGAGAAAATAAAAGAAAAAAGAAAGAGAACAAAAACCAAAAGACTGTAGAATAATTACCATGTGGGGAAGAGGCTGAGGGTGAATTGGAATAAATAACAAGATAGAACAAGGAATCCTCAAAAGGCAACCCAATTCATACATCTAACATAAAATGAATTTGTTGATTATAAAATACCAATTATAGCATTTCAGTGATGTAATATCCAACTCTGTGAAAATTAGTCTTACTATTTTTCTCTTTGTTTTGGTCCTCTCCACCACATGGAAGCAGGAAACAATACATGAATTTCAACATCTCTTCTTTAGGGATTTTCAGAACAACCGGAAATGTAGCCCCTCATATTTGGGCTTTTCCTCTCCATGTAACTGATCACCGTATTTGGAAACCTGTTCATCATCCTGGCCACCATCTCAGACTCCCACCTGCAAATGCCCATGTATTTCTTCCTCTCCTTTCTCCTTCATAGACATCTATTTCACCTCCATGAACATCCCAAAATGTTGGTGAATATCCAGACACAGAGACTGCATCACCCAGATGTACTTCATATCATTTTGTGCAGCGTTGGATGACTTTCTCCTGATAGTGATGGCCTTTGACTGGTTAGTGGCCATCTGTCACCCCTTGCACTACACAATTGTCATGAACCCCCAGCTGTGTGGACAGTTAATTCTGATCTCTGGCATTATCAGTGTCCTGCTTTCTTTGTTACAAAGTGTGATGGTGTTGTGGCTGTCCTTCTGAGCACATTTGGAAATCCTCCATTTTTTCTGTGAACTTAATGTCATGATCTACCTTGCCTGTTCTGATAACTTTCTTAAAGACATGATAATTTTTTTAAGAATTACTTTTTTATTATTTAACTTTATTTATTTTAATTTGACCAGGGAGAGAGAGAGAGAGCAAACCACCAGGTCTGGTACTCAAACCATGGTCGGCCATGTGGGAGTACCAGAGCCCTTAACCAGTATACTACCTGCCGGCCCCAACATGGTCATCTATTTTGCAGCAGCGTTGCTGGCTGGTGGTCCCCTTGCTGGGATTCTTTATTCTTACTCTAAGATCATCTCCTCCATATGTGCAACCCAATCAGGGGAAGTATAAGGCATTTTCCACCTATGCCGCTCACCTGTCAGTTGTCTTCTTCTTTACTGTACAAACATAGGTGTGTACCTTAGCTTTGCTGCCCACAGTTCACACTCAAGTGAGTAGCCTCAGTGATGTACACAGTGGTCACCTCCATGTTGAACCCCTTCATTTACAGCCTGAGGAATAAAGACATAAAAAGGACTCTGAAAGACACTCTGGGAGGGAAACTATTAAAGGATCAATATGATTGAGTCAGAAGAAGTAGGGTTCAAAGCCTTGGAGCCGGAAATTGTGATTCTTGGGTCAGATTTGGATCTAAAACTTACTCTTATTTATTTTCTGTAATTTTCTTTACTTTTTTTTTTACTTTCAGTTGTTTACACCATTTAATCAAATCACTTCACTAGGCTTTCTTCTCTTTCTGTTGTCTAACAATTTTTTCCATTGTCATTTTTCTACTTTTTCAATGTTATTCCCAATGCTGGATCAGAAATATGTGGAAATTCTTGTTCATGTCACAGAAAAACATGAATTTTTAGAATGTGAATTATATCTCAATGAAACTGTACTTTTTAAAATATTTCTGGGGTGAGCAGGTGGCATGGTGGTTCAGGTGTTAGATTCCCACATGGCCAATGGTGGTTTGAATCCCAGACCTGGCAGCTTGCTTTCTATTAAGTTAAATAAGTAATTATTTTAAAGAGAACATTGCTTCTCAAGTAGCATATGTCATTACACTGATTTTCTTTTTCTTATGTTTTAGTAAAAAGATTTTAAGAACTGTGCTATACTTGTGGAAAAAGATGGTAACTTGGCAACTAAGAACATTCAGATAATTTTATAGTATGAGAACATCTGAGAGCAAAGATTTTTACTTATGCTTCCATAATTATTTTCTATTGCCACCTTAACTGCCTGGTATAGTCAGACTGTTTTTCTAAATGTGAATGTTTTTATTGATTTTTAGATTGAGATTCTAATGTACTGCCAATTGACCAGTCAACAGAAGTTGTTGTATCAGGCCCTAAAGAACAAAATTTCCACTGAGAATTTACTGCAGTCTTCTATGGGTTCTACCCAGCAAGCACAGAGCACCACCAGCAGCCTAATGAATTTGGTCATGCAGTTCAGGGAGGTAAGAACTTAGATCAGCTGCCTTGAAACTGTCTTGGGAAAAAAGACCTTCTCCCTGATGCCAAATAAAATAAAGGCTGTTTCTTTCTTTTTCTTTTCTTTTATTTATTTTTTTTGAGAGGATTTTGCTATAGGGCACGTGAGCTCGCCAGAAAGACAGAGAGAGACAGTCAGAAAGTAAGAAATCACCCCCCAGGGGGGATGGCCACGCCGCAATTCCTTCTGCTCCATTCTCCTCTCAGGATCTTGGGCATGCATGCACACGCACCCGGCGTGAGTTTAAGCCACCAGGTCCGGGTCTCGAACTGCAGTCAACTACATAGGAATCCAGTGACATAGGCATTACGCTAACTGCTGGTCCCCAAAATAAAGGCCGTTAAGAAGAGATGGTGGGGCCAGCAGGTGGTGTAGTGGTTAAGGTTGGATTCCCACCTGGTTGACCACAGTTCACGTCCTAGATCTGGTGGCTCGAAAATCATGCAAAGTGCATGTGCAGATGTGCCCAAAATCCCAGGAGGAGAATAGAGAAGAAGGGATTGTGGCAAACAACTTTAAAAATTAAGAGATAAGACTGGGAAAGTATCCATTTTCCTTGGTAAATATTAGGGATTTGGTATTCCCCATTGTTTCATAGAATTATATGCATATAGCAATGCTCTTTTACCATTCCTTTTCTCTTAGGTGTATAATCATCCAGAGTTGTTTGAATGACAAGAAACTTGGTGTCCATTTTATATTTCCCTAAAGCCATACCATATTTCAAAGTTTATCTACCATCATGGACAGATCAGGGTCTTCAACCATTCACAAGACAGGTGAGCAAGTATTAACATCTATTTACCCTGAGTGTGCTTGTAATTTGGAATTTTATTTTTTAATAGATAAATTAGTGGATAGAGTATTAGTTCTCCAACAAGGAGGCTTTTAAGCAAAGAGTGGACAGCTATTATATTTGAGGGATCTTGTGGTTGAAATTTGAGCATTTTTAAGGATCTAACTAGGTGACCTTAAAGACCCTAGCCTTAGGACCAGCAATAAGCATAATAACTATGTCACTGGACTCCCATGTAGTCCACCGTGGTTCAAGTCCCAGACCTGGTGGCTTAAATTCACACCAGGCACATGTGCATGCGTGCCCAAGATCCCTAGAGGAGAAAAGAGGAGGGAGGATTGCAGCGTGGCCATCCCCCCTGGGGGTGAATTCTTGCTTTCTTCTTTCTGTCTCTGTCTTTCTGGTGAGTGCACACACCCTATAGCAAAAACCTCCCCCCCTCCAAAAAAAAAAAAAAAAAAAAGACCTTAGCCTTTTCAAGTTGTCTTTCTGAATCCGAAACCTATGTCCACATCTCTGTTTGTGCCACTGTCGTAGACCCACACAGCCAGGGTCTATGGCCCTTTGCTGAAAGTGGTTGGTAGCAGCTAGGATTCTACACACAGAATTGCTTTTGTAGGAGAACTGATTACATTTACATTAATCAGATTTATCTTTTTCCCAAAGACAGCAATTATAGATTTGGTGAAAGTTGAAGTAGTTATTAAGCTAATATCCTGCACTTCCCAGTTAGGATGGTCCTGACTTCTGAGTTTTTAAACAAAATTTAGTTTAATGACACTGAAACTGAGAAACAGTTCTTGGGTTAACTTTGTGAGTTGTTTGTGATTGCTCCAGGTATCACCACTATGAGCAGGGGAAATAGACCAGAGTTGTAGAGCTTTTTGTTTAGTATATGCTAACTTACAGCACTAGTGTTGTAACTCTGAAATAAAAGGAGACTTCTCTGAACTTACATTTTTACAGTTTCAAGTTCTTTGCATTTTATGGTACTTATGTCATGATTAGTACCTGGTAATATTGCAGGAGATTTAGAAGTAGTACATTCTAGATCTAAAAGATTCTCCCTCCTTAGTTTGGAAACCCCAGTCTAGTTAACTTTCCAATATTTATATTTGGGTTCTGATTTATTTTATTTACTTAATTTACAGGTAGTTAAGGGTTCTTCTTTCTCCATTTGCACTTGACTATATCTAGCAGTCTCTCTTCCACAGAAAAGGTAGGTGTTTTGATCTCTGGGAAGGAAGGGTGTCAGAGATTTACTAGGATGCTCTTTGTTTTGCTAAGTGATTGATTTGGGACATTCTAGGCCTTTATTTGTGAAGTCTTGATAAAATTTAAATATGTCAGTTAAGGGTTGACTTCTCAGCCTTGTGGTGAAGGGAGCTGGATCCTACATGGCAAACTGCATGGTTTGAATCCTAGTCCCAACAGCTTGAAAAACATGTTGTTTGCCTGTGAGTGTGTGTCCCAAATTCTGACAGAATAGAGAATTGGAGGAGAAGGGATTGTGGCATGATCACACACCACTGGGGGCTTGCTTCTCCGTCCCTCTCTGTCTCTCTCTGTCTAGTGCATACACCCTTTGGCAAAATTTAAAAAAAAATTAAGTCTTGTAGTCATCTTCATCTCTATGCATTATACCAGCGATCAGTAGAAATGGCTTCATTGACCTTCTATCTTTATTTTTTACCTGCCTCTTAAGAATTCCATACCCTTGAGACCAGCACATGGTGTAATGTTACATCGCTGGACTCCTGCATAGTAGACCATGGTTCAAGTCTGGACCCAGTGCCTTAAACTCATGCCAGGTGTTTGTGCATGTGTGCTTGAAATCCTGAGAGGAGAATAGAGGAGAAGGGATTATGGCATGGCCATCTTCCCTGGGGAGTGATTTCTTGCTATCTCTCTGGTGAGCACACACACCCTATAGCAAAAATCTCTCAAAAAAAAAAAGGAAAAGAATTTCTCAGCCTTGACAAAATTCAGTGCTGGACACTTATTTTCTGTTATTTTTGTCAGAGAGAGAATAAGCATGGGAGGCAGATGAGAGAGAACAGCGTTTTTATTTTATGTATTTATATATCATTATTTTTTAATTAATTTAATTTAATTTATTATTAGTAGTAGTAGTATTTAGTTTGAGCAGAGACAGAGAAGAAAAGTGTGAAAGCAAGCCTCCAGGTTCGGGACTTGAACCATAGTCGACCATGTGGTAGTCCAGTGCCTTAACTACCAAGCCATCTGCTGGGCCTTGTTTATTTTTTCTAAGAGAGATTTTTGCTATAGGGCGCATGTGCTAGCCAGAGAGACGAAAGCAAGAAATCACCCCCACCCCTGGGGGATGGCCGCTCTGCAACCCCTTCTCTGTTCTCCTCCTGGGCTCTGGGGCATGCACGTACATGCGCCAGGTGTGAGTTCCAGGCTTCCTGGTCCAGGACTCAGCAGTGGTCGACCATCTGGGAGTCCAGCAATGTAACCATTACACCTTCTACTGGTTCACAGGACCATGTCACGATCCTCCTGTTGCAGCCTCCCAGGTAGCTAGGGTTATAGTCACACACCATTATACCCAGCCTATTAGATTAGACTGGGAACCAAAGCTGCTCTTCTTAAGTACAGCCTTAGCCACAGTGCATTGGCGCCCTTCCTGCTAGTGCTACCGCAGCTGAGCCTGGTTCTCTTATTGAGACTTACCTCCTCTCTAGCCTAAGGAAAAGAAGCTACTCAGTTTGAGCATTGTCCAAAATATTAAGGTTAAGGTTCAGAATCTGTCATCCATGTCCTCACCTTTTCTTTTCCTGGGATGGATGACAAAAAGAAGACAGTTATCCAGGGATCCCAAAAGTTCATGGTAACTGTAGAGCCATCTCCCATATGACTTATATAGGCCACTTCTCATAAGCCTGCCTCTTCTATCTTGATTATAGTACAAAGGTCTGACATATAGGGGCCAGCAGGTGGCATGGTGCTTAAGGAGCTGGACTCCCATGTGGTCAACTGCAGTTTGATCGCAGGATCTGGTAGCTTGAAAAGCAGCATCAGGCACATGTGCATGTATGCCCAGTAGCCTGAGAGGAGAATGGAGAAGGGATTGAGACTTGGCCATCCTGGCCGGGGGTGGAGTAGGGGGGTGTTGGAGGGGCGGGGGTGATTTCTCACTTTACTGCTCTCTGGTGAGCACAAGCACCCTATGGCAAAAACCTAAAAGAAAAAAAGATGTGACACAGTAACATCTATCAAACTGGAAGATTCTTCTGCATATCAAGATTGAGAACTGTAGAATATTTTTTAGATTATCTTTTCATTCCTAAGTCAAAATTTAGTAGTTCACCAGGGTGTAGTGCAGGTATTAATGAAGAAAGCTGTTTTTCTTTCCTTCGCTTTATTGATGTATCTCCCACAGAAATGGCAAACCTCATGCTTCAGGGACTTTTGGCCAGGTGGGAAGTTTGCATATTGTTTGATAAGAGGAGTTGGAAACAAACAGGGACATAGGTTGAATACTATGAAATCAAATGTTACATATAGTATTGTCTTAGTCTCTCATCTTTTTCAATTGTTATACAGTTTGTTTTTAAAAATTTTGTTATTTATAAGTGTATTATAATCTTTTCATCATTTAGTAATTACATAATGTTTCATGATATACCTTAAATGAAAACTATTTAGGCCTTTCCTTCATAGACTACAAGAAAGTCTTCAAATCCTGTAATTTTTAGTTAGTGTTACTGATTTTTCTTGCTTCTTCAGAGCAAGTCATGGTTGGTGGTTGGTTGACTTAGTGGTGATAGCAGCATAGCCTGCCTCAAGTGTCCTGTGAAATTATTCCTGTGTTCTTATTCTTTGGCATAATGGCATTCACTGATTTTATAACTTTATGTTGACATAATAAATAGTAATCTCTGTAGCAGTGATGAGCTCGCTGATAATGAAAATTTTATTATGATAGGAATTCTTGTGATAGAGATGAGTGTCCCTTAATACTGAGAGAAGCTGTATAGAAGATTTTAGTTTTTATAGTAGCAAACCAAGTCATACCAAAAAATCTATAGAACAAGAGTATGAGACAGCTTCATCTGAACAGAGGAATTAACTGTTTCTACAGTGCTTAAGATTTACCAAAAAAGGCATGTTGATGAGAGAACACTCAGATGTTTCCTCATTGCTATGAACGACCATCAGACCTCCATGGAGCACTGAATAAGCATGTCTTCTGTGGTTTGTTGCAGATGGCTAGCTCTTTTTCTGTCTCTGAAAGCCTCCTACAGGCTCTATCAACTGTGCTCCTAGGGAGAGCAAAAAGGGGAGAGCCAGGAGAGATATCTGAGAAACAAGGATTTCTTTCTCAGAGTTAATTTTCCACTCTCCTTCCCCAACCTTTGCAGTTGCCCTTTGTTAAAGGTAAGCAATTATTTGAACATAAATTACCTAATACTACCTTCCCTGTTCTTTAAATAAGTAAAACTAATAATAATGTACATTTTCTCAATGGTTTATTGTACTCTAGCATGTTCAGAGCACCTGCTCAGTAAGGTCTTTATATCAGTTAAAATTGTCAGAAATTCCTATGTCAGTAATATGCGTTATGGAAAATTGATAGTAAAATTTTAAAGTTTATCTATTGAAAGTTAGCTTGGGCTGGAAACTGAACTCGGGCCTCCCTTGTGGACATTGCCATCACACATTGGCACTTTCCTGCTTGTGCCACTCAGCTGGGCCTCAGAGGGGTCTTTGATGAATAATTAGCAATTTTTGTAGACTGTAGAAATACTTGCCCATGGAACCAGCAAATGGAGATGGAGTAATGGTTACGTTGCTGATCTACCACATAGTTGATCATGGTTCAAGTCCCATAACCGGCAACTTAAACCTCACATTGGATGCATGTGTGTGCATGCCCAAGATCCAGAGAGGAGAATGAAAGAGAAGGGATTGTGGCATGGTAATTCTCCCTGGGAGGTGATTTCTCACTTTCTGTCTCTCTCTCTTCCTCCAGTGAGTGCATGTGCCTTATAGCAAAAATCTCTTTCAAAAAAAAAAAAAGAAAAAGAAATATTTGTCAAGCCAAGTTCATGAAGATAATCCTCTATATTTTCCTCTAAAAGTTTTTCTGATTTATCTTTCACATTCAAACAGAAGAATTTAAAAATATTTTTTAGAGACTTCTGGCTTAAGGCTCTTGCACTTGCTGGAGAGAGAGAGAGAGAGAAAAAGAGACAGAAATCATGCCCCAGGGGTTGGTTATGTTGCAGTCCCTTCTCATCCATTCTCCTCTTGGGATTTTGGGCACGTATGCACATGCCCCTGGCATGAACTTCAAGCTGTTGGGTCTGGAACTTGAACCACAGTCAACCATGCAGGATTCCAGTACCTTTACCACCACACCATCTACTGGCCCTCTTTTTTTGGTGGGTGGGGGTGGGGGAGAGGTTTATGCTATAGGGCATGTGCCCTTGCCAGAAAGACAGAGACAGGGAGACAGAAAATGAGAAATCACCCCCCAGGAGGGTTGGCCACACCACAATCCCTTCTCCTCCATTCTCCTCTTGGGATCTTGGGCACACACACACATGCGCCTGACGTGAGTTTAAGCCACCGGGTACGGGACTTGAACCGTGATCAACTACATGAGAGTCCAGTGACATAGCCATCATGCCAACTGCTGGTCCCCCCCCACACACTTTTTTTTTTTGAAAGAGGTTTTTGCTATAGGGCATGTGCACTCGCCAGAAAGACAGAGAGAGACAGGGAGACAGAAAGCAAGAAATCACCCCCCAGGGGTATGGCCATATAACAATTCCTTCTCCTCCATTCTCCTTTTGGGCACACATGCACGTGCGCCTGACCTGAGTTTAAGCCACTGGGTCTGGGATTCGAACCATCGTCGACTATGTGGGATTCTGGTACTGTGACCATTTTGCCATCTGCTGGTCCCACTTTTCTTTTCTTTTCTTTTCTTTTAAGAATTACTGTGGCCAGCAGGTGGTGTGGTGGATAAGACACTAGATTCTCACATGGCCTACCATGGTTCAAGTCCCAGACCTGGTGGCTTACTTCTCACTTTCCCTTTCTCTCTCTGTCTCTCTCTGGATAAATTTAAAAATAAAAATAGTGATAAATAAAATTAATAAATCTTTTTTAATTACTTATTTAATTTAATTTATTATTATTTTTTAACTTCCTATAGTCATCAGAGGGAGAAAGAGAGACAGAAAGTGAGAAACAGTCTGCCAGGTCAGGGACTTGAGCCATGGTTGGCCATGTGGGAGTCTAGTGCCCTAATCATGATGCTACCTGCTGACCCCTTAACTACACTTTTTAATAAGGTGGAAAACTGTGAATACTGGTAGGAGCTCTACAATTAACAAAGATACTTTCCCACCACAAAAATAATGCTATACAATGCCCAGAGTATCTGCTACTAAGTTTAACAGGAAAAGAAAAAAGTCTTATTAAAGATTTTCTCAGGCCAGCGACCAGCAGTTAGCATAATGGCTATGTCACTGAACTCCTATATAGTCGACCGTGGTTCAAGTCCCGGACCCGGTGGCTTAAACTCACACCAGGCGCATGTGCATACGTCCCCAAGATCCCAAGAGGAGAATGGAGGAGAAGGGATTGCGGCGTGGCCATCCCCCCTGGGGGATGATTTCTCGCTTTCTATCTCTCCGTCTCTCTCTGTCTTTCTGGCTAGTGCACGCGCCCTATAGCAAAAAAAAAAAAAAAAAAAACTCTCAAAAAAAAAATTTTCTCAGGCTAGCCATATGACGTGATGAAAGTGACTGGATCCCACATGGTGTACTGCACAATTTGAGTTCATGGTGACTTGAAAAACACACCAGTACATGTGCATACATACCTAAAATCCCAAGGGGAGAATGGAGGAGAAGGGATTGCAGCATAGTCCTTGCCCCTGGGGGATGCTTTCCTACTCCCTTCCCCTCCAGTGAACTCATGTACCCTATAGCAAAACTTAAAAAAAATAAAATGAAATGAAAAAAGGTTCTTTATTTTCTTTAATCTTTTTATTCTCTTAAGAAACCAGTTTAGGTATTTAGACATTTTATATAATTCATCTTGTCTTTGTGGCCTGGTTATTTTTAAGGTTAAGTAAATGTTGAATGAATTAGTGAGGTTGTGGGATTTGTTAGTCTTTAGAATGTGATATATATTTTTATCTAAGGGAATGTCCTTTACCTAAACCTGTAAGTATAGTTTTATTCAGTATTTAAACAGAATTTCGTGAAGTTTTAACTTTTCCTTGAATGAGAGGGGAATAGTTGGGATAAGTAACTTGTTTGAGCCTTCGTTGTTCTTACTGTACATTAGTCATTTTTGCCTTGCATTTGAACTGAGAACTAGAGGCGGCATGCCTTGTGGAGTGTGGAATAGCAGCGAGAAGGTAACAAATGTGTAGAAACCTGAAGAATATTTTCAAAAGATCTCAGTCATGGTTGTTAGTCCCTGAAGTAGTTATCTATAAGCACATATTGACTCAAAACTTAGAGGTTAAAGCAACAAACACGATAATTCACACTGTTTCTGTGGTCAGCAACCTGGGAGCAATTCAGCTAGGTGGTCTGGCTCGGCCTGCCTCAGGAAGTTACAGTCAACATCTCAGCTGGGCCGTTAATGGAGATATTAACTTGGATCTGCTTCCAAGGTAGCTTGCTTACATGCCTGGCAAGTTTGTCCTGGCGGGGCTAGAGGGCTCACTTCTTGCTATATGGACCTTTACACAGGGCTGCTTGAATGTCTTATGGTATGGCAGTTGGCTTCCTCGAGAGTGATTCAACAGATAGCAAGGAGGAGCCATGGTGTCATTTGTGACTTAGTTTTGGGAGTTGTTTTTCTTTTGAAGTCCAACTCACTCTCAAGAAAGAGGAATTAGGTACCACCTTGTGAAGAGAGGGGTAAAAAATATTTTGGAGCCTTATCTTAAAGCTGTCACTGCCCCCTTTCTGCCAGGCTGGGTACTTGGTTGTGGAATTTTGGATTCTCTGTTGTGAGATTTTGGCTTACGCTGTAGATGGGTTCTAACTGGGGCACCAAGGAGAGTCTTAAACTCAAAAGGACTTTGGAATCTATCTTCATTCTCTGCACACCCATGTCTGTTTAGTTTTATTAACCTCAGCAGATGTCAGTTGGAGAAAATATTAAATACAGTGGAATACTGCCTTTCATCTTCAGTATGGATTCACTGCTCCAAAGCCCTACCTTCTTATGGGCTTTTTTTTTTTTTTTGAGAGGTTTTTGCTATAGGGCATGTGCACTCATCAGAGAGACAGAGAGACAGAAAGTGAGAAATCACCCCCCTCCCCCAGGGGAGATGGCCACGCCACAATCCCTTCTCCTCCAGTCTCCTCTTGGAATCTTGGGCAAGCATGCGCACACACCTGGTGTGAGTGTAAGCCCCTGGTTCTGGGGCTCAAACCACAATCAACTACATGGGAGTCCAGTGACATAGCCATTACGCCAACTGCTGGTCCCTATTTATTATTTTTAATTAGACCAGAGAAAGATGATAAAGTGAGAAATCAAGCTGCGAGGTCCAAGATTTGAACCATCATCAGCCATGTGGTAGTACAGTGTCTTTAAACACCAAGCCACCTGCAGGCCCTAAAGCTTTGTTCTTATTCCTCTTGGGAGGTAGTCAGTGAGTGTTGACTTAGCTATATGTTGTCATCTTGTACTTGGTAAGCTATCTCAGGTCACATACTGCCTGAGCTACATTCTGCAGTCTAACCAGTCCCTGTCCCTGTCCTAGTAACCCCCTTTCCTTTCTTTTCCTGGCTATGCAAACAAAAGGCAGGATGGCTCTCTTCTACCTAATGTTCATTGTGCTCTCCCCCCTGCTTTATTGTTTGGAATTTGAGGGAAGAATAGTATCTAGCTAAAACTTCCATAAATTCACTCTTGCATACATCCTTCCTGGCTGTGGTACTCTGGCCAAAACTCCCTTCTTGTACTATTTTCAGCTGGTAAAGCATAAATCTCATGTGTATGGATTTAAAAATAAATTTCATTTTGCTTAGAAGAATAAAGACAAAAAACAGTCTATAAGAAATATACCATTTAGCTATCTTTCTTGGAACAGGACAGATTTTAGACTATATTCAATTAAACATCATGTTAAAAAACGATGGCTGGCAGTGTGGAATGGGGGAAGTGAAGAGAAGAGGATAGAGAAAGATAACAAGTGAACAATAGAGAGGCAAGACGTTAGTGAGAAACAGATATGGCTTATTAACTGTTGATGTTGACATGTATAGTATTCTCAACTGGATTTGTCTGAGAAGTATTTCATGATGGGCAAAGTATTTGTACAAGCAAAATGAGAAATAGCAATTGACTGTTTTAAAAAATAATTAGAATAATAATAATAATGATTGGGGAAAACAAAAAAGATATTGAATGCTGCAGTGGGGAGATTAATGTCTCTGTACTGACTGACATGCATGGCATTCCCTTTTGAAAAAGCAATGTAATACACTGTAAAGTTATATGTAATTCAATGTAATATAAAGAAGAATATGATGATAATAAAAAATAAAAAAATTTAAAAAAATTAAAAAAAAAAAAACGATGACTGGCAGTAACAGAGTACCATTATTGATTCCATCTCCTATCTGAGTCTCAATGAAAGTGTTGTCATGGTAATGGTCTACTTAGGCATAGTATGTGTTGAAATCTTTATGTTCTCCACAGTTTAGTGAGTCAAGTAGCTCATAGAAATTGGGGACATGTTGGGTTTTGCAATTTAAAATACACAGAAGGATCTAAACAAAAAGAGTTGTTTTGAAAAGAGTAGCATGTGTTTAAGTTTTAAACAGTGTTCCCCCTATTAAGTGCTTGGAGAACTTTGACTGGCTATTTATGAAGAATCCCCCAAACAGGAAGTTTTCAAAAACTCTTCCACTAAATGTTAATTTTCAGTAATGGTATCTATATCTATCATCATTTCCTGAGAGTATGAGAGCTGCCAACATGCCTTGTGGAAAGCTCTGGGAAGCCATTGTGTTTTTCTGCATTTTATTTTCCCCTTTTTGTTTGGACACTTAAAATATCTGTGAAAATAAAAGCATGTAGTCCAGTAGTTGATTTATAAACACTATACCGTTTCATTAAGTATGAGACCCCTGTATTTCAAATTCGATGTATTCTTTAAAAACAGAAATAGAAAACTAATTTCTAAGTAAGAGAGACTTAGAAGTTATGATACATCTTTTTAATTTAAAATAAAGCATGGAGAGCAGTCTATGGCCCCTTGTGGAGTGAGTAAGTCAGTATCTCTGGGGAAACATCTGTGTGCTCTCTGTGTTACACTGGGGCAAAGGAGTGCAGCTGTGGGCCTGTCAGTCCAGCCTCCTTATTTTCACTTGGTGCCAAAAGACTCTTTAGAAAAGCTTAACTTCACTACTATGTGCATATTGTGATTCTGGCAGCAACACGCACACAGCTGCCAGTGCTTAGAAGGTAATGAGACTTTGAGAGTATGAGAAAGGGACAACAGAATAGCAAAAGCTGTGACCACATTAAAACTAAGTCACACCCCCCATAGTGTGACATTCTATTTCTTTGTTTTTTTGGTAGCCAAAACAGACTAAAGGAAGAATGAACCATTTTTTTTGCTCTCTGTTCCCCAGGTGTCCTACACAATGATATTTAAGGTGTTCTTTGTGTTATTATTCAAATTAAACTTTTGTGTTTCCAAGGCCTGGCTATGGTGGCACACAGGTAGTGTGGGAGAGTGAAGGTCATTTGGGAGGCCCAAGTTCAGTTCCTGGGCCAATCTGAACACCCCAGGCATGATTATGCTTTACCGTTATCCTGTCTGATTGGAAGGCTGAGAAAGGAGGATTAGGAGATAGCGCGATCTTATCAAAAATGCCCAGTTCTGGGGCTGGCATATAGCGTGATGATTAAGACACTAGACGCCCACATGACTGACCACGATTTGAGTCCTGGACCTGGTAGCTTGCTTTCTCACTTTTCCTTTCTCTCTCTCTCTCTCTCTCACTGACCAAATTAAAAAACAATAATACAGGATTAGCAAATGGCATAATGGTTATGTTGTTGGACTCCTCCTATGTAGTCTGCAGCAATTTGAGTCCTGGACCTGATGGCTTAAACTCATGCCAGGTGTGTGTACATGTGTGCCCAATATTTCGAGAGGAGAATGGAGGAGAAGGGACTGTGGCAGGGTGGGGGATGTGTGATTTCTTGCTTTTTGTCTTTCTCTGTTTCTCCAGCAAGCACACATACTCTATAGCAAAAATCCCCCCCCAAAATTTATAATAATAAAATAAAATAAATAATTCTTAAGGGGAAAAAAAAAGCCTAGTTCTGTCTTTCCCTTTCCTTTGCTCCCTTTCTCTCCTAAAGGGAAAATAATTTTTATATCTAGCAATATCTAGAAGTTCATGTCATTACATGAAGAGGAATTAAAGTGTGGTACCAGAGACCACCTATACTAATTAGTATTTGATGTAGCTAGTGTTAAGAGAAAATAATCTAGAAAGGTATATTTTGAGTAAAATATTCTGGGAGTAATCAGGTTTCTTTAAAACTAAGACTGTATGTAGAACATTCTGAACTACTGAATTATCTTTTTAAAAATATGAAGTCAGGGACCAGTTGATGGCGTGGTGATTAAGGTGGCTGGATCCCACATTGGTAAACTGCACAGTTCAAGTGGGGACCCAGTGGCTTGAAGAACACACTGACACGTGCATGTGTGCCCAAATCCCAAGAGTAGAATGGAGGAGAAGGGATTGTAGCATGGCCATCCCTCCTGAGGAGTGCACTTCCCCTTTAAAATTTTTTTTTCCTTTCTTTCTCTCTGGCAGGCATATATGCTCTGTAGCAATTTTTTTTAAAAGTCTGGAATCAGAAAGCTATTAATGAGCTTGATTTAGTGACGTGTGATGGGAATACTTTTTTTTTAATAGCCAGAGGGTGTGTGCACTTTTTTGAGAGAGACAGAGGGAGAAAGCCTCCCCCTGTGGTGCATGGTCATGCCACAATCCCTTCTCCTTCATTTCTCTATCCTGTTATGAATTGGGACATGTACACACACATACTCAATGCTTTTCAAGCTGCTGGGGCCAGAATCTGAACCACGGTCGCCCATGTGGGATCCAGCTAACTTAAACATTAAGCCATGTGATCAGCTCGAGAATACCATCTTAGTCTTGTTCATTTATGGTAAGTGAATGTTTTGTGATTTGGGAACAATCATCCCTGAGCATAGAATTATTGCAATGTAGACTTCTTCTAGCAAGGTATCACAAATAGTATAACAGTATTTAACCACAATGTTGAAGAGAAGACAATGAAAATTCATCTATTAGCTCCTGCTGCTACCTCAGCCATCTGTCCAGAAATGGTGAGAGTGGCAGTGAACAGCCCTAAACGACTGCTGTAGCTGGCTGAGACGAGCAGAAGTTGCTGGACTTCTGTTATCTCTTCTCTCCAGCTACCAGGAGGGTCAAGAGGAATTTTGCTCCTGACAAAAATGTACTACTGGGAAACAAAAAAATTTGGTTACTAGTTTTTTTTTTACTTTCCACTGTATATTAGTGATATACTTTTGGGAGTAATGTTCCTAGCTATTCAATATTTAGTATAGGAAGAGCAGAGTGACACTTTGTCTCATAATCTTTACAATAATCTTCATATTTGGCATTCACATGGTAATGCACATAGGCATGCAGAGAGACATATGAATCTGAATGCAGGTGCTAGCCAACATACGTATTATAATGTGGTGTTGTTGAAAGACTTCTGTCAGAAGGTTAAAATTGTTTTCTGAGATGGTGACAGGGAACTTTACATCTAGAGAAGAGGCCAAGTGTGTCAAAGCTCCCTGGGCTCAGTTTTGTAATAAAGTGTTAAAAAGACTTCTGTACTGTATGACTAAAAGTCTCCAGGTGGACCAGCAGTTGGTGTAAATGGCTATGTCGCTGGACTCCCATGTAGTCGACTGCAGTTTGAGACCTGGACCCAGTGGCTTAAACTCACACCAAGTGCATGTGTGTGTGTGCCCCAGATCCTGAGAGTAGAGTGAAGGGATTGTGGCATGGCCACCCTCACACACACACCCCTGGGGGTGATTTCTTGTTTTCTCTCTCTCTCTCTCTGGTGACCACATGTGCCCTATAGCAAAAACTTTTCAAAAATAAAAAAAAAGTCTCCAGGAACCAACAGACAGAGTAATGGTTACGTCACTGGACTCCCACATAGTTGACCGTGGTTCAAATTCCAGACCCGGTGGCTTAAATCTCACACTGGGTGCATATGTGTGCATGCCCAAAATCTGAGAGGAGAATGGAGGAGAAAGGATTGTGGCATGGCCATTCCCCCTGGGGGGTGATTTCTTGCTTTCTATCTGTTGTTTCTCTTTTTCTCTCTGACAAGCACACATGCCCTGTAGCATAAATCTCTCTTAAAACAACACCACCACACACATGAAAAAGTCTCCATAGTTAGACTGGCCCAATCGCCTCACGGTTAAGAGCCAGATGCCACATAACTGGGACCAGCAGTTAGCGTAATGGCTATGTCGCTGGACTCCCACGTAGTCGACCGCGGTTTGCGTCCCGGACCCGGCGGCTTAAACTCACGCCAGGCGCGTGTGCGTGCGTGCCCAAGATCCCGAGAGGAGAATGGAGGAGAAGGGATTGCGGCGTGGCCATCCCCCCTGGGGGGTGATTTCCTGCTTTCTATCTCTCTGTCTCTCTCTGTCTGTCTGGCGAGCGCACGTGCCCTATAGCAAAAACCTCTCCAAAAAAAAAAAAGAGCCAGATGCCACATAACTGACCATGGTTTGAATCCTGTTCCTGAGACTTGAAAGACATGCCAGACATGTGTACATGCCCCATACCAAAACAGAATGGAGAAATGGAGGAGAAGGATTGTGGCATGACCACAACCCATTGAGCAGTGCTCTTTCCCTATCCTAATCTCTGTCTGTGTCTGTGGTAAGCACATGTACCCCTTTGACAATATATGAAATTTTAAAAACCTACCAAAGACAGCCCACATATACTGTAGTGAAAGTTTGCTCATTAACATTATTTAGGAGATGGCAATTGTTTCTTGGGAACAGATAATGGTGCATGTGTCCTACCAGAGAACTTCAGATCACTTCTCTCAAATGATGATCCTGAACAACCCATGTTCTTTGGGATATTTAAACCTTGTATAAAGTGGGCCTGTAGAGGTGGAAGAGCAACATTGTGTGCTGAACACAGAAGCTCAGAAGAGATCCAGTCCTGGAATTTTAACTATTATTCTCCTGCGAAGGGTCCTGGTTGCTGTTCTGATTTCATAGTTTGTTTTCTTGACTTTACAACAATGTGAAAATAAGACTGTTTTGTATATTGTCTTCATTTATACAATTATTTAGGGTGTCAACCTACATTATTGAAATGAAGTAAGGAGCAGGTTTCTGCTAAATATTGCTATTTCAGAATACTCAAAATAAGGATGACCTAAAGCGATCTCTGATAGAAATATTTAATTACTGCTCTTTAGACGTTAGTAAAGAATTAGAAAGTCAAACAAGTAATCAAGAATGCAGATCCTTTGGAAGATACAATGAATAACACTGTTTTGAAGAAAGGACTTCTGCATGTCCAACATAGAGCCCTGTAATCTGAGTAACATTCTTTGTATGTGAACATCCCGTGCTGAACATTTTTCAGATGAAGACCAAACTGAAGCTTTAACAGGAGCTGTAAAATCTGTCAAACTGTATTTTGAGGTCAAGTAGTAGCACAGTGGTGATACAACTGGACCCACATGAGGAAAGTCCTGCGTTCTTATCCCAGAACCTTCTAGAGCACAACTGGGTCTATTTTACTAGAAAAGAGAATTTAAATGGTAAAGACAGAGGAACTAACTAGGTATTGTTTCCTGTTCCTAACCTCTTGTACTGATGTCCTTGAGTACATAAATAAAACAACTACCGATGCTGAAACTACATCGCATCATGTTAATATATATGATGCTAAATTGCTTTAAAGAATGATTTATTATTTACAAGGCAACAGTCTTGGTCATTATCATTTTATTTATTTATTTATTTATTTATTTATTTATTTATTTAGCTATAAGGTCCATGTGCTCACCAGAAACAGAGACAGAGGACAGAAAGCAAGAAATTATCCCCTAGGGGGATGGCCATGCCGCAATCCCTTCTCCATTCTCCTCTTGGGATCTTGGACATGCACACACATGCACCCTGCATGATTTTTAAGTTGCCAGGTCCGGAACTTTGCTGGGGACCAGCCTCGGCAGGGGTGGGTTGACTCGTCGGAGGTGGCGCTGGAAGGAAAGACTGAGGCCTTGGTGCCTTTTTCGTGCACATCCTGAGTTGGACACCCTCAAAGATTGCTCTCTGAAGAGTGACAACTGCTAGGAATCATCGTGCCTTTTTATTGAAAATGTGATGCATGCAAGTAAACGGGTGAGGGGCTATGTGTTCTAATTATCAATTCATAACGTTTTAACAATAGGGATCATAAATTTCATTCAGGAGTTGATTAAGGGCAGGTCTATTAATCATCGATACAGTTCAACAATTGTTTGATTGATGAAAGCAGGTTCTTGGGAACTTCAAGGAGTGCAGTTCCAGGAAACAGTTCCAGCAAGTAGAGTTAATTATCAGCCGATGTTTGGCAGCAGCCGTCTTGTGATTACTAAAAGAAAATCTCAAGTATATAGGTATTAGTTCTTATGGATCTCAATAAAGAATGATACTTATATAATTCTATAGGGATCTAAAATTTAATTAAAGGAATCCTACTATATCTATCTATTTTAAAGGGATGAGCCTACTGTTCACTTGGTGAGAATAAGGGGATACTTTAAACAGCTTCTCCAACTAGCAGTACTGGTTTTTCTTAAGTCAAAAGTAAAATGACTAACAAGTTAATGAAAAACTTTAAAATGGGTTTATGGTACCTAAGTGTTTTGTTGTGGATTCACTTGTGTAGCCTATGGCACCACTGTTATGTATTTTGTTAGAACATTAGTTACCATGGGGAGAGAGTGTCCTGGGCCAGTTTCGGCCTAGTCCTATTGTATGTAAAAAGGTTATTTATATTAAATGTGTCTTGAAGGGCCTTCCAAAGGTCAAGAAGATTTTTGCCTAGATAGAACTTCAGCACACCCTCCACTGTGACCACAGGGATGAAGCATTATAATTAACAGTAGGTGGTCAGGGCAAAAGGGAGCGGTTGGGGGACTTTCGGGAAATCTTACCACATACTCAAGATGTATGAGAGAGCTATGTAATTCTTTTATAGTAGTACATCAGGGAGTCGGAGGTGGGGGGGTCGCTTCCCAGCAAGGCTACCACAGTCTCCAGAGCATACAGCAAGCAGCTTTGCCAACATGCTGAGTTGACCCAAGCCTTGCTCATAGGTCGGGGGGCATACAGCAGTGGCCTTGCCAACGTGCTGAGCCTACCAAGGCTGTGCTCAAAGGTCAAAGGTTCAAACAGATCTTGGGGACCCACTGGGTCAGACTCCTCTATAACTGGAACTGCAGTCGACTTATGTGGGAGTCCAGCAACGTAACCTTTATACCATCTGCTGGTCCTGGTTGTCATCATTTTTACTGAGACATGAGTTTGCATCTACAGTATAACAGGTGAATCAAACATACCTATATATAGATGTATATATGTATATACATACCTATATATACGTATATACATATATACGTGTATATATACATGTATATACATGTGTGTATACACATATATATATACATACATATATATATACATATATATGTATATATATATATATATATACATGCACAATGTTTTACATAATGAAGTTTTGCTGAGCCTGTTTATAATGAACAGTGTCTCTTTCAGAAACGAATAGAATTAGAAATGACATTTACTGGGGCTAGCCCCAAAGCCTGGTGGTTAAGGGAGCCAGATTTCATATGGCCACCCATGATTTGAATACTGGCCCTGGTGTCTTGTTTGTCTTGTGTGTGGGATGTGTGTGTGTGTGTGTGTGTGTGTGTGTGTGTGTATACATGCCCCCCAAATTCTGGCAGGATAGAGAAATAGAAGAGAGGAGGTTGTGGTGTCACCATGCCCCATTGGGAGGTGTTTTCTTCCTCTGTCTCTGGTAATTACCAAAAAAAAAAAAGAAAGAAAAGAAAGAAATGATACTGAAAATACATTAATTAAAGTACATTTTGAAATTAATGTGGACCTAGATAATAATATATATAATACATATGTATGATATAAATTATATATTGGTTCTAACTACTGATTGATTGTAATTACTGGTTGTTTATCAGGATTAAAAATAATCACTAGGAAGGAAGTTCTTTAAATCAGAGAGTTAATATGTGCTTTTTTTCCATTTTGCTTATATTGAACATAATTGGCATTGGTACTAACTTGCATTTTTCTTCTGTAGTCTCTTGTTTTCAGCAGCCACTATAAAGCAGTGAGTGGCTACTCAGACCAGATTGTCCATCACTGGAGATCAGCTACCTCCTCGCTTCGTTGCTGCCTGCTTACTGAGCTGCCATCTTTTTTTTGTGTGGCCAGTTCATGAGTAAGTACCACGGAAGGGAAGAGACAAAATAGATGGTACTGGAAGAATAGGATCTGTTTCTTAAACAGAATCCTTTTAAGCTATTCAAAACTTTAGAAGTAATGTCAATTACTCTTTTAAAAAGAGGGTATCCATGTTAATAGCCTTCACAAGAGAGTCCTTCCTCACCTTGAATTGTGTTGATCTGAGAATAGTTGTATGATTGGTAGCTTGCAGTTTAGACAGGTGGTCTAAACTACAGTTGGAATGAGTCATCCATCTCTCAGGTGGATTATCACCCATCATCAGGGTCAGAGGAGAGAGATCCAATGTCATCTGCATTGAGGTATTTTTTTTTGAGGTTTTCTTAGGAGGGGGCAAGATTTCATAGGAAAGAGAGAATTTATCTGACCTTACCACCCAGTATAGTCTCTAAATAAAGAATGGAAACATCAATACTTTGGCATTGAGAAATGTGTCATGGGTCAGCAGGTGGCATGGTGGTTAAGGTGGCTGGATTCCACATGGCCAACTGCACTGTTTGAGTCTCAGACCTGGCAACTTGAAAAACATCCCAGCAAATGTGTGTATATGTACCCAAAATCTCAAGAGGTGAATAGAAGGGAGGGGATTGTGGTGTGGCCATCTTCTCTGGAGTGCTTTCTTTCTTTCTCTTTTTCTTTCTCTCTCTCATGAGAACACACACCCTATATCAAATTAAAATAATATTTTTTTAAAAAGAAAGAAACTTCTGTCAGATGTTTCCTCACTTTCCTAAGTAACATTGCCTAGACTGTGGTTTACCCATACCACTTGAAAAATGATTGTTGGATTGGGCCAGCAGATGGCACAGAAGTTAAGGCAGCTAGATTCCACATGAATGAATGTGCAGTTTGAGTCTTGGACCCCATGGCTTGAAAATCACACTGGCTGCATATGTGTGTGGCCAAAACCCTGAGAGGAGAATGGAGGAGAAGGGACTGTGGTGTGACTTCCCTCTAAGACGTGACTTCTTACTTTCTTCCCCTTGTGCACTCAAGGTAACGCCTGTAAGCACCCTATAGCAAACTTGAAAAAAAAAAGTGTCTGTTGGATCTCATTTACTATTCAGCACTCATACTCTAATTTGCAGATAGGGGTAGTTTCTATCGTAGTTTTAACTGTGGGCAGCTGTCTGGCTCCTTTCTAATACCCTGTATTGAAGTTCAGCACTCCCAAGATGCAGACTGCACTGCTGCAGAGACTCCCGTTGGCACACTAAGTTGGTTTACTTTGCCATTCCCTCAGAGGGTATTTGTTCACTTTCCCCTGTTTCTCTCTGTCTCCGCAAGTGCGTAGTCCCCATAGCAAAAAGAAAATGAAAAAGCATACAATTTGGC
Organism: Tupaia tana; assembly: GCA_026018925.1. Taxonomy (NCBI): domain Eukaryota; kingdom Metazoa; phylum Chordata; class Mammalia; order Scandentia; family Tupaiidae; genus Tupaia; species Tupaia tana. The sequence goes on from JAKSZU010000003.1 coordinate 127,444,399, forward strand.
CATGGATCCACAGAAAGGAGAATGAAAATGAAATGCTGAATCCCATTCATTCCTGTCTGCTTAGATTTCTTTTTCTTGGTTATGTACTATATGAACTTACTTCCCTTCTTAACTTGATTTAATAGGGGCTATCCAGAAAGTATTTTTATTTTGTGCGTATTATTTTCTTCCAAAGCATTCTTGGTCTTTGAAGCTGAATGTAATACATGCAGATGCACTTTTTCTAGGAAGCATCTAAAGTCTTCTATAGAAGGCAGCTTTCAAATTTCACACATAATTGGTTTCTTCTTACTCTTAATCAGATTAATATATACCAAGAGGCCTAACACAAAGAAGTTTATATTTCTGAGAGAGAGGTGTCAACACGTTTTTTTTTACTAATTTTATTTATTATTATTATTTTAAATTTACTGTAGAGCAGCAGAGAGAGACAGAGAAAGAGAGAAAGAAAGTGAGAAAGGAAGCCACCAGGTCCAGGACTTGAACCACAGTCGGCCATGTAGGAGGTTAGCACTTTAACCACCATGCCACCTGCTGGCCCCCCTTACCCCCCATTTTTTTGAGAGAGAGATTTTTGCTATAGGACACATGCACTTGCCAGAGAGACAGAAAGTGAGAAGTCATCCCCCAAGAGGAGATGGCCACACTACAATCCCTTCTCCTCCATTCTCCTCTCAGGATTTTGGGCACGCACACTCTTGCAACTAGTGTGAGGTTTAAGCTGTCAGGTCCGAGACTTGAACCACAGTCAACTACGTGGGAGTCCAGTGTAACCATTACACCATCTGCTGGTTCCAGCACTTTTTTACTTCTCGTATTCCAGTGTTTTGTAGAGCTAATAAGTATGAGCTATCTTGATGTATAATCGCAAGTATGGGCATAAAAGTTCATCATTTGTTAACACTTGGAGCTCCCAAAAATCTCTGCAGCCAACTGCTCTTAATAACAGCTCCAGGGAGGCCAGGAGATGGCACAGTGGATAAGGACACTAGACTCCCATGTGGCCATCTGTGGTTCTAGTCCTGGATCTGGTGGCTTGCTTTTCCACACCTCCCCAAATTCTGTCCCTCTTTGGTCAAATTAAAATAAACAAACAAATAAATAATGTTAAATAGAATAATTCTTAAAAAAAAAAAAAGAGTAGCTCTAGGACTAGCAGATGGTGTAATGTTGACGTTATTGGACTCCCACATAGTCAACCACAGTTTGAGCCCTGGACCCAGCGGCTTAAAATTCATACTGGACATGTGTGCATGTGTGCCCAAAATCCCAAGAGGAGAATGTAGGAAAAGGGATTGTGGCATGACCATCTCCCCAGGGGGTGATTTCTTGCTTTTTATCTCTCTGGTGAGTGTATGCACCCTATAGCAAAAATCCCTCAAAAAAAAAAAAAAAAACAAACAAACAAAAAAAAAAACAACCTCCATTCTCCCAACCTACTCATACATGCATGCCATGCATGTCTCAAATCCCAAATATATACTTGACAGTTGTTTTCAGAGGAGCCAGAAGTCTTAACTACTGGGCTGCTGTTTACCTAAAGAACAATAAGTCTAGCTTGAGGAAAATGATGATGGCTATAAATTTGTGGTGGCAAGCAGGAGAAAGCTTTTATCATTTGGTAAAAGTCTGTTCTCCGTCATCTTTCTTTCCTCCCTAGCCTCTGTTCTCATATTGTTTGTAGGGTTTCTTCACACAGAATGTGCTAAACCTAAAACTGGGAGTAGTTATACCATGACTATAGGAAAAGAATAAGACTTAAACAGGTCTGATTATTTCATACCTCCATACACAACTCTCACTTTTCAGTCAGTCCTGGAGTAAAATAAAGCAGCATTGCATGAGATACCTTGAATATCTTACACTGATTGCTAACCCACTGATGATGAGGAGAGAGAAACTGATTTCCTTTGAAGCCTCAACCCTGGTCTTGAATTAAGACAAGTTAATTTCCAGGACCAGCAGATGGCATAATGGTTACGTAACTGCACTCCCACATAGTTGACCACAGTTTAAGTCCCGGACCCAGAGGCTTTAAACTCATGCTAGGCGCACATGTGTGTGTGTGCCCAAAATCCCGAGAGGAGAGTGGAGAAGGGATAGCAGTGTAGCCATCCCCCCGGGGGGTGATTTCTCGCTTTCTGTCTCTTTGTCTCCCTCTCTCTCTGGTGAGCACATGTGCCCTATTGCAAAAATCTGTCTTTAAAAAATAAATTTCTCTGGCATATGCTATGAAAACTAGGATCAGTTCATGAAGAACTGTGCCAGCAAGGAAGGAATTATAGAAGCTGTTTTATTATTAGCTAAGGAAATAATTCTATAGGGTTAATAAACTAAGACCCTGGAAATTTATCTTACCAAAGAAACGAAGCGCTTGGTTGGAGTGGGTAGGCTTCCTAAAGCTAGAGCAGGAATGTACCTGTCTTCAGGAAGGACACACTGAATGCTTGAGGAGGCAGCCCCCAAAGGCACTGTAGTTGGAGTTAATGAGGCAAAACACAGGGGTTAGCTAGCGTGGAGCTAGAGGGGAGGGGAAAATGGGGTGTCACGGCTCATCTGCCCCTGCTTCTCAGCAATTGGAAGGGCCATTTGAGGTTAGAATGGGTAGGCTGTCTAGGATAGAGCTGAGTTAGGAAGCAGAATTTATTCTAAGTAGAAATGGACTCTTCTCGCCCTCTTTTGGACCTCTGGAATACACTGCTTACACACTCACATGACATTCTATGACTCTGCATTGATCTTGATTCAGGGCTCCTGGCCAAAGAAGCTTATCAAAACACTGAAAAATATTTCACTAAGAACTCTGCCTTACAAACCTCTCAGTATTTAACCCTGAAATTGGAAAGATACCAACAACATGACAATCAAAAATGGGTGAAAGTTTGTAACTGGAGAATTTATTTCATTTTAAGTATAAGGGTGCCAAGCAATGAGTCCTAGGCAGAAAAGGCCTTCCTGAGTCGTTAATTGTTCTCACCCTGTTCCTTCTTGCCAAGTTTCTAGCTTTTGACTTTCCATCTTGAGACTGTGAGCCCAAAGTCTTTATGTATAATTCCAATGTAAGTTATTTTCTGTCCAAAAAAGGGGGGATGGACAGCAGGTGGTGTGGTGTTTAAAGTGCTGGACTCAAACATGCCTGACTGAGGTTTGAGTCCCAGACCCAATGGCTTAAATATCACACCTGGCACATGTGTATGTGTGTGGCCAAAATCCTGGAAGAATGTAGAGGAAGAGGGCTGCCGTGTGGCCATCCACCCCAGGGAGTGTTTTTACTTCCTTCTTACTGTCTCTCTCTGGCCAGCACATGTACCCTATGGCAAAAACCTAAAAAAAAAAAAAAAAAAAAAAAAAGATGATGATGATCAAAGACTAGTCCTGTACATTGCAATATGACCACACCCCACTGGGGGATACTTCCTCTCTCACTCTGTGGCAAGTGCATGTGCCCTCTGACAATTAGAAAAACATCAGAGCACTTACATTTGGGTTTAAAATTTGTCAGTGTGGAGCCAGCTAGGTGGCATAGTGGTTAAGGCAGCTGGATCCCACATGGCCAACTATGTGACTCTGGGGAGCGATTTCTCACTTCCCTCCCCTCTCTATCTCTCTCTGGCAAGCACATGTACCCTATAATGAACTTAGAAAAAGGAAAAGAATAAACTAAGTATGGGCTGGCTCCATGACCTCATGCTTAAGGGATCCTTATTCCACAGAGTTGACCAATGTTTAGTCCCAGCCCCAACAGCTTGAAAAACATGCTGCACACATGTGCATGCCTACCCAAAAATCCCACAAGATGGAGAAATGGAGCAGAAGGAATTGAGGACATGACCACGTTCCATTGAGGTTGCCTTCTCCCTTTCTTGCCTCATCCCTCTAAGTCTCTCCCTGTCAGTTGCCCTCTGACAGTTAAAGATAAAGAAAGGTGCCTCCCCCCCACCAAAAAAAAAGACAAAAAACTGGGAAAGCAAGGGAGGGGAAGAGAGGGAAAGGGGAAAAAAAGATTTAGGTTTGCTTTCCTCATCCAAGAGTATGCATGTTGTTTGAGATACATAACACTGGTCAAACTGCTGTACTGCTCAACTTCTTTACACATTGCTTTAAAAAGAATTATATATTTAATTTTATTTATTATCGTTATTATTATTCAATTTGACCAGAGAGAGACACAGAGATAGAGATAGAGAGAGTTTGAACGCAAGCTGTATTTCTTTTCATGTTTACATTTAGTTGTCATAAATTCTTTTTTTTTAAGTAAAATAGCTATTTATTCAGCCTCTTGTCATGCCAAAATGTTCTATGCTTATACAACTATAATTAGTACACCCTCTTGTAACAGGCAAAATTGTACATCAAATTTTATTTCATGTTACGTGATTATATAAAAATGTAAAATGAAAATGATTTATCAATTCTTTTTAACATTCCTAGTAAACAATTCAGCAGGAGATTCTATAACAAATTATGACAAGTTAAATTTATTGAGGATTACATTATTACTCTTCCGTTGTCATAAATTCTTCTGGATAATCAGCTCTCTGCTGTTAGCTTGTGTAACGGGTTTTGGAGCTCTCCAAGCAGTTTGCTGTGAGCCTCTGTAGTTTTGCAACTGGGCTGTAGGTGGCACTGCTTCCTAGCAAACTTGGGCTTCATCCGCAAACCAGAATTGTTTATTCTCTGATTATTGGTAAAGGATGCTCTTCCTCTGATCTTGGTACCCTTTCATTCCCTGCAGAGGCACCTGCAGTCCTAAGGTCAGCCAACTGATTGTTTATATGCCCCACAGCAGTATTTCTCAGGACTCAGCTTGAGATGCTAGGGAGCTTGTTATAAACCTAGATATATTGGCCCCTGCCTCAGACCGTCTGGATAAATTTGCACTTTTGTGCTCCCAAGGAGATTCTTTTTTTTTTTTTTTTTTTTTTTTTTTTTTGGAGAGGTTTTCGCTATAGGGCACGTGCACTAGCCAGACAGACAGAGAGAAACATAGAGACAGAAAGCGAGAAATCACCCCCCAGGGGGATGGTCATGCTACAATCCCTTCTCCTTCATTCTCCTCTCGGGATCTTGGGCACGCACTCACACGCGCCCAGCATGAGTTTTCAGCACCGGGTCTGGGACGCGAACCGCAGTCAACTACGTGGGAGTCCAGCGACATAGCCATTATGCTAACTGCTGGCCCTGCAAGGAGATTCTTAAAGCATACCAAAATTTGACAAACATTGCCCTAACAATTGAGCAATATGAAAATAGAAAAGTCAGTAGCAAAGTAGAGAGATTTACCTAAGTGCTGAATTTCTAAGAAATAATAGAACTACCCTAACTACAACCAGTGTTTTACATGCTGATTTCTTCCATCTGCTCTTGCCTTTGATGTCTGGTTTCTTTTCATTTCTTAATCTAACTCCAGGGTCCTTCTGAGAAAGTATTACTTATCATAGGCCTCTACCATTTTTTTTTTAGACAGATATTTGCTGTAGGGTGCGTGCACTCTAGGGTGCTTGCCTGAGAGACAGTGAGACAGAAAGTGAGAAATCACCCCCCAAGGTGATGGTCACACCACAATCCCTTCTTCTCCATTTTCCTCTTGGGATTTTGGGCACACACACACACACACACACACACGCATCTGGTGTGAATTTTAAGCCCCTGGGTTCAGGACTCGAACTGTGGTTGACTAAGTGGGAGTCCAGCGACATAACCATCACATCTTTAGTGGTCCTGGCCTCTAGCATTCTTATCAACAAATGCTAGGCAGATAATCACCGCCTCTACTTTTTTTTTTTTGCAAGATTTTTGCCATAGGGCACATGTGCTGGAGAGACAGAGTCAGTGTGAGGGTAAGTGAGAAATCATGCTCTGGGGGGATGATCACGCCTCAGTCCCTTCTCTATTCTCCTCTTGGGGTCTTGGGTACACTGCCAGATCCAGGACTTAAACTGCGCTAGGCCATGTGGGAGGCCAGCACCTTAACCACTATGCCACCTGCTGCCCCCACAGCTTCCACACTTTAATAAAAGGTAGCCTGCTGTCTTCAGCAGACTTTTTATCAGATGATTTTGCAGCCATCTGAATATACAGCTGCTTGGTAGAGTGAGAATAGGCACAGATCGCTGAAAAGGGATAAAAACCTGTGCTTCTAAACTGGCAGGAGTCCTCTACTCTACTTGGAGGGTATCTTCTAAGTGTGGTGTGTTGCACTTGTGGTGAGATAAGGCTTTGTGTATAACCTCTGCCCTTGCCAGGAAATGAATCTGCTATTCTCTGGCAATTGCTTCCCTCCCATCCCCATCCTCCCTGCTGTCCCTTCCTAAGCTTATGTCCTGAAAGGAAAATTTTCTTATCTGCCGTGGGGTTTGTCAGTCAGCAACCTGGCCAGGGGAGAAGAGAAAGAAATGGTGATAAACGAGGAGCATTGCCACAAAAGCATTAAAGATAGCTTCAAATATGTCAGGTCAATACTCTTAGTTCTTTTTTAAAAAAAGAATTATTTTGATTTTGGGGAAACAGAAATGAAGACTTCCCACTGATAATTTGGCCTCCGGCACACAAAACTCGCATGGAGAGGCAAAGGGAAGAGGCCTTCTTGGAGACACAAGCCTCATGGATTCTGCAAACTAGCCATTTTGGGGAAACAGAAATGAAGACTTCCCACTGATAATTTGGCCTCCGGCACACAAAACTTGCGTGGTAGGAAGACCCCTTCCAGGCCTCCTGCCTCTGTACCTGTCTCTGTCTCTCTCTATCTCTGTCTCAGTCTCTGTCTCCTCTCTTTTTTTTTCAGTTTTTGCTTTTTAGAATTCCGTGCGTTGCGCTTGCACATCGCGCAGTTTTCCAATTTTTCTTTTTTTTACTGAGATTTTTTTAAATATTAATTTTTTTATTGTATTGAGAAGTCTTATCTTCATTTTTTTCTTCTCTTTTTCTGTTTCTTGTTTGTTTTTTTGCTGTTGTTGCTGTTGTTTCTCTCTCTCTGTTTCCTTTTCTGCACGCTCCTCAACTCTCAGATTGATCTTCCAAGTTTGGGAAGAAACTGACCATCCACCAGATGACTAGAGATCACTGCAGGACCACAAGAAATATGGGAAAGCAGGAAAATACCTCTGCTTTAAGGGAAAAGGATAACTCCTCTTCATCTACACACAGTTCAAAGGAATTCATGGAAATGTCTGATAAAGAATTTAGAACAGGGAACGAGCAGTTAGCGTAATGGCTATGTCGCTGGACTCCCACGTAGTCGACCGCGGTTGGCGTCTCGGACCCGGTGGCTTACAACTCACGCCGGGCGCGTGTGCGTGCGTGCCCAAGATCCCGAGAGGAGAATGGAGGAGAAGGGATTGCGGCGTGACCATCCCCCCTGGGGGGTGATTTCTCGCTTTCTGTCTCTATGTCTCTCTCTGTCTGTCTGGCGAGCGCACGCGCCCTATAGCGAAAAACCTCTCCAAAAAAAAATAAAAATAAAAAAAGAATTTAGAACATTCATAATGGCAAAACTAACAGAGATGGAAGAGAAGAGAGACAATGAACTGCTGAAGAGGAAGGAGAAAGAAGTTGTTGAGTTCCAGGAGGTGAGGAAATTCATGCAAGATCTAAAAAGGGAATTTCATACTTTACAAAAGAATCAGATAGTACTGTTAGAGATGAAGGCTATAATACAGGAAGTCAAAATCTCCCTTGAAAGTATTAAAAGCAGACTAGATCGTACAGAAAATAGAATCTCAGACATAGAAGAGAAAATTGCTAGCCTAGAAAAATCCACCATGAAGACTGAGAAAATGGCACAAAAATTTGAGACTAATATACAAGAAATACTAGATACCATCAAACATACAAACATCCAGATAATAGGCATCCCAGAAGGCGAAGAGACTCATAAGGGCATTGATAATCTATTCCATGAGATCCTGCAAGAAAACTTTCCAAACCTAGAGAGGCACTCAAAGATTCAGTCCCAAGAAATACAGAGGACCCCAAATAGAATCAACCCAAGAAGATCTTCACCAAGACACATTATAGCCAGATTGACCAAAACAACAGACAAAGACAAGATACTAAGATTGGCAAGAGAAAAACGGCAAGTTACCTACAAGGGGTATCCCATCAGACTAACAGCAGATCTCTCATCGGAAACAATGCGAGCGAGGAAAGAATGGGAAAATATATTCAACGTGTTAAGGGAAAAGCAATTTCAACCGAGAATACTGTACCCAGCAAAATTATCATTCATTTGGGAAAAAAAGACACAAACATTCCCAGATAAACAAAATCTGAAAGAATTTACCAGCACCAGACCAGATCTCCAAGAAGCTCTTAAGGAAGTTCTATGTCAGTAAAATTAAATGCAGACACACAGAAATAAAAGTTCAAAAATTAAGAAAACGCGCAACTTAATTGTAGGAACAATGTCTGGAGATGAATATTATATCCCAGAATTCAATCTGGAACATCAAACCTTAACAGAAGAAAGATTAAGTACATGAGACTGAACTGATGAAACAACATTCTGTGACTGGACTAAAACATTGCTGTTTTTCTTCTAAGCTTTGTTGTCTGATTTTAAAGGATTTTTGTCCTGTCTTGAGCTGTCGATAGGTGCATGTACCTACTATTTGAAAAGAATACTAACCTGTTTCTAGGCTTTAAGTTTCAAGGAAATATCATTCCTGTTCAAAACTGCTCTTCTTGAAATTACCAGCTGGATTTGCTATTGAAAGTAGTTAGATTACTTATGATATTGTGTGACCAACAAAATGTTGGGGGAAAAGGAATGGAAGACAACTGTATATAGCAGAGATAGTGTAATAAGAGAGTGGGAAAGGGCAGAGGGTCAAACATGGGGTAAAAAACATATATATACATATACATATTTATGAAAGTAGAAATGGAATATTATTGATGATAACATGCATGATTAAGCAACTATGCAGTTTATTCTAGATGGGAAACCACATTTAAAATGTTGTGATGATGCTCAGGGAATGAATGTTAAGTAATTTAAAAAAAAAAAGTTGCAGGAGAAAAAAAAAACAGTAAAACTGTTCATATCGAAATTTAAAAAAAAATGCATATTTGATGACTGCAGTAAGCTATATAGCCCCAGCTGGGTACTACTTTATAATATGTTCATTCTATTCACTGAGGTTTATACCTAAAGTCAGACTTGGGTTCATGTATAGGTATATATCAGCTGTGCTAGCTATTAGATATATTTAGACTAATTAAGTTCATTAGCAAATCAATTAAAGGGGGGGGAAGGCATAGAGAGCAACCATGGATACCAGAGATAATGTGGGAGGAGAGTGGGACATGGCAGAGGGTGAGGGATAGGGAATCAAGGATGGCAAAACAAAAAACAAAGTATATAAGATATAAGAATTGGAAAATTATTTGCTGATAACATGTATGTTCATGTGCTTGATTGAGCCAATACACAGTGTATTTTGGATGGAAAAAAATAATAAATAAATAAAGTAGAAAAAAAAAGAAAAGAAAAAAAGTGAGGAAAAAAAAAGAATTATTTAACTTTATTTATTTAAATTTGACCCAGGGTTTGGGGGAGAAAGTGAGAAAGCAAGCCGCCATGTCTGGGACTCAAACCACAGTCGGCCATGTGGGAGTCCAGCACCCTTAACCACCATGCCACCTGCTGGGCCCAATACTGTTAGTTCTTGATTGACAATTAACTAGCTCCTTTTACAGCATCTCCATCACTTATATAGCTAATAGAAATTTGCCAAGAACAATATCTAACAATGAAGAAAAGTGGCAGAGTGATCAGACATATATGTTTATGATAGAATTATTGCTAACCTGGTATTCTGGTTTATCTATGAAAACTCCTAGTCTCTGAATATTCAGTTTGTTTATAAGTTTATGTGGTTAGAGGCTAGCCTTTTCCTGGGAAAGCTTACTCAGTCATTAGCAACAGCTGAGTTTGTCAGAATAAGGTATTTAAAACCACTAGTCTAAGAATCATTCACATAAGTCTGTTTTCAAAGTTGAGGTTTCCAAAAGATTTAGTTCATATGGAAAATGTGGAAGAACCTTTTCTGTGACTCTTTCGCTGCAGGTCACCGCAGTGCCATTGGATTCTTACTGCAATGACCGAAGTGCAGAGTATAAGCGGCGAGTTCTGAAAGAAGGAGGGAGTCTGGCAGCTAAGCAGTGTTTGTTGAATGGGGCCCCTGAACTGACTGCAGACTGGCTAAATTGACGGTCCCAGTTCTTACCTGAGCCAGCTGGAGGACTGTGGAGCATCAGGCCTCAGAATGGCTGGTCTTTCATCAGGTTTCCAGGTGGGAAACCTCTCCATTCCCTTGGAATATGTCCCCAGCTTTGGCAAAGGGAGAACCAAAAAGATGCTCCGTGTGGTGGTTTCCAGTATTTGGAATTTAGAGTTCTTGAGCTTTCTTTTTTCCTCTTTTGCCCTTTGTAGTTTATGAGTAATAATACCAGTAATTCGGGGCTTCTTTATTTGAACAAATTAAAAAGAAATAGAAATAAACGTAGTAGGAAAGTATCCAGGTCGGTTGAATGAGTACAGTTGTCTGTACCATTGCCAGGGGAATGAATGAGAATGTCATCACTCCAAGAAAGCCTCGCTTAAGTCGCATAAACAGTGTCCTGCACAAAACACGAGAGATCTGAGTGATAACAAGAGGAAAACTGTGCTTTGTGCCAAAATGACAGCAGATTCCCAGACCCCCCTTGGGTCAAGGTTGAGGGTTGCAAGGAAACTAGATTCATCTTTGCTTTAATGAAATTTTTAAGGAAACAACACAGAGGGTTCATTGGCTCGTGTTTTTTATTCACACCACCTGGCAACGCAGAGTAGCAGCATGGAGCTACAGCGTTAGCTCTGCCCACATTCTCTGATACCTCAGCTGTGTTCATCTTGCTGGCATGTAATGCAAGTGATCTGGATCAAGGTATTCCACAGCACACTTGGTAATGCTAAGAGATAACTGGATTCCAGTGTTGGAGGCTTGTGTTTTCTACCTGATGTCAACTTTGTCAAGTGTCAGAGTTTGTGTCAGCCTGTGAGTGGCTTCAGGAGTGCTTTGAACTGAAAGATACCTTTTTGGGTAGATAAATGCAGTGTTACGTATGGCCTCAGAGCTGTCTTAAACACCTGGAAGCAGTAAGTGAAGGTAAATAATTTCAAAATCAGGAGAAAGCCTTAAATATATAGCAAACCTCTGTGGAAGCCACAGAATCCCAGCAGGCAGTGAGCACAGGTATTAAAAGAAGAAAGATGGCACTTAAATCATCTTTATCCCGTCTTCATTCTCATTCCCAGTTTCCCAGTACAGGAGTAGAAGGCTTATTGCTGGTGCTGTGGGAATCTCTTATGGCTTTTCCTGTTCTTTGAAAGAAAAATGGACCTTGTTTAAATAGCAGGAAGTGTCTGAGTTCATTTTGCATTGATAAAAAGCACCAGCCTCACTGGCTGTTTACTGTGAGAACCAACCAGCTCCTCACTGACCCCACTGTGCTCTGGAGACTGACTGTAGACTGGCTGGGGCAGGGTAGGGTAGGGGTGGGGGGATGGTATAACTAGAACCTGTGTTTTATTTCTCTTTCTTCTATGCTTTTGCGTAACCTGTTTCCCTGGAAAAGGTTGACTTCATTTCAGTCCTTGAGAGGTATGGGTTTCATACCTTGACTGGGTCTCTGTATTTTACCACAAGGCTACATAGTCTCCACAAACATCTCCTTTCCTTGGAAAAGAGAGGTGTTGTTTAACATGTTACCCTAATATTACTGTCATGCGCTACATTCTTTTGTAAGAGAGCATTAAGAATCTGTATGAAAATGAAAATACTGTAAGACCATACTATGGGATTATAGAAAATATTGTAAGAGAGAGTAGGTCTGTTTATTTCGACCTTTTTGAGCTTCTGTTTTAAAGAAGGGGTTTGGCTTGCAGAATCAGCCCGATTTCTAGGGAACTGTGCTCTTGTTGGCTCTGTGCCCTGCTTAGCAACAGGTGGTGCAGTTATGCAGTGTAACTTTGGTAGCTCCTAAAACACTGGGAATGCCAGGCTCAGAAGACAGGGCAGTGTGTGCAGAGAAGGAAATCTGTTTTATCCACATGTCTTACTGGAACAAATACACAAGGCTGATTTTCTCTGTTCTGGCATGCTCACTAGAGCATCAGAAATATTGTTTAGTGCTTTAGTGTTTTATGACTGTTGCTGAGATCTGTTTCTTCTTAGATGTGTCCCTTCGGGGCAGTCCAAAGAAATCTGCTCATCCACTTCTGCCTCCCCTCTACACAGTAGCAAGCTGACAACAGGTAGCACTTGTTTCCTTTAGGCTTGTCAGAGTTCCATCCTTACAAGTGGACACATGTCTTCATCTGAGCTTTTCTATTCCTACCATCAGTTCACCTAGTTGTGGTTAGTAAAGTAGATGCAGGAAGCAGGGTTATGAAAACCATGGGATCCTATTTTGAAATGAAGCTTCTTAAAATTCAGACACAAGACAGATTTATATGTGCTTTAGTGTTTGTGCTGAGGGAATGTGTTTGAATGGAGAAGATAAGCAGGCTGCAGAAATCTGATGAGCATAGGTTACCTACTCTTACTCAATGGCTGGAAAATACAGGGGCTTCTATTGTTTTCACCTTCCTGTGCTTTTAATGAGAACAGAAAGAAAAAAGTAATGTCTAAAACTGATCATTACCTCTGTGGGGAATGTTTAGCAGCTATCGAAATTGAGAGACCCCAGGAAATCCAATTAAAGAGGAAGGATAATTGTGATAAGAAGAAAACCTTAACGTTGTTATGAAAACGCTGCTGCCTGATCAGACTTGGAATTTGTATAGCCTTCTTGTCTGGTGCCAGGGAGTGGGCTTAGTTATCACTTTCTGTCCCAGCTGCAGTCATCTGATTGTGTTGGTAAGGAGACCAACAAAAAGAAGAGCATTTTGATAATCTAAACAGGATCAAACAAAGAGGCTGAACAAAGGTGTGTGCCCACGTGGCCTGGAGGGGGTGAGTGCAGGAGAGATGTGGCCTGGCAGCATTCCCGAGGTGGGAAAAGGCAGGCCACAGTGCAGAGAAGTAAACATCCAGGACCTGCAGCCAGAGCTAAAACAGTGGCTGATGATTTGTTGTGGTTCCATCAGCACATCCGTTCTTGTCCGGCTTGCACAGCGATTGAGCTCTTGGCGAATAGTGGGGAGATCAGAGAAGTGACCGCTGAGAACGCCTGGATTGCTCTCAGCAGTAGGCCTCAGCAGTTCTGAGGAAAAGCCCTGTGTTCAGACCCTGACACCAAGGCTGAACAGCATGTTTTCCCGCTGACTTTTAGTGTCAGTGGTCTGCATCTCTCTCTCCTTTCCCGCTCCCTTTTTGAGTCCGACAGCCACTTCCTTGTATACTCTTATCCAGCCCCTTAAACTTCATATTTTCCCTCTTAATGGCAGCAATTGTTCCGGGTATGTTTATAGACCAGTCTGCAAACAGGAAACTCTCCTTCCTGAAATGGGAGTTGAATGATACCGAATGGATAAGATGAGAATTTGTGAGTTAAGGGTTCTTTAAAGATCTCTGGCTGAAATGCTTGTTTTATAAGAAGAAGGAGAAAGCATAAGTCAATAGTGAAAGCAGCTTTGCTTCACTGAAACCCAAAGTCCGTCTTTCCGAGAAGCTGAACGAGACCTGGTGTCAGTAGTGAATTACAGCGTGGGTTAGCGACAGTTACCAGCCATCCTATGGGTATTCATGTAGGAAGAGGAAATTTTATTTGATTTTTAAGAAAAAGGTCGAAGGTGGGTACATTTAGTTACATTTCTTAGTGTTCAAGTATCTCCAAGGCAGTCCTTATTCTGTATGTTCTTATTTGCAGACATGAACACATTACCACACAGAACCTAGCAGAAACATAGCTAGAGAGAAGATGGACAATTAAAAAACCAAAACAAAAGCAAACAAAAAAAAAACAGATTTTTCAGGTCATTTACAGCAGGTAGGATGTGGACATCACTCACAGGTGTCTACAGGTACCTGGTGCTTCCTGAGTAAGGAATGGAGCCGGGGAGTTTTTAAATGCCTTTGCAGCAGATGTCTGCTGAGGACAGCTGTCAGTTGGTAGGGAACCCACATCTCACTACTTCAGGAGTTTTCTTCCCATTACACTCCTGGAGATGATTTAACAGGGCTTTCCATTCTTGCTCTAGAACACTTTCCAGCTCTCACAATGACAGTTATCCTGGTTGTAGTAATTTTGGCTGCATACAGCTTTTCAGTGTGTGATTTTGTTGTTTCAATTGGATACAGTTCCCACCCCAACCCCCTTTTCTTCTCCCCAGGCAAGAAGAGCCTCATCACTGACAGTGGAAAGCTGTATGCCCTTGATGTCCTGCTGCCTTGGCTCAAGTCTCAAGGACATAGGGTCCTTATCTACTCCCAGGTGGCCAGGATGATAGACCTGCTGGAGGTAGGAGAAGGAACCTTGGGGACCTAGGATACCATGGCATCTAACATGTAGGCCTCAGATGTTCATGACTAATGTCAGTCCTGCTTGATAGAAACCCTGAACTTCCTCTTCATGAGTTTTTCAGTCTAGAAAGGAACAGATCAACTACTGGCAGGAGGGAAGTGTGCAAAGGACTTCTGCCTCCTTACCTGGACCAGTGAGACAGAGCACTCCTTATACTGAAGAATCTCCTTGAAAAGCCCTCTGAAATTCTGTATGGAAAACAAGATTTGGGATTAGTTTTCTATGTGCAAAGCAGCACCTTTTCAACCCATGTTCATGTAGTGGTTCTCAACTTGACTATGTACTGCAATCACCTGGAAAGCTTTAATAATTAGTGAAGTCTGGTCCCATCCCCAGAGATTAATCATAGAAACAGAACAGTGGAAATGAGAAAAAATAGTCACAAATCACAAGAGTATGTCTTTATACAAGAAAGTTGAAGAGACTGAAGCTCCTAGATGTCAGGAGTATATTAATTTCTCATGTTTTTTCCTGAGTCTTATATAGTAAGGCTTCATGTTTTAACCTTGCTACTCTAGGGAGTGGGTAGTAAGTGGAAAATGGACCATGATCAGCTCTTTGGGAATCAGGGAATAGGGACCATATCGGTGCAGAAGGTATGACGGGTAGATTCAGTAGGGAAGATTTTTAAACTCTTTGGAAGCCATGTTTGGCTTCCTGAAATTTGCAGTGAGTTTATCTGAGTTTAGTGGCAGGTTCCTTTTAATAATCTCTCAGCTCATTTTAGCATGAGACATAACAAATGCTATTTGAGGTCCATTTGATCACTACGTCTTAATTTATGTACAGTATTTAGCCTCTTGATTGCTATCAACAGATCAAACTCTGGTTTGAATTATGAGTAGGCCATCAATTTCTAAAAGATGGAAAAATCCACTAAGTGTCTAAAAGTCATGAGAACAGAGATGATTAAGCCATCGTGTGTGATACAAATCTTTTTTTTATTTATTTTTATTTTTTTTTATTTTACAACTTTATTACCATGGCTTTAAAGATATAAATATATTAGACGGGCCCCAAACCTAGTCCATCTTTTTCATGAGCTCATTAAATGAACCGAAACACTGTTTTGCTTCCACTATTTGAATATTTCAATTCTGCTCTATGTTTGAGGATATTTGGGGGATGGGCTAGGATAGGGAGAAAACAGAGATAAGTCAAGCTCCAAATTTGTATGATTTTGTACTCTTGGGGCTCAGAAATGGCACACCAAATTGACATCATTTACTCTTTGAACCAGCCCGAGTGACGGTAAAGGGGTGATTAGTCAGATCACAGATGGCGTACACACACCAGCCGATCTGAGTTGCTTTCCATTCCAAGGTCTCATATTCATAGCAAGGAATGGGAGTCCTGGGGGTGAGCAGGAAATGGACAGGCAGGGCGAGATGGTGCAGGAGTGTGCGATTTGGGTGCACGACTTTCTCCACCTCTCTCACCCCAGCAGAGTCGGAACTCATTCTTTTTTTTTTTCTTTTTTCTTTATTTATTTATTAACATTCATTCACTGTACATCATTACAGCATACAAAATGAGATTTTTCCATTCACAGTGCACTGTATATTGGCTCAATCAAGCACATCAAGATGTGTGTTATTGTCAGCACATAATTTTCCATTTCTTGTTTTCTGTATATTTTGCCTTTTTTCCCATTCTTGATTCCCTATCTCACCCTCTGCCATCTCCCACCCACCTCCCACATTGTGTCTGGTATCTATTGTTGCTTTCTCTGCCTCCCCTATTTTATTGTTTCACTAAATATCTTAATAAATCTAAATATTTTCAATAGCAAGCACAGCTGAAATATACATATCCATGAACACAAGTCTGACTTTAGGCATAAACCTCAGTGAGTAGAATGAACATACTATAAAGTAGCATCTACCTAGGGCTATATAGCTTATTGCAGTCATCAGATAGGTATTTTTAATGCCCTTTTTTTTCTGAAAAAAATTTTTTTCTATTAATTTACATTCATTCCCTGAGCATCATCACAACATTCAAAATGTGATTTCCCATCTAGAATAAACTGGATAGTGGCTTAATCAACTGGATAGTGGCTTAATCATGCATGTTATCATCTATAATATTCCATTTCTACTTTCATGTATATATATTTTTTACCCCATGTCTGACCCTCTGCCCTATTCCACTCTCTTATTACACTATCTCTGCTGTCTACAGTTATCTTCAATTCCTTTTCTCCCGACATTTCATTGATCACACAATATCATAAGTAATCTAACTATTTACAATAGCAAGTTCAGCTGATGGTTTCACGAAAAGCAGTTTTGAACTGGTAAGGATATTTCCTTGAGACTTAAGGTTTCAAGGTTAGTATTCTGTTCAAATATTAGGTACATGAATCCATTGACAGCTCAAGACAGGACAAAAATCCTTAAAACCGGACAACAAAGGTTAGAAGAAAAGCAGCAATATTATAGTCAAGTCATAGAATACTGTTTCATCAGTTCAGTCTCATGTACTTAATTTTCTTCTGTTTCTGTTGAGATTCGATTTTCCAGATTGAGCTCTGGGATATAATACTCAACTCCGGACTTTGTCCCTACAATTAAGTTGCCCATTTTCTTAGTTTCTGAACTCTTGTTTCTGTGTGTCTGCATTTAATTTTACTGACATAGCACTCCCTTAAGAGCTTCTTGGAGATCTGGTCTGGTGCTGGTAAATTCTTTCAGGTCTTGTTTATCTAGGAATGTTCGTGTCTTTTCTTCCCAAATGAACGATAACCTTGCTGGGTACAGAATTCTCGGTTGAAATTGCTTTTCCCTTAATGCTTTGAATATATTCTCCCATTCTCTCCTCGCTCGCATTGTTTCCGATGAGAGACCTGCCATTGGTCTGATGGGATATCCTTTGTAGGTAACTTGCCGTTTTTCTCTTGCCAGTCTTAGTATCTTGTTTTTGTCTGTGATTTTGGTCAATCTGGCTATAATGTGTCTTGGAGAAGATCTTCTTGGGTTGATTCTATTTGGGGTCCTCTGTACTTCTTGGGAATGGATCTTTGAGTGCCTCTCCAGGTTTGGAAAGTTTTCTTGCAGGATTTAATGGAATAGATTATCAATGCCCTTATGAGTTTCTTCGCCTTCTGGGATGCCTGTTATCCGGATGTTCAGACATGTAATTGTATCTACTATTTCTCGTATATTATTCTCAAATTTTTGGGCCATTTTCTCAGTCTTTGTGGTGGATTTTTCTAGGCCAGCAATTTTCTCTTCTACATCTGAGATTCTATTTTCTGTATGATCTAGTCTGCTTTTAATACTTTCAAGGGAAATTTTGACTTCTTGAATTATAGCCTTCATCTCTAACAGTTCCATCTGATTCTTTTGTAATGTGTGAAATTCCTCTTTTAGATCTTGCATGAATTTCCTCACCTCCTGGAACTCTTCAACTCCTTTCTCCTTCCTCTTCAGTAGTTCCTTGTCTCTCTTCTCTTCCATCTCTGTAAGCTTTGCCATAATGAATGTTCTGAATTCTTTATCAGACATTTCCATGACTTCAATTGAACTGTGTGTGGATGAAGAGGAGTTATCCTTTTCTCTTGGAGGAGAGGTATTTTCCTGCTTCTCCATATTTCTTGTGGTCCTGCAACGATTTCTAGTCATCTTGTGGATGGTCGATTTCGTCCCAAACTTGGAAGTTCAATCTGAGGGTCGAGGACTGTGTAGAAAAGGAAACAGAGAGAGGGAAACAAAAGCAACAACAGCAAAAAAAAAAAAAAAAAAAAAAAAAAAAAAAAAAAAAGACAACAAACAAAGAAAATGCGAAAAAATGAAGAGAAAAGCTTTCAAATAAAACTAAAAAAAAATTAATATTCAAAAAATTTCAAAAAAAAACCCAAAAATTAGAACGCGAGTTGTCTATACTGGAGGCTGAAATATTAGTGGGATCTCTTCATTCCTCCGTTTCCCCCAGCATGGCTAGATCGCAGGAGCCATGGAGCTGGTTCTTGAAGAAGGGCTGTTCTGTTCCCTCTGCCTCTCCTGGGTGGGGAGTGGGAGAGGGAATTATTAACAAGATAAAGGGCTAGGCGGGGCCAACAGGCCCAGAAAGATGCCTCACCTTAAACAAAATTCTAAAAAGCAAAAATTAAAAAAAAAGAAAGAAAAAGAAGAGAGGAGTCAGAGACAGAGATAGAGATAGAGAGAGACAAAGACAGGTACAGAGAGAGGAGGCCTGAGTCTTCCTACCACGCGAGTTGTCTATACTGGAGGCTGAAATATTAGTGGGATCTCTTCATTCCTCCGTTTCCCCCAGCATGGCTAGATCGCAGGAGCCATGGAGCTGGTTCTTGAAGAAGAGCTGTTCTCACAAATCTTTTTTTTTTTTTTTTTAAGAGAGATCTTTGCTATAAGATGCGTGTACTCACCCAAGAGACAGAGAGACGCAAAGCAAGAAATCACCACCTCCAGAAATCACCCCCCCAGGGTGGGCACCTCAGTCCCCTCTCCCCTCTAGTCTCCTCTTGGGATTTTGGGCACACACGCACATGTGCTCAGCATGAGTTTAAAGCTGCTGGGTCTGAGACTCAAACCGAAGTCAACAACATGCGAGTCTCGTGATGTAATCTTCACACCATCTACTGGTCCTTCTTTTTTATTTAAAAAAAAAAAAAAAGGTTTTTGTCTTAGGGTGCATGTCCTCACAGGGGAAGTAGACAGAGACAGTGACAGTGAGAGGGAAAATGAGACATCACCCTTCTCCACCAGGGGATGGCCACGCCATAACTCTTTCTCTTCCATTTTCCTCCTGAGATTTTTTGGCACACATGCACATGCACCTGGCATGATTTTCAAGCCACTGGGTCTGTGACTCAAACCATAGTTGGCCATATGGGAGTCCAGCAACCTAACTGCTACACAATCTGCTAACCCTCATATAAATCTTTTTCAAGTTTATTTTATTTTTTCCATGCGAGAGAGATAGACAAATAGACCGTCATCCCCTACAGTGTCTTCACCCTGCAACCCATCTCCTTTCTAAGATAACCTTGATCATGGCACAACTGTATGTGCCTGGCATGCACAGGGAGGATGAAAACCCAGAACCTTCCAGCATTATTGCTGTGTCACTGCTAGACCCCAATATATTAATAAATCTTGCCTGTTGTAACAGAAGTAATCCAAAATTAAAGTACTACATTTATCTCCATTATCCTGTTCAAACAAAATTATACCGACAGCCAAAACAATATGATTAACTGTCCTGCAGTGAGGCTCTTTTTAGGTAATGTACACTTGCCTTGACCTGAAGAGCCGAGGAAAGTACAGATAAATACTAATTTTAAGCTACTAAGAATTATAGGCAAATGGGATGAGCAAATGGCATAATTGGTTACGTTGTGGGACTGTCATGTAGTCAACTGCAGTTTGAGTACCAGCAGCTTAAAAATCTCACACCAGGCACGTGTGTGTGTGTGTGTGTGTGTGTGTGTGCGTGCGTGCCCAAATTTCTGAGAGGAAAATGGAAGAGAAGGGATTGCAGCACGGCCATCACCCTTGGGGTGTTGATTTTTTGCTTCCTTTCTCTCTGTCTCTCTGGCGAGCTCACATGCCCTATAGCAAAAATCTCTCATTAAAAAAAATTACAGACAAAGAACATACTAACAATTTTGTAAGGCTGGTGGTAATGACTTTTATTTCCAAGTCTGTATCATATATAGAGAGTGCTAAAAATTTATTCCTATTAAACGGCAGTTCCAAGGAAATATAGGCAAGCAACCAGAATAAACTAGCCCTGGTAGGTGAAGGTGAGAGTCGGTGGTTTGAATTTGACAGTCCCCTAGATTTTAAGTTCTTCATTCTGTATATTGTACATTTCTGGGTACTCACTAATTATTTCTAAAATAAGTAATTCAAAATGTGATCATGAATTTTGTACAGAATGAGTGCCATAAACAATTCTGACCAGGGTCATTTCCTACCTATCTGTAATCCAGCTGTTACTTTAGGGGGTTGGCTTTAGTGGGTAAGCTTTACCATCAAGGCAACCTGAGAACCTTGGAATTCTAAATTGGGAAAAGCAAGTTCAAAGCCTGAATTTCACAACCGCTGGCATTCCTTAACCAGATGTGTGACATGCATCCAGGATACCAAAGCCAGTAGATGTTGCAACTATTGGTATGTTTCCATAGTAAAGTGAAACAGTTGTTTGTTTCCTTAGTAGGGTGCTAATGTTCCTTCAACATTGTATTTCTTTGGAGTTCATTCTTTTTGTTTTGTTTTAATATTATTGGCCTATATAAACCACATTCTATATTTGAGAGAGAGTACAATTTATTTTCTGAGCATGGAATTGCAGTGCCCCTAATGGTTATATGTCTAATCATTTATTGAAAATGTAAACTTATTGTGAATTTTAATTTAGTGCAGGATTAAGTCTGTATTTCTTTGTCTTTCATTTTCATTCACATACAGAAAGCTTTCAGTGTAAATGTTCAGTAAAGCTGTGTTTCAGCATCAAAACATGACCCTGGTACATGAACCCTGAAAATCATAGCATAGGATCTTTTGTATAGGTGTTTTTCATTGAGTACAATTTACCTTTAATTAAAAAAAAAAAAAGTTGGAGGGGACCAGCAGTTGGCATAATGGCTATGTCACTGGACTCCCATATAGTTGACCACGGTTCAAGTCCCGGGCCCGGTGGCTTAAACTCACACTGGGCATGTGTGCGTGCGTGTCTAAGATCCTGAGAGGAGAATGGAGGAGAAGGGACTGCGGCATGGCCATCCCCTCTGGGGTATGATTTCCCGCTTTCTGTCTCTGTCTGTCTTTCTGATGAGTGCATGTGCCCTACAGCAAAAACCTCCCCCCCCAAAAAAATAAAGTTGGGACCAGTGCATGGTGTAATCGTTATGTCACTGAACTCCCACATACTCGACCAAGGTTCGAGTCCCGGACTCAGCAGCTTAAAGCTCATGCTGGGGGAGCTGCCTCCCGGGCAGTGCAGTCCCTGGGCCGCTTCAGGCCGCTTCTCCATTCTCTGGCGGCGCTATCTCAGGTCCTGAGCCAGGAGGCCAGAACAAGCTGATTTTCAAACCAGATCTCACTTTGGAAGAAGTACAGGCAGAAAATCCCCAAGTGTACAGAGGCCAGTATCGCCCTGAAGTATGGAAGGCTTCTCAGCGTGTGGCCATCCTCGTTCCCTTCCGAAACAGAAACACCTTATGTATCTGCTAGAGCATCTTCACCCCTTCTTGCAGAGGCAGCAGCTGGAATATGGTATCTACATTATCCACCAGGCTGGAAACAAAATGTTTAATTGAGCCAAACTCTTGAAAGTGGGCTATCTAAAAGCTCTCAAGAAAGAAAATTGGGACTGTTTTATATTCCACGATGTGGACCTGGTGCCCAAGAACGACTTAACCTGCACAAGTGTGAAGATCAGCCCAAGCACCTGGTGGTGGGGAGGAACAGCACTTGTGCAGGTTATGCTATAACAGATATTTTGGGTGTGTTACTGCCCTCAGCCGAGAGCAATTTTTCAAGGTGAATAGATTCTCTAACAACTACTGAGGATGGGGAAGTGAAGACGATGACCTCAGACTCAGGGTTGAGCTCCACAGAATGAAAATATCCTGGCCAAAGCTTGAAGTGGGTAAATACACAATGGTCTTCCACACTAGAGACAGGGGCAATGAAGTGAATATAGAAAGGATGAAACTCTTACACCAGGTGTCATGAGTCTGGAGAAGATGGATTGTCTAGCTGCTCTTATGAATTGCTGTTGGTGGAATACAGTCCTTTATATATCAACATCACAGTGGATTTCTGGACTGGCACGTGACCCTAGATCTTTTTGGTGACCCTCAGAAGAACTGGTTATTTGTTTGCAATAATTTTGGACCAGAGACTGTCCCTAGTACTGCACTTTAAGAACTTGTCGCAGCTAATTTGGGCTGAATTTTTCCTTTTTGTATTTTTTTAGCCAAGCTCCTGGTAATTTGAAATGTAAGACAATTTTAATAAGATATCTTTCTTAGTTGTTTTGATCATGAGGGTTAAAGACTATAATGTAGATGCTGGAGGGACTCAATATAAAAGGAGGACTCAAAGGAGATAATGAGGTTGCTTGAAGGAGGCTTATTTAAATGTGAAATGATACATTATGGGATAAGAGTCCCAAGAAATAGGACTGACTGATGAATGTCCCAGAGAACCAGGATCGTTCTCATCCACGGTCGAAAGGTACGAAGACTGGCTCGTGTGACTCACTTCTCATACATGGTCATCTGTGAAGCATGGGTTCCAGGTGAGAGGACTGCCACAGAAGAGCGAGGAAGGTGAAGACTCAAAATGAAATGAAGAGGGGGCAGAAGACAAAGCGTCAGGCGAGGAGGCAGCAGCACCACGTGGGTGCCTCCTGTCTGGGTCTTCCTTTCTGTATGCCCGGCAGAGAACAATATCTACTAGTTTTTATAGCATTTTTATAAAATTATATTTTACATGTACTGTATGAATTAGCAGTTTGCAAAGTACATATTAACAAATAATACATCTACACAGTGCCTGTAATAAAATATAAAAAAAAAAGAAAAAAAAAAAAAAAAACTCATGCTCGGGGTGTGTGCATACATGTCCAAAAGCCCAAGAGGAGAATGGAGGAGCAGGGATTACCATGTGGCCATCCCCCATGGGTGGTAATTTCTTTGTCTGTCTCTCTGTCTCTCCGGTGAGCACATGTACCCCATAGCAAAAATCTCTTCTTAAAAATAAAAAAAAAAGAGGTGATCCTTGCCTTGCTTCTTCAGTCTCAAAATGTTGCTTGTTTTCCTTTGTTTCAGGATTCTCTTTTCCTTTGACAACTTGTACCCTCTAGAAAAGAAGTAAAGAAAAGCTTCCAGTATAGTAGGCGTTAGAAACTCACATGGGAGTATTGAAGCTCCATTGTATAGCTATGAAGTATATCAACATCTCTCTTTCATCCTGCAGCCTTTTTTATTTTATTTTTATTCTGTGCCTTATCCCTGGCTATCTTCTTGCCTCTCTGTATCTGGGACTAAACAGAACTAGAAGACAGTAAAAATTTACATACTGGGGCCAGCAGGTGGCATGGTAGTTTAAAGGCTCTGGATTCCCTCATGGCTGACCATGGTTCAAGTCCCAAACCTGGCAGCTTGCTTTCTCACTTTCCCTCTCTGATCAAATTAAAATAAATAAATAAATAAATAAAGTTAAATAATTCTTAATAAAAAAAAAAGGAGGAAAAATTCACATACTTGTATTGGGTCATCGGAAAAGTCATGACACATTTTTGCATAGGAAAATACATCGTTAGCTTTGCGCAGTGGCAGTATCGTAGCCAATGAGGTTTATCTGAGGCACGATTATTAATAATTGAAAATACATCACGACTTTTCTGATGACCCAGTATATAATCAGTTTTCTGTTGTCTGAGAAATACGGCTTCTGGGCTCTTAGTATTTTCTAATGTGATTGATAGCTACCTTTTTCTTTTGGAGAAAAATCTGACTTTAATTTAAATTTCTTGTGTTTTTATCAGATCTTCATCCAAATAGAATTCTGTATTCAGAATTGTTTTATCCTTCACATGGCATTTCTGGATAGGGGTTTAAAAAAATGAGAGTGTTTAATTTTCAGAGCTAGGAAGAAAGTCAAGGATAGAAGTCAAGGACATGAATCAGGAAGGACATGGTAGATCATAAAATGTTATGTTACAGATTTACTTTAAATTCACTCAGTTACCTGTAGGGTCATGGCTTTGGGGGTGCTATGGAAGTAGACAGCCCCTGTGCAGTTGGGACGGTAGTGTCCAGTTGGATGTCAGATGAACCTTCCTACCACCCTCCATTTTACCATCATCATGGTCTCCTCTCCATGGTCTAGTAGTGGAGAGAGCTTTTAACTCATTACAGATGACTTGTAGTATCTGTGGGTCTTTTTCTTTTGATATTCTTTCCTGTTATATCAAATTACTGAGTCTGTAGCTGAAAGAAACAAGCCACTACTATTTCCTCTGCAATATGAATGTACTTGGAAAGGGTCAGCCAGTGGACGCTGTACGTGGTGTGATTGTTAAGTACTGAAATCCAGACAAGCCTTGAACTGTACCAGTACAAAGAAATAGTACAATATAGAATTAAATACAGATAATCCATAGCTAATGATGACATTTGAGACACTGGGTAGGGCGATTGGATAACATGCCCAGTCACCCATCCAAGTGCAGTATCTCACTGGGGGAGATTCATCCTGAGCAGACATTCTATTGTCTATGAACTGACTTCTCTT